>JARYHS010009186.1:184626621-184644156 GCA_031002005.1 Vandiemenella viatica
CGTGGAAATTGACTCCTTAATTTGTAGATAGTGGGAGGTACACTTCTCCATTAATAGCGTGCCAGTATCTAACAACCACAATTCTTTCAACTGGTATTATGTCTCATGTCTTTTTCATCTTCAGTTAAGATCTTCATGTAAATACACTGATTTTATACTGCGCCCTTAATTATGTGCTCGAAGTATTTTAATCTTTGTTCCACGCTTTAGAGTTTTCATCACCGCTTGTCTTTAAAATGTGACCACTGTCCTGCCTCTTCCTGCTGTAAGACTCTTCAACAAATTTTACTCTTTACTCATCATTTTCAGATCTATTTTATACTTAATTTAATATATGCTTCTATAATCACCTTTTTCAAAAACTTATCTTTTTTTCTTCCTGGTTTTCTTAAAGCCTCAATTTCATAATGATCTATGCTTCATATTTATACTTCGCACTAAACGCTTGGTTTATGTTTGAAGCTAAAAGATTCATCTTTATCTTCAGTATTATACTGCTCTGTTATTAATATCGTTTATGTTTTGGTCATGGTATGTAAATTTATTATCTAAATATCAGTAACATGTAACTGATAATGCAATGTTTAATAAACTGTCTGTACTTTGTATAACGTATGAAATAAATAAAAATTAAATTTCGTGTATCAATGTGTGTATGCTCAAGAGGTGAAACTTTTATGGGTCACGCACTTTTTTCTGTGTATTCTTCCTGTGTAATTTTTTATGTAAATTTTTTATGGTTCTTTCGCACTCGAATGGGCGAATGATACTATATTTACTGAAATTTTACAGTAAATATGAAGTTCATCGAAGTTATTCTCGTAAATAAATTAAAATAATGAAACAGTTAAAGGACAATTCGTTAGATTATAAGAGTATTCCACTGATCCTTAGTCTGTATTTTGTGTTTGGAGTTTCTGTATTCTATAATAGAAACAAAATTATTTGATAGCCTTTCTCACAATAGGGCGAGGGATACTATGCGAGGGACATCAGCAAAATAGATATTTTGTTTGCAAGAAATAAAAACTATTTTATATTATATGGATATTTATAAATAGTATGTAGATGATGATGATAATTATTATTAATATTAATTTATTTTACTATTTATTATTTTAATAATGTTGTATTTGGTGAATTAAGATAATTAGTAATCACAGTTTTATGGTGACTGAAATACGAAACACATATTTCACCTCCAGTATGATTCACTGTTTAACATGAGCTATCGCAGCAGCCTACATCAAAGTATCGTTAACTGCGCATGCGCAGAACGTTAAGTCCGCATGCGCAAAGCTTTTCGACGCATGCTCACTTAACGCGTGACGCTAACAAATGTTTCCCTACCGTGACCAAAGAAGTTTCACTTCAAAAACGCACAGTATCTCAAGTGGATAGGTTACCTGTATACCCACGAGGAAGACGACGCTGGCGAGAGCCAGGGCGACCTCTGTGTTGAGCAGGATGGCCGCCGAGCAGTCTCTGGGCTGAGCCCGCAGCCTGCGCACCGCCGCTCCCAACGCCAGCAACTGGGCCACCAGCGAGGAAGCCGCCCCGAACACCACCACCTGCCGACAGCGAAAATGTCACATTCTTCACGATCTTAACATACTATTTTTTAGTATCTATAAAATGTTTCAATTAAACGTCAATCGAAATTTCAGCAAAAGTATATAATATTTTGCATTCTCGAATTCAAAATTTACTTTAGGGAGCGTCCATTAATTATGTGACGTGAAATAGGGGAGGGGGGTCGACAGAAACCTCACGTCACCTTTATAATTCTTTGAAGAAGTAGAGCGAAAAAAAGGTCTACAAATGTCGTCGAACCAAACTATAGTGCGGGGAGCGGGGGGGGGGGGGAAATTGGTCTAACCGTAAAAGAAAGGTCACCAAAAGTTACGAGGTCGTCAGCAGGGGGTGGGGGATCCTCTCAAATCTCACCTCACCATATAGGGGGGGGGGGAGTGATGCCACTAGATTTCACCATGGAGGGAGTCCAGATTTCCGAAAAAACACTTAATGTAATCAATGGATGCCCCCTTAGTCAATTGCACCTCAATATCCTGAAGATTCTTTAAAAAAAGGAAGAAAAAATTCCTGGAATCTTCAACACTCAGAATGAAAGTAAGACGATAATGAACTCCAAAATCACTCCAAGCGAATACCTGGATGTTTTCATCAGAATATAATGAACTCGGTAGGAGTGCAAGATCTCATATTATTGTGCCTCACAATAATTTTGATGCCAAATTATGATCATCAATTAGAGCTCCGATCATATTCAGACTCAGATAAAATTCTTGCCATAAACTCCAACGTCTGTTTTGTTCTGGAATTGTTTAAACTGGATGGTATAATTATTCATACATAAGAAGTTATACCAATTCCTTGTTATACCAATTCCTTGATATACTAATTACTTGTTTTTGTTTTATTTTTTTTACTTATGGCTTTACGCCTCGTCGGCGTCGAGGCAATTAGATGCGGGATGGGACTGTGGACAGGAAATGGGAAGGAATTCGGCCATGGACTTTTTGAAGGAAGCATCTCGACATCCGAGTATTGTGCATTCGGACCACGCTAAGTAGTAACCAGCTGCTGACTCTGCTCCAGTAACTGAAGACGACTTATGATTAACTCTCACAAAACTTGATCTCGTTCTGTAAGCCGATCTTGGCCGTGCAACGTCAACTCTTTCGTAATTTCTCCTTCTTCTCCATTTGATTACTATGGACTGCTCCGTTCGCGGAATCCGCCATGTATATGTCAAATGCCCATACGTTATCTTATATTCTGGAATCAACAATCCACTACCTTTTCCCATGTGAGATCCCTACGTTTCTACGATACTACGTCGACAGTACAAACATTTAAGATAGTTTGCAATATGGTGGCCACAGATACGAATGTTAATATATATATATATATAAATCAATGTTTGTGGGTTTGTTCGTCTTCTATGCATTCCTATACCATTTATCAGATTGCAATGAAACTTTGGAGAGTTTTCGAGTGTGCGTCTGCGAAGGTTCCTGTGGAAAAAAAAAATCCAAAAAGTCACCCCCTATTCCCCATAACACCCCATAATTTAGGCAAAACCACATTTTTTATCCGATTTAGATAGGAATTTGTACACTTATACTTTAAAACAAACATAAAAATACTACCTACATACGGTTTCTGAATATTAATCCCCTCGCCCCCTTTCCACCCCCATAATTTTTTCACCCCATAATTTAGGCAATACCACATTTTTTATCCGATTTAGATGAATTTGTACACTTATACTTTAAAACAAACATAAAAATACTGCCTACATACGGTTTCCGAATATTAATCCCTTCGCCCCCTGTCCAACCCCATAATTTTTTCACCCCATAATTTAGGCAATACCACATTTTTTTTCCGATTTAGATAACAATTTGTACACTTATACTTTAAAACAAACAGAAAAATACTGCCTACGTATGGTTTCCGAATATTCATCCCCTCTCCCCCTTTCCAACCCCATTACGTTTTCACCCCATAATTTAGGCAAAGCACATTTTTTTCCGATTTAGATAAGAATTTGTACACTTATACTTTAAAACAAACGGAAAAATACTGCCTACATATGTTTTCCAAAGCGCATCCTCTCTCACCCTTTCCAACTGAAAATGAATGAAACAGCAGTTTAAAATTTATATGTAAATATTTTTTCATTTAATCTATGTGCCTACTCAAGTCCAGCAATAGTGAAGCATTGCCGGGTCAGCTAGTATAAATTAAAAAAATTAAAGAATTCCGAGCGATATTAACGAGCGTGCATAAAAGCTTTATTTCATCTTTGAGACCGATGTAAATGAAAACTTTTCTCGCCGAATCCAAGTAAGTACGCAAGGTAATAAATAGTGCTTGATATATAATGAGTTCTTTCACTTATTTAAGTTGAGTGAATAAAATTGCATTTCTATCTATAGGTCCTATTGTTCAAACACTCGTTGGAACTATAAAGCATAGCGTCCAGTATATTCAGTTTGTTTACCGTAGTAGTAGTAACCATATCAGTGTTGCACATGGCTGCTCCGGCTGCTAACGTTACACCATATATAGAGCCCGAAAAACCTATAACGTTTTTGTGGAACAACGATCTCTTTTGTCCGCACCCAACGTGAAGTAACGAAAAGTTTTAGGAGAATTTAACGTCGCTTTCATGCATAGTGAAGAGATGTCTTTGATCCGAATTTGACCCGACAGTCTTTGACGATGGCTCATTACTGTGTAAGACCATAGAACGTTAGGCACAGAAGTAATCATGTTGTTTTTCCGATGATCGGGTTATCAGACGTTGCAATCTTCATCGCTGAAAAACACAAGTTGTTATGTTGAAATGATGCCCTTTTAATGGTAGCACCAGTAAACCCAAAAACGTTGTGGATATTTTGAAACTAAGGCAAAGAAAAGTTCTGCGTATATCAGTGAACTTTTTCCATTAATTGAGGGCTTTTAGATCGAGATAGTAAAAATTTTCATTCTTACCCTTGACCTATCATGGATCTGGCGCAGTCTGAATTAAGCTACATCTGCTTCACAGGTGGAAAAACAGTTTATCCAACTCTCATTTGATCGAAGGCTGAGCAGGAATGGAGATGGTTTCACAGGGTCTGAAACTAGGACATCTAGTTTGATTTGTTCCTTCGCCACTAATGAGGTACATAAAAGTTGGTAAGAAGAGGGCATATATTCCATCTGCTGGTTCATAAGGAGCCGTGTAATATCCCGCAGAACTTATACCCAGTGAGGCGCTACTCCGACTGCATTGCAATATGAGAAATATTAACCTCTCGTAAGTGCGGTAATACGATAACAAGAGACTATAAAGCAGAGCTCCTGACTAAAACAGATATACTACCTAACATGCAATACAATTCTGATGTATGAGATTCTCTCCTTGAAATTTTCTGACAAAGACGTTTCCATTTATTCTGTAATGAAATCCACTACATACCATAGCTGAAATGCCAAAAGAAATGGACTGAGACGAGTTGGTAGTTGAGGAGGTTCATAACGAGAGATTCTTTTCAGGAACACGCTGGGTAACCTAGCACGAGAATAATTTTAGGAAATGGCTCACATAAGAGGCAAAAAAAAAAAAAAAAAAGATTCTTACGAATTTATTTATTTCGACAACAACTAGGTGAGTGCGACCATTCAGAAATTACGTTCCGCTATTTAAAAGGGTTGGAACATTTGATTCCGGTTTTCACTATAAAGTTTACTTTCGAACCTAAAACTAAATGCCTTTTAAAAAAAATCCACATAAGCAGTTTATTTTTATTATAAACTTTTAATTACTGCGTCGTTAGAGGAATGGTCTATTTGAGCTTGTATAAGATATTAAACGACACTTTCCTTGAACTATCAGAAGAAATTCATGTTTTAAAATCGAGCAGTTTGCATAAACTTTGACGCTATTAATTATTTTTAGTAATCAGCAATTGTTAATGAATAAGGCCAATGCAACAGCATTCTGTTTGTTTAATGCTGTGAGCGTTTCACATCTCACTGAGGCGTTATAACTGACGAAACTGCATCAAAATATACATTTATAATACAAAAAATCATGATTTATGTAATCCTAAGACTGTAACAAATGCTGGTTATTTATTACTTACTATTTACATTTTTGTTTTTATGTTATTCTAGCTGCATATATTGTAAGTAGTAAGTAATAAATGGAAATGTTACAATTGAAGGTATACGTCAAACATGATTGAAATTATTGTAAATACTAAATGTAAATTTAGTCGGAGATTCCTCAATGCCGATCGCTCGATTAGAGATAAAAATTTAATTAGCTAAACAATTGAGGGAAACATGACGAACAACAACATTGAATTAGTCATAACTATCTATCCTTAAAAGAGCAATAAATTTAATTTAATTGCGATGGAGCGCACTTTATGGTGAAAATTTCGATACAAACCTACTTTCCCCGTTTCATGTGCCCACCTACTTTCGCACTTCACAAATTTAAAAATTAAATTCTTTCAAATTATTCATCATTTCTCTTTGAAATCCCTGATCCCTTAACCTACGGAAGAAAATCTTCCACACCCTTGTGCCTGATATCTACTGACAGCGTATGGTCACGGTTATCTTCTTTCTTACATGCATTACCCCTAAGTCTTACAACAATACTTTTCCACGCCTCATCACCAATATACACCTTGCACACTCCCATGACTCTATTCGTCCTCCTCCTGTCCTTAAATGAATTCCATTCTGACTATTTTATCATATCGGTTACTGATTGTGTTCTGCAGTAATTTCCAAAGACAAATCTACCAGCCCTTCTTTGTTCCAACTGCTGTATTTGGTTCCCTAAATGTGGGTCCCAAACTGCACCACCATATTCAAGAAATGGTCTGACCAAATTTCTGTAACCAGACTCCTTTGCTTCTTACATCCTCTCATCACTCTCTCCAACAAGTGAAGGATTTTGAAACCTTTTCCTACAACCTGTCCAAACGTTATACCACTGTAGGCGTATAGTTAAGTTGTACATTTTTAAACTGCTATGATATTGAATAGTCCTTAAGCCAGCTGACATATAGCAGTGTTGCAGCCTGCTCACCCTCCACGAGGTGTGCGCCCGCTGCTCTCTGAGCCGCTGCTGCTGCTGCTGGGAGCCGAAGTAGATGTACATGACGCTGTCGATGGTGTCGTGGTCGTGCAGGTCGGGGTCGACGTCTCTGCCGAGCTGTTTTCGACGCACGTCGCCTCCAGCCACCACCTCGCCCTCGTCCTCCTCGTCGTCGTCCAGGGTGCTCGGCTCGGGGATAACACCGGGCTCCACCTCAGACAGGTCTGCCAACACCACCACACCAAAACCTCAACCACCAACTCACACAGCCAAGTATCGCAGATTTCAATTTACAGGCAAAATGCCGAATGCTTCAACCTTGTTCCAAAGGTGTAATCTTTATATATAAAGATGAATGTATGTTTGTTTGTTTGTTGGTTTGTTTGTTTGTTTGTTTGTTCTTCATACAAATCCACAGTTTTCATCCGATCTCGATGAAACTTTGCACACTTATCCTTTGAAACAAGGAGAAAAGTACTGTCTACATTTGGTTGAAAAATTATCTGTATAAATAACACATGTTGTCTCATAACTTCGAAATACGGCGATAGACAGACACGTTGGATATGGTCGTCTCCGTACCATGTTTCCGTATAGTGGACTGGCAGCTTAGTGGCTAAAGCGCTTTCTTACGAACGTCGCACAGTGGTCTGAAATCCCGAAAAGCTGGCCAAAAGTAAAAAAAAAAGTTACTGTTTAGGAACTTTGACTTTACTAGTTCCATAGAGCGGTATTTCTTTGATGTAAATCACGTGTCGGTTTCGCTTTGTGACTCATGCAGAAGGGCATAGACTCGTTTGAAAGTGACGACGCGACGTGGCGAGAACATCTGGCGAGTTGTAGCTCATACCGAAAATAAGCGATTAGTTGGAAAGTAACCGGCGAAAATTCACAATTCTTTTAAATGTAATAAGAGATTGTGTACAGAACGACGTTGTGTTACGAACATTTGAATTCGCAAAATGGATTCACCCCCACAATGTAAGAAAAATAATAATCTACATTAAACAAATTATTTAACTTTAAAGTTGAAAAAAGTTTGTATGTTCTGTCGTGTTCGGTCGAATCTCTTATGCCACCTTATAGCCTATATTGTATTTGATATTTATTTAAAAAAATTGGCTGCTACTAGCTGCTATTCTGTTAATAATATAATTTTTTGTGTTAACATGCATAACGACAAAATTGTTGATCAGGTAAATAATTTAAGGTTTGAATACGGCCTTGACTTTTCGTCGTATTTCGGTAATACTTTCAGGTTCCAGTGTATTTGAGAACTGATTTATCAGAATGAAATTTAACAGAATCATTAATAAATCGATTAAAAAATTAAAAGATTATAATAAATTACAGTATTTTTTAAATACATTTTTAATGGATTTTAAATGTTTCAGAATGTACGTCTACTACATGTATAGAGATTTCTAGAAAAGAAATTATTTTACTACTAAAAGGAAAACTAAACAATGATGTTGCAGAAATTGTTGCAACAATTGAAATTCATAAATCTGATGAAACAAAAGTAACAATTTAGGAACGTTCACTTTACTAGTGCCATAGAGCGGTATTTCTTTGATGTAAATCACGTGTCGGTTTCGCTTTGTGACTCATGCAGAAGGGCATATACTCGTTTGAAAGTGCGCAATAATCGTGCAATAAATATACAAAAAGGTTTCGGGAAGATTTCTCGCGAAAATGCAGCCACCAAAAAACGATGGAGGATGTATTTTTGCTACTTTTGGTTTCCTCAAACCCCTTTATTACGAGCCTCAGGAAATTCCCACAAAAAAAATTGAGATCGCTGTCAATAGAGGCATTAGAGCTACTCAATCCGCCAGATATCGCAACACATTGCTCTGATGTAACTGATTCTGTGATGGATGAATCAACGACAGATTGTTGTGATTTCGATAGCGAATAAAATGTACCTTGTTTCTTATTAAGCAATCGAATTTTTGTACAAATAAAAAATGTTTTATAAGTAAAATTGCATAAAATTATTTTTCTTTTTCTTCAACAATACAATTTTAGACATTTTTAATAAAATATTATGAATAAGCATTTTTTTATTTTAAAAATGAAATATAGATTTACGTCCTCGTAAGTCCCGTTTCATAATAATTTTTTTGAAAAAGATAATATTTTTCTGTTTGTAAAAATGTCCACCACAATGGCCTTGCCATTTTTATATTATAAGAGCTAATTTTAATCAGTATTAACAAAAGTCGTGATATATTCAATATCGTATGACATTGTTTTAATTTTTTTCACTATCACCGATTTCCTATACTTATAGGATATTTTATGCATTCAACATAATTTTTTATACTAGCATCCGCCATTTTATTTTTTTTCCAACAAATAATGTCCAGATTTTTTATAACAGATATTAAATCACCCAATATTTATACTATTTTTTAGATAATCTGCCATTTTAAATATTTTCTGCCATTTTGTTTATTTTTTTATAATTGACGTAGATATTCGTTATCAGCGACCTAGACAGATCATGAAGATTGAACAAGTATTTCTATTTTGGCCAGCTTTTCGGGATTTCAGACCACTGTGCGTCGTGGTCTCCGAATCAAATCTCCGGGAGGCTAAGATTTTTATCGTAAGAGTCAGGCCTGGGTAGTAGGTTATTCGGATTGAATGTTAAACTGTAGATATTAGAAAGTTAGGGGTGCAATGCGAGGCAAATCGTAGGTAGTCTTGCAATGTTGTAGGTGTACACTTTTTTACGTTATAATGATCACTCAGGTGTTGTTCGCAGTCAGAGTGTGAGTCTCTGTCTTTTTGTTACGTTTTGACGACTAAATGCCTATATCGTTGTGATGGAATTTTATAAGGAAATCTGTATGAAGGGCATAGGATATTTTTTCCAGTATGATTAACAGTTGTAGTCACGAAATTTTGAGACCTTATCGAATTGTGACAGAAATATGTTGGAAATTGATTCTCTTCAAGAGACAGGTTCGACGGTACAATGATATAGTGATAGCTTTCCTGTCATATTATTCCTACTCGATATTGTTTGGGACCAATCCTTCGTTAGCAACTTTCTATATTTAATTCTGGCAAAAAAAAAAAAAAAAATTTCTCTATCCACGCGTACGAAGTCGCGGGTACGGGCTATTCCAAATAATATTCTTCATATATCAATTTACTCACAGATCTCATGAGTTTTATAGTGTGTGTAGTCTTTTGGGTGGAGAATTTAAGTCGGTATTCCGTAAAGATATCTACGTTGATGGCACTGTAAGTAGCAAGCAAGCGCATTGCATTATTTCCTCGGCTAGAGTAATATTAAGTACGTGAAGTTTTACACAGTAAACAAACGATCACGGCTGTACTGAGCTGATGGCTATGTAGAGGGCCGGTAAGAGAACAGTGGAATATATATATATAGCTATTAAGAGAAAATTTCACACACAATGCAGAAGAGAAGGCTAAAATTTTTTGCACAGTTTATGAGAATAAGTGACAGATGGTTGATACAAATAATTTCAACTCATCACTAACTTAAAGGCAACACCAAAAAGGGTTGAGAAGACGAGAAAAGATATGGAAAAAGTTGGGATTCATCCCAATAGGAAATAGAAGAGAATAGACAGGAAGCTGTAGGTTGCTTCAATCTGAAATGATAAATTCAAGGGGTTCACGAAACAACGTACAAAGGCCAAGATCACAGGATCTAAAGAAAGAAAGAGGGACCTCAGTGAATGAATAAAAAAAAAAAAAAAAAAAAAAAAAAAAAATGATGGGAGAAGAAGAAAACAGGAACCAGGAAACCCCGTCGTCCTGAAAAGGCAAAAATGAAAACAAGGAAAATAACACAAATTGCGGAAATTCCAGAGGAGCTACTTACGGTTTCCGTACCAAGACGTGTGTTTGTACGTAGCAGATTGCTTCTTGACCTGACAGCGTTCGCAATTTTGATCATGAACTGGTGTTAACGATACAAAAGAAATCTTAAAGCTGTACGTCATTCCCACAAAAAATTAAAATATTTGGTATTTCAAAAAGCACCATATTGGTCTGATAGTAAAAAAAAAAAAAAAAAAAAAAAAAAAAAAAAAAAAAAAAAAAAAAAAAAAAAAAAAAAAAGGATTTTTATTTACGTAACTGCTACCATACGAACACAGTAAAGGTAGAAACAAATGTCAACTGTAGATTTGCAGGAGATAGACACCAGTACTAAATAGGCCCGTTTAAACGCACGGTTTTGGAGCGTACGCTCCAGGCGCGCGCATCAATCCTTTACGTGTAAATGCTCGGTGGTCAGAGAGGCCTGGCGCGCGCTCCGAATGTGCACATCTGGCGCGCTAAGTCTAACAAGGTCTAGTGTTTACACGTGCATTGTCGGTCTGCAGTCTTGATGCGTCAGTACAAGTTCGTTGTTAGTTCGAATTTCTGGCTGACTTTATTTAACTGTACCCTGCTTTAACAGATAAAAATCTAAATCTTGAAAAAGTGGTCAAGAGATAATTTGGAAGGATTTATAGAACTTTATAAGAATTTTCTATGTTTGTGGAAGGTTAAATCAAATGACTACAAAAATAAAAATTTAAAACATCGTAAATATGATTAGTTAGTAGAATTCAGCAGGGTAAATGTATGTGAAAGTGAAAACAAAGATTTCGTCACTGAAAGGATTCAAGAAAATCGGCGGCAATTCGAAAAGAACTGAGAAAAATATATGCAAGCAATTTCAAATCTTGGAGGGATATCCCAGTTTCCAAAAAAACGAAGAGTAGGAGGCAAACATTACTCTGCAGTTATGCTTTTCTTCGTAACTGTGTCTTATTTTGATATTTGTGGTGATACTAACTTCACCTTTTTAGGTAAAGGTGTCAGGTATTGGAATAAGCTACAAAGGGAAATGATGAACAATTTACCAAAAACGTTGAAAGAATTTAAAGTTAAAATTTGTAGAGGGCAAATGTAGGTGAGTGCAGGAAAGGGGGAAGATGGGTGTGTAGGGAAATTGCCACAGGAGCATGCGCTCCATTGCAATTTAATTAAATATTATTATTAAAATGTAGTTATATATGGAATTGTCATTTCGTAAACAATTTTTAAATCATCTGGGTCATTTATTTTCCCGTTGCTCTCACTAAAGAGACATGTGTCCATATAGATCTCTAGTTTCGTGCCATCTTTCCGCCCATATACACTTTGTTTATTTAATTCTTTCTGTACAAAAATAAATAAATATATATATATATATAGCAGTTCATATTGCTCAGTTTATGTCATTTCTTTTGGAGGATATTTTAAATACACTTATAAACACAAGCACAACTAACAAAAACAACAACGACCTGAAAACCGAATGTTGCAAGCTGGACCGTCTACAAAACTTTCCAACCCGGCGGAAAGTCCACGCGCCACGGGATAACGGTCATTTTTGGCGCGTACGCTCCAACCCGCAGTCCTGGCGCGCGCGACTGGAGTGTTGACCATTTTTCGTCGCACGCTCCAGGAGCGACGGTCCAACCTCACGCTCCGGCGCGGCAGTCCGGAGCGCCGTTCCAGACCGACAGTTTGGCGCGTACGTGTAAACGGGCCTAATAATTCAAACACAAGTAATCATAAGTAAACGTCTCGCGAAGACTATATATAAGCAGTCATCTAAAATATCTCAGATGGGAGGAGGCCTATATTGGCCTCCTACCTATCATTCGGGAGGACCGGGGTTAAACTCGGTTCGGCCATCCTGTCTGAGGTTTTCCGTGGTTTCCCTCAGACAATTAGGCGAATGCTGGGATGGTTCCCTAGAAGGCCACGGCCGACCTTCCATCCCCCTTCCCTCCCCGTAGTAGTAGATTGGCTGAAAAGAGTCCCCTATGACTCTCCAGCAGCCCGCCTCCTAGCCTTCTGCTGGGAATGAAATTGTAAAAAAAAAAAAAAAAAAAAAAAAAAAAATATCTCAGACTTATTTCAGTATCGCAACACACTAATTAGGTGTATACAATATAGCAGTTCTTTCTGTTATTCACTGAATCTAGTAAATTCACGTTCTCTCCCTTTACTTGATAAAGGCTCTAAATCACACTGAGGAATTATGAAGGAGTGAAGATACCTGTGTCAACTTATCCATCTGGTGGTTCAGAGGCCTGTAACCCGAGCTTCACCTCCGGCACGTATTGCTGTGAATGTGAAATACGCCCAGAACGCTTCCGTGGTTCGAATACCACGTTAAGCTGTGGGCCTATACCCAGTAGGATTACCGGGTTAGGTTAAGGTGGTTACGACAAAGGTGGATTGCGTGGCCAATAAAAACCCTGTTACTAGATCATTACGACCACATGAGCCTTTACCTAATCCGTCTCACTACTTTACATGTAGAAAAGAAGGGAAAACGTGGAGAGAGGACAGATATTTACACACGAAAAGATAATGAGATTCACTTTATGAACATGGCTATACCACTACTGAGATTTCACCATGAGTAAATGTCGTCAGGGGAATAAGTCGTTATTAGACTTATTTGTGATTATAATACATACTAAAAAGGTGCGGGAAACGCTGTAGTACAAAGATATCATTTGTAAGTGTCGAAGCAGGAATTAAATAAAGAACTAAAAGAGGAACATGGATAAAAGATTAGACCAGAATTTAAATTGAAGTTTAACGCTTCCATATTTATCTGAATTGTTTTATGATATACACAAGAATATAACACGAAAACAGTAATGGTAAGGAAATTTAAGAAGAAATTACCAATAGAGGGTACTTCAGCTAGAAGGATTACATTGAAGCAAATGTGCTATAACAATTTACCAATCAATATGTAATCCGTCTCAGGTCATTATAGATTAATTTAATTTAATTTAATTGCAATGGAGCACAGGCTCCGGTGGCAATTTCCCTACACAGCTATCTTCCCCCTATCCTGCACCCACCTACATTTGCCCTCTACAAATTTTTTCTTTAAATTCCTTCAAAGTTTTCGGTAAATTATTCATCGTTTCTCTTGGTAACTCATTCCAATCCCTGACACCCTTACCTAAAAAAGAGAATCTTCCTACACCCTTGTGCCTGAAATCGAGTGCCAGCTTGTGGTCATGGTCATCTTTTCCCTTCCATGCACTACTTTTCATACCTACTGCAATATCTTTCAATGCCTCATCACCAGTATATGCCCTGTACACTCCCATGACCCTCCTCATCCTCCTCCTGTCTTGCAATGAATCCCATTCCAGCTCCTTTATCATATCCGTCACTGATTGCATTCTGCGATAATTTCCAGAAACAAATCTAGCAGCCCTTCTTTGCACCCTCTCCAACTCCTGTATTTGATACGTAAAATGAGGGTCCCATACTACACTACCATATTCGAGCAATGGTCTGACCAAAGTTTTGTAACCCAATTCCTTGACTTCTCTCGTACATCCCCTCATAACTCTCTCCAACAAGTGCAGAACTCTGAAACCTTTTCCTACCACCTGTCCTATGTGTCCTGCCCAGTTAAGTTTTGTTATCAAAAGTAATTCCAAGATATTTGCATTTCAAGTCTTCAGCAAGCAATTCTTTCCCCACCTTATATTCATAATTAACCTTTTGTTTTTTATTTGTGTATCTAATAAGCTGACTCTTCTTTGCATTTATCTTCATTCCATGTTTACTAACCCAATTAGATATCCTGTCCAGATCACCCTGCAATTGTTTACAATCCTCTATCGTTTTGATTCTTTTATACAGCATTATGTCATCTGCAAACAATCTAATTTCAGATAGTAAACAGGCAACACAATTATTCATTAGAATAATGAATAGCAATGGTCCCAATACGCTACCCTGTGGCACACCCATTTTTACTTCCACTTCTTTTGATACTACATTTCCTACCCTAACTTTCTGTTTTCTACCTTTTAAAATTCTTCTACCCAGCAAATCACTTTCTTATCCACTCCAATGGTTTTTTACCTTATTTACTACCATTTTATGGCTTACTCTGTCAAACGCCTTAGACAGATCTAGTGCTACACTATCAATTTGGCCTCCCTTGTCCATTTCATCTGAAATATCTTGCATATATCCCACCAACTGAGATTCGCATGAATATCCTTGCCTGAAACCATGTTGCCTGCTTGAAAACCAATTACGTTCCTCACATATATTTCTGATGTGGTTGCATATCAATCTTTCCATTAATTTACCTACCACTGATGTCAAACTGATTGGCCTGTAATTCTCAACTCTATTTCTCACCCCTCCCTTATGTACCGGTACTACTATTGCACTTTTCCAGTCCTGTGGTAAGCAGCAAGTGTCTAGACTCAATTTAAATAATATTTCAAGATAAGGTACAATGTCACATCCGGCTATCTTTAAGATATCTGTAGTAATATTATCTTCACCAGCCCCTTTATGTTTTTTCAGCTTTCTTATTTCCTTCATGATTTCCTCAGGATGGATATCAAATTTTTTACTATCGTCATTTCTAATTGTGTTGTTAAGCTCGTTCTCCGAATTAGACCCTCCTGTTTCTGATTCATTTTCCCTAATGCTTTCTCTGAACCAGTTACTTAAAATCTCTGCCTTTTTCAAATCGTCAGTAACTTCTTCTCCATCCTTATCTATAAGTGTCTCTACATCCTCCCTTCCCCTCAGTTTCCTGATATAGCCATAGAAATTTCTAGATGCATCAGTCAATGGTCCCCCTGCACTGACAATACTCTTCATAAACCCATCTTTGGCCATTTTCTTTGCTGTTATTAAGTCCTTGTTTAGTTGTTTTAAATATTCCCTACTACCCTGCTGTCTCTTAACTCTGTTATGTTCTTTTCTTACCAACCTCTTTAACCTCCTCACTTCCCTATTATAGTACATAGGATCTCTACTTCTCTTTATTTTTTGCTTTGGAATAAATTTTTTCTTCCCCCTTTCTTATTATCTCCTTGAACTCATTCCACCTTGACTCTACTGTACCTGAGCCTTCCTTCCATTTGCTGAATTGTTCTCTGAAATATCTCCTCAAATTTGAAACCTGTACCTTTTTATAATTGTACCTATTTCCCCCTTCAATTTTGGCTGCTGGTTTACTGAATCCTCTAATTTCCATCAGAACTGCTTTAATTTCTTAAACTTCCGGAAGACGCATGATGGTTTATACAGAAGCGAAGATATTGTCTTCAGTGTGAAGCATCTACAAGAGAGATGTGAGTCAATCTTTTATTAATTCGTGAAATTATACATTATTCAATAATTTTGTCATGAACTAAATTGAAGATATAAAAGGAGTATACTCAAATAATCAAAAGATACAATAGTTGGAATATTGGAAACAAATGACAAATATCTTCTTTATCTTTATATATATAAAAATCTCGCGTCACGATGTTCGTCCGGGATGAACTCCGAAACTACATAACCGATTTAGATGAAATTTGGCTTAATGTGTGTGATTTAGTCCAACTTAAAAGATAGGATAGTTTTTATCTGGATTATAGACCTCAATATTTATTATTTGCGAAATAAATGTTCATTAACTGTTTGTCATAGGACAATGGTTTGTAATTATTTGTAAGCCACCAAGGCTAGGCGGTCTGCTGGCTGAGTGGTTAGGGCGTCTGACTGGAGATGGGAAGGTCCCCGGTTCGAGTCCCTGTCTCGGCGAGGATTTTTATAGACACTTAACCCGGCAGTAACCACCGGCGCAGCATGCTGTATGAGGTGAAATTCGCCAGGACGGTACTGTGGTTCGGATTCGACGTTAAAATGTAGGTCGCCTGTACCAGGCAGGATGGGCGGGCTAGGTAAAGGCGGCTACGACAGGCCAGCCAGTAGAAACCATGTCACCAGGTCATTACGACCACACGTAATTATAAGTTTCTAACAGATGGCGATGTGTTAACTTATCGATAAAACACTTGGTTAGCTAGGTTGGGTAATCATCCAGTAGATCACGTTCTGTTTCAATTTATTTATGCTACAGTTTCTTGCTAACAGATAGCGGTGTGTTAATTTATCGAACCATCCAGTAGATGGCGTTGTATTTCGATTTATTTATGCTACGGTCTATTCCACGCCATTTGTATGAGTTTCTTGAATTTTAATTCTGCTGTGTATTGTGTTATAATTATACTGTATTGTTGTTCATCGGTTTGTGTGTCTTTATACCTAACGACAAAGTATTTACACACATGATATAACATTGAAGAAAACGTTACGATAAATTCGAATCGTGTAAGCATTTCTCGCTAACTTATCATTTTTCTTCTTCTTTTTGTTATGGTCAGCTAGACTCCACGTGTCAATTTCAATTCCTCTCCTGTTGTTTTTTTCTTTCTTCCTCCTTAGTACTCCTTCATTATTACACTCCTCTCTACCTTTGAATCCTGCTATATTCAAAGTCTGCTATCGAAAACTTTTCTTTCCATACGGTTCACTGGTATTATTTTCGTTTCAAATCATTCTAAACCTCTTGAAAGCCTGGTGTCATCCATGCTATAAATGTATGAAAAAATATCATTCTACTTTTTCTGTTATTTTTTTCAATGTTATTTTATATTTCCTCCTTAGTTCTCAACTCCATTTTACTGTATTTTTCAATGGACCAAAAATTCGGTTTCACCACTGATTATAGTGTCTTATTTTAAGGCTTTCAGAAAGGCACTTTTTGTTGTAATTCAAATATTTTTCAGTGAAATGTCGCCAAAGAATCTAACTCGACAATTCGTGTAGCAGAGAGGTAAGACGCACGACGAGAGAGCTTATCAATCAGCAACACAAATCGCAGCAAGTATGGAAGTTCAAAGAATCAGTACAGCTGAGCGTCGTATGCAAGATCTCAAGACAGCGTGATGAACGTCTGTGACAGAATATATCGAGAACAAGGCGGCACCATAAACAGCACATAGCTACATTTAGAGAAAGAGAACGAGTGAGACAGTAAA
>JARYHS010009186.1:184645156-185018008 GCA_031002005.1 Vandiemenella viatica
TTGTAAGTACATGTAGAACTGTTACCTACTGTAGTAAACATTCCGTTCTCTTTTCTTTGGTTTTTTTTTTTTTTTTTTAAATCGTCTTTAAGAAATGAAACCATACAAATGCTACAGATTTTAATTATTTTTACTAGAAACAGCAATTGATTTTGAAGTTTACCTAATAAGAACATAGGAATAAATTTTCTGTAGAACGTAATGCTTGGAAGGAATTACTTGATACCAATACATTATTAGCTGCGAAACAAAATAAGTTCCCTTTGAGTTTCCACTTTATTTCAATTATATTACTTTAATTACTCGAAGTCAGTTTTATCAACAACGAAAAACTAGTATATTTTCAACCATTGTAAAAGAAATGCAGCATAAAACTTTATAGTTTTCATAATACTATAATACCAGAGCCACACATTATAGTTCGTCTACATTATACTTATTCCCCGAAGTCAACTTATTACTTAGTTTTTCTCTGTTGAAACATAAACGCTCTTGATTAAATTTCTTAACAAGATTGATTTTGAAGGTGGAGGGAAGAGTGTTAGCTTTAAATGATCAAGTATGAGAATAATGAAAATAAAACTCCGAAAAACTGAATCAGTCAGTGTTTGTGAACAGAAGATTACTTGAGTAAAATGTCAATCTCCGACTTCATCTTCCGGCAAAGTGCAGGGATCCTGGAGTTGCCGTCCTTATATAGCCAGCACAGACCAGCGGTTGCAGTGAAGTAACACCGAAGTAAGCGGAGCGCCGCAGACAATATAAGAACGGTCACTCAAGGATCCAGACACTAAGCCTAATAATTAAGTCAGACAGCGACTTCGTAACGATAAGTAAAATTCAGGCCCTTCCATAGTGGAAGACCTGAGAACATTTTATACAGTTGCTATACCGGAAAAGCCTTCATACACTCGTGAGAAGATAACTTGATCTGATCTATCTGAAATGCAATTGACAATGTAATGGCCAATTTTAATTTGAAGACTGTAATGTTCAGACATTTCTGACACGAGAATACATGTAAACCAATGTAATCTGAGTAGTTACAAATATTTATTGAATACTCTGATAGGAAAAGCACAAAATATGTTGTAGGTGCCATCGAATACAACGCACTACTTTACTATTGAGGTTTTTAACACTATATCATCTGTTCGTCTTGCAGGTGCACGACCAGAGACTGCCAACCTGACGGCCACAACTACAGCAGACAACATT
Source organism: Vandiemenella viatica (assembly GCA_031002005.1). Taxonomy (NCBI): domain Eukaryota; kingdom Metazoa; phylum Arthropoda; class Insecta; order Orthoptera; family Morabidae; genus Vandiemenella; species Vandiemenella viatica. The sequence goes on from JARYHS010009186.1 coordinate 184,646,375, forward strand.
GGTGACGACATTGCTGCCAACCTGACGGCGGACACAGACGTGGATGATCTGGGTGATTATTACCCAGGATACGACTACTCCGACCTGGACAACGTCAACGTGTCGCAGAACGGTCAGTAGTACCAACTGTTTTAGGACTCTGAGAAAAAAACTTTACAGATTATTTACGTCTTTGGATACAGTAAAGCATTCAACCAGCAAAAAAAAATTTTCTGACTGTGAAGCCACCATTCAAAACCTTTACCTTCATTGCTGAGAAATATTCTCAACGTTAAAAACTCATGCATTTGTACAAAGCGTTAATAATACGTAGGAGAGTACAACTTATTTTGAATACCGTTTCTGAAACTCTTACCAACGTCGTTCTATCTTTGTAACCACATGATCAACACTAATAAGTCAGAGAAAGTTGCTTTCCATCATCCACTAAAGCATGTAATTAAGTTACGAGTGTTTCAAGCATATCAAATAGGATCGCTTTATGTTGTGAAGTTTTTATTTGCCGAATTCACGCTAGTGGTAAAATTGCTTATCTTCAAAGTGAATTTCAATAATACCTTATTTCTTCACATAGCCACAATTTCTTTTCATACATTTCCCATTAGTCTGTGGGCATATATGCATTCGGTAGTAATGGTCAGAGACCACTATCTGAATTTAGAGTCCGGTGTACGAACATTTAGAAGAAAAGAAATGCCTGAGTAAATAGAGGAATGTGCATTGAGTAATTTTGTTTGATAATATTATTTGATAATTTTTAAACTATTTTATTCGTTTGAGGGTAGATTTAGACGATTGATGCCACCTTTTACTGAATTAAAATGGCTACATCAATTCATCATTAACATCATGAACAGCATTTTAATATTACTTAAAGACTCCTGAATTCTCCATTCAAAACCTGTATTTTTTTTGTATCAGTCTCTCAACTGTGAGAATTCAGTTTTTTTCCGGCGTATAAATGAAATGAAATCTTCGCGGGTTTTCTGCCGGATGATATCTTTATTAAGTACACAATGTTTCAGCAGCAACTTCCGCTGCCTTCGTAAGCTGTCACAACGAAGCTAAGTCTCACTACTGGTTTGATGCGATCTTTCATCCCTTCCTATCTTGCGCTAACCTCTTCATCTCAGCTTACCCCTTACAACCCACGTCCTTAATTATTTCACTCGTCATTTTAGAATTTTACATAGTATCACATCATTATTCTGTTGTTAACAGGTCTGGAATTGGAAGCGTTAAATTTGTTGTTGAAGTTAATGAGTTTAAAGAGTTCCAAAAGTGTCCCTATAAAAGGATATTTGTCGTTTGTTTCCAATATTCCAACTATTGTGTCATTTGATTATTTGAGTATACTCCTATTATATCTTCAATTTAGTGCATGACAAAATTATTGAATAATGTGTAATTTCACGAATTAATAAAAGAAATTGACTCACATCTCTCTTGTAGATGCTTCACACTGAAGACCATATCTTCGCTTCTTTATAAACCATCATAAGTCTTCCGGAAGTTTAAGAAATTAGTAATGACTCTGAGACGGATTCCATATTGATTGGTAAATTGTGATAGCACATCTGCTTCAATGTAACACTTCTAGCTGAAGTACCCTCCATTGGTAATCTCTTCTTAAATTTCCTTACCATTACTGTTTTCGTGTTATATTCTTGTGTATCATAAAACAATTCAGATAAATAGTATTTAAATTCTGGTATAATCTTTTGTCCATGTTCCTCTTGTAGTTCTTTATTTAATACCTGCTTCCACACTTACAAATGATATCTTTGTACTACAGCGTTTCCTTTTTGGTATGTATTATAATCACAAATAATTCTAATAACGACTTAATTCCCCTGACGACATTTACTCACGGTGAAATCTCAGTAGTGGTATAGCCATGTTCATAAAGTGAATCTCATTATCTTTTCATGTGTAAATATCTGTCCTCTCTCCACGTTTTACCTTCTTTTCTACATGTAAAGTAGTGAGACGGATTAATTGATCTAGTAACAGGGTTTTCATTGGCCGCGCAATCCACATTTGTCGTAACCACCTTAACCTAACCCGATAATCCTACCGGGTATAGTCCCACAGCTTAACGTGGTATCCGAACAACGGAAGCGTTCTGGGCGTACTTCACATTCACAGCAATATATGCTGGAGGTGAAGCTCGGGTTACAGGCCTCTGAAGCATTCGGCATTTTACCTATAAAATGAAATCTTAGATACGTGGCTCTGCGAGGTGGTGGTTGAGGTTTTGGTGTGGTGGTGTTGGCAGACCTGTCTGAGGTGGAGCCCGGTGTTATTCCCGAGCCGAGCACCCTGGACGACGACGAGGAGGACGAGGGCGAGGTGGTGGCTGGAGGCGACGTGCGTCGAAAACAGCTCGGCAGAGACGTCGACCCCGACCTGCACGACCACGACACCATCGACAGCGTCATGTACATCTACTTCGGCTCCCAGCAGCAGCAGCAGCGGCTCAGAGAGCAGCGGGCGCACACCTCGTGGAGGGTGAGCAGGCTGCAACACTGCTATATGTCAGCTGGCTTAAGGAATATTCAATATCATAGCAGTTTAAAAATGTACAACTTAACTATACGCCTACAGTGGTATAACGTTTGATAATAAGCTCAACTGGGCAGGACACATTTTGGAGCGTGCAGGAACTACGTGGTTCGGTGCAAGGGGGGGGGGGGTTTGCTGGAAGGCTACGCTGAGCTACGTGAGGGGGGGGGGTGTTCCGAGCCAGGCCAAATAGCTTTCTTTTCGTAACATTTTTCACAGTTAAAATGAGGAACAGAACACACAACAGCATCTGAATATTTATTTCTCTCAGTTAATTATCTCCTTATGTAATTTACAATCGTCTGTCAAGAGAAAACAGTACAAAATGTCTTCTGGAATCAGAAGGGAAAAAAGCTACGTGCTACGTGGGTGGGGGGGGGGGGGGGGGAATCACAGGAGGTTAAAATAGAGATACGTGGTTTATGCACGCTCCCTTTGGGCAGGTATTAGGAAAAGTTTTCAAAATCCTTCACTCGTTGGAGAGAGTGATGAGGGCATGTATCAGAGAAGCAAAGGAGTTGGGTTACAAAACTCTGGTCAGACCATTTCTTTATATGGTGGTGTAGTATTGGACGCACATTTTGTGTACCAAATACTGCAGTTGGAAGGGGTAAAAAGAGGGGCTGGTAGATTTCTCTTTGCAAATTACCGCAGAACACAGTCAGATAAAATAGTCGGGCTGGAATTAATTGGAAGACAGGAGGAGGATTAAGAGAATCATGGAGTGTACAAGGTGTATATTGGGTGGTGAAGTATGGAAAGGTATTGCTGTAAGACATAGGAGTAATTCGTGGAAGAAAAACGACGACCGTGACCATACGCTGGCAGTATATTTCAGGCACAAGGGTGTGGGAAGATTTTCTTCCGTAGGTTAAGGGTCAGGGATTGGAATAAGTTACTAAGAGAAATGATGAATAATTTGAAAGAATTTAATGTTGAAATTTGTGAATTGCGAAAGTAGGTGGGCACATGAAAGGGGAAACATCGGTTTGTATCGAAATTTTCACCGGAAAGTGCGCTCCATCGCAATTAAATTAAATTTATTGCTCTTTTAAAGATATTTATTTAACCTAGCGTACGTGCCATCTCTAATCGAGTGATTGGCAGTGACGAATCTCCTACTAAATTTACATTTAGTATTTACAATTATTTAAATCATGTTTGACGTATTTATATAGTTGTAATATTTTCATTTATTACTTACAATATATGCAACTAGAAAACTATAAAAACAAAAATGTAAATAGTAAGTAATAAATAACCATCATTTGTAACAAATTAAGGATTACATAAAACTTGATTTTCTTACATTATAAATGTAAATTTTAATGCAGATTCATAGGTTATACCGCCTCAGTGAGATGTAAAACGCTTACAGCATTAAACAAACAGAATTCTGTTGCATTGGCCTTATTCATTAACAATTGCTGATTACTAAAAATAATTAGTAGCGTCAAAGTTTATGAAAACTGCACGATTTTAAAACATGAATTTCTTCTGATAGTTCAAGGAAAGTGTCGTTTAATATCTTATACGAGCTCAAATAGACCATTCCTCCAACGACGCAGTAATTAAAAGTTTATAATAAAAATAAACTGCTGATGTGGATTTTTTTTTAAAAGGTATTTATTTTTAGGTTCTGAAGTAATCTTTATATTGAAAATCGGAATCAAATGTTCCTACCCTTTTAAATAGCGGAACGTAATTTCTGAATGCTCGCACTCATCTAGTTTTTATCGAAATAAATAAATTCGCAAGAATCTTTTTTAAATTTTTAATTCTTTTTTTTTTTTGCCTCTTATGTGAGCCATTTCCTGAAATAATTCTCGTGCTAGGTTCCCCAATGTGTTCCTGAAAAGAATCTCTCGTTATGAACCTCCTCAACTACCAACTTGTTTCAGTCCATGCCTTTGGGATTTCAGCTATTAGTCGTATGGTATGTAGTGGATTTCATTACAGAACAAATGGAAACGTCTTTGTCACAAAATTTCAAGTAGAGAATCTCATACATCAGAATTGTATTGCATGTTAGGTAGTATATCTCTTTTAGTCAGGAGCTCTACTTTATAGTAGCTTGTTATTGTATTACCGCACTTACGAGAGGTTAATATTTCTCATATGGCAATGCCGTCGGAGTAACGTCTTACTGGGTATAAGCTCTGCGGGATATTACACGGCTTTTTATGAACCAGCAGATCGAATATATGCTCTCTTCTTACCAACTTTGATTTTCCTCATTTGTGGCGAAGGAACAAATCAAACTAGATGACCTAGTTTCAGACCCTGTGAAACCTTCTCCATTCCTGCTCAGCCTTCGATCAAATGAGAGTTGAAAAAACTGTTTTTTCACCTGTGAAGCAGATGTCGCTTAGTTCAGACTGCTCCAGATCCATGATAGGTCAAGGGTGAGAATGAAAATTTTTACTATCACGATCTAAAAGCCCTCAATTAATGGAAAAAGTTCACTGATATACGCAGAATTTTTCTTTGCATTAGTTTCCAAATATCCACAACGGTTTTGGGTTTAATGGTGCTACCATTAAAAGAGCATAATTTTAACATAAAAACTTATATTTTTCAGTGAGGAAGATTGCAACGTCTGATAACCGGATCATCGGAAAAACAACATGATTTCTTCTGTGCTTAACGTTATATGGTCTTACACACTAATGAGCCATCGTCAAGGACTATCGGGTCAAATTCGGAGCAATGACATCTCATCACTATGCATGAAAGCGACGTTAAATTCTCCTAAAACTTATCGTTACTTCACGTTGGGTGCGGACAAAAGAGATCGGTGTTCCACAAAAACGTTATAGGTTTTTGGGGCTCTATATATGGTGTAACATTAGCAGCCGGAGCAGCCATGTGCAACACTGATATGGTTACTACTACTACGGCAAACAAACTGAATATTCTGAGCGCCACGCTTTATAGTTCCAACGCGCGCTTGAACAATAGGACCTATAGACAGGAATGCAATTTCATTCACTCAACCTAAATAAGTGAAAGAACTTATTATATATCAAGCACTATTTATTCCCTTGCGTACTTACTTGGATTCGTCGAGAAAAGTTTTCATTTACATCGGTCTCAAATATGAAACAAAGCTTTTATGCACGCTTGTTAATACCGCTGGGATTTCTTTAATTTTTTATTTTATATTTGTTTTTTTCTAACTTTCGTATTTGCGGCCACCATATTGCAAGTTATCTTAAATGTTTGCCCTGTCGACGTAGTATCTTAGAATCGTAAGGATCTCACATGGGAAAAGGTAGCGGATTGTAGTTTCCAGAATATACGATAATATATGGGCATTTGATATATACATGGCTGATTCCGCGAACGGAGAAGTCCATAGTAATCATATAGAGAAGAAGGAGAAAGGACGAAAGAGGTGAAGTTGCACGGCCATGATCGGCTTACAGAACGAGATCATGTTTTGTGAGAGTTAATCATAAGACGTATTCAGTTACTGGAGCAGAGTCAGCAGCTGGTTACTAGTCAGCGTGGTCCGAATGCCCAATACTCGGATTCCAAAACAGTTATTCTGCTCAGAACTAATGGCGGTCAACGTGGTGTTGGTGGTCAGAGGAAGTGATTTAAAGGTTTTTATCAAGGCTGTCATGGAGATGTGTCAAATTGACCATAACGATTAGGAAACTTCTGCCCTAGAACGCTCATCCTGGAGTTCACTTGTTCATCATGGAACTATGTTAATTGAAGAAAATCGCCAGTGATTAACTTACGAGAAGAGGCATTGCATGAAAAAATTGAGCACTGTCCGTCGCAAGAATGCCTATCATAGTTGCGGTAAACTGTATGCTTCTGGCATTGGTCTCCACAGTCACGATCAGACCCACAGTTGTAGAAGTATTCCGCTTGGAAGACCAACCTAGCCGATCTCGAGTGTTTGCTACATTCTAGTCAGGGCAATTTATTAACTTCAGTATTGAACATACTTAACTGTCAGAGACCCACCGAAGTTGGAAACAGTTTCTCTCCTCCATACGATTATTGTAATTGCATTCGATGACATGCTTTTAACAAGGAATTACCGAGCATGCTGAGTAAGCAGTTAACGCTCTGGCCTCGCATTCGCAGGACACCGGTTCGAATCCTCGTTCGGACATCCAGATTTGGGTTTTCCATGGTCAAAATCACTCCAGCCGAATGTCGGGATGCTTCCTTCAAAAAGTCCATGGCCGAATTCCTTCCCATTTCCTGTCCCCAGTCCCATCCCGCATCTAATGGCCTCGACGCCGACGAGGCGTAAGGCCATAAGTAAAAAAAGAGTGATTTTGGAGTTCATTATCGTTTTACTTCCATTCTGAGTTTTAAAAATTCGAAGATTTAAAAAAAAAAAAAAAAAGGAATCTTCAGGATATTGAGGACCAATGGACTAAGTGGGTGTCCATCGATTACGTGAAGTGTTTTTTTCGGAAATCTGGACTCCCCCCATGGTGAAATCTACCCCCCCCCCCCCCTTTATGGTGAGGTGAGAGGTGAGATTTTGAGAGGACCACTCACCCCCTGCTGACGACGACCACTAACGTTTGATTCGACGTCATTTGTAGACCTTTTTTTTTGCTCTACTTCTTCAAACAATTATAAAGGTGACGTGAAGTTTCTGTCAACCCCCCTACCCTAATTCACGTTACGTAGTTAATGGACGCCCCCTAAAGTAAATCTTGAATTCTAGAATACAAAATATTATTTACTTTTGCTGAAATTTCGATTGACGTTTAATTGAAACATTTTAAAGATACTGAAAATGTTGAGATCGTGAAGAGTGTGACATTTGTTTTGTCGGCAGGTGGTGGTGTTCGGGGCGGCTTCCTCGCTGGTCGCCCAGTTGCTGGCGTTGGGAGCGGCGGTGCGCAGGCTGCGGGCTCAGCCCAGAGACTGCTCGGCGGCCATCCTGCTCAACACAGAGGTCGCCCTGGCTCTCGCCAGCGTCGTCTTCCTCGTGGGTATACAGGTAACCTATCCACTTGAGATACTGTGCGTTTTTGAAGTGAAACTTCTTTGGTCACGGTAGGGAAACATTTGTTAGCGTCACGCGTTAAGTGGGCATGCGTCGAAAAGCTTTGCGCATGCGGACTTAACGTTCTGCGCATGCGCAGTTAACGATACTTTGATGTAGGCTGCTGCGATAGCTCATGTTAAACAGTGAATCATACTGGAGGTGAAATATGTGTTTCGTATTTCAGTCACCATAAAACTGTGATTACTAATTATCTTAATTCACCAAATACAACATTATTAAAATAATTAAAATAATATTAAATAGTAAAATAAATTAATGTTAATAATAATTATCATCATCATCTACATACTATTTATAAATATCCATATAATATAAAATAGTTTTTATTTCTTGCAAACAAAAAATCTATTTTGCTGATGTCCCTCGCATAGTATCCCTCGCCCTATTGTGAGAAAGGCTATCAAATAATTTTGTTTCTATTATAGAATACAGAAACTCCAAACACAAAATACAGACTAAGGATCAGTGGAATACTCTTATAATCTAACGAATTGTCCTTTAACTGTTTCATTATTTTAATTTATTTACGAGAATAACTTCGATGAACTTCATATTTACTGTAAAATTTCAATAAATATAGTATCATTCGCCCATTCGAGTGCGAAAGAACCATAAAAAAATTACACAGGAAGAATACACAGAAAAAAGTGCGTGACCCATAAAAGTTTCACCTCTTGAGCATACACACATTGATACACGAAATTTAATTTTTATTTATTTCATACGTTATACAAAGTACAGACAGTTTATTAAACATTGCATTATCTGTTACATGTTACTGATATTTAGATAATAAATTTACATACCATGACCAAAACATAAACGATATTAATAACAGAGCAGTACAATATTGAAGATAAAGATGAATCTTTTAGCTTCAAACATAAACCAAGCGTTTAGTACTAAGTATAAATATGAAGCATAGATCATTATGAAATTGAGGCTTTAAGAAAACCAGGAAGAAAAAAATATAAGTTTTTGAAATAGGTGATTATAGAAGCATATATTAAATTAAGTATAAAATAGTTCTGAAAATGATGAGTAAAGAGTAAAATTTGTTGAAGAGTCTTACAGCAGGAAGAGGCAGGACAGTGGTCACATTTTAAAGACAAGCGGTGATGAAAACTCTAAAGCGTGGAACAAAGATTAAAATACTTCGAGCACATAATTAAGGGCGCAGTATAAAATCAGTGTATTTACATGAAGATCTTAACTGAAGATGAAAAAGACATGAGACATAATACCAGTTGAAAGAATTGTGGTTGTTAGATACTGGCACGCTATTAATGGAGAAGTGTACCTCCCACTATCTACAAATTAAGGAGTCAATTTCCACGTTCGGTATGTGTCTCGTCCTAACGTGAGACTGAACTCGTAATTTTGAAAACTTTTTTTTTTTTTATCTCAAGGATGGCTATCTGAAATTCAAAGTGTACGTGTTAGTTTTACTGATCTCTACTTTAAAATGAGATATGGTGAGAATTTGATGAATCCCTACCCCCTTATCTCTCCTTAGATGGTTGGAGTCCAAGTGTGAGAAGAAATTTCATTATCAGGACTTGGCCGGCGGGGTAGGAGTAATCGTGGTGAGAAATTTCCTATCACCCGATTGTGCATTAAGGTCTTTTCTTAAATCCTAAACCTCTCTTCAGTGTGTATGAAGTGATTGCATTTGACACTTTCGATGCCCTTGGAGTCCGTTTCGATGAGTAGGCCTTAATGGGCTGGCGAAAAATACAATGAAGTCACCTACCTCTGAAATGACTTGAACGACTGAATACTAGTCAAAAAAGGGGAGAAGTATCTTATCTTTGAATGAATAATAATTTTCCGACACTTTTAACTTAATTTCTTAGCTTTTTGATGTCACATCGAAACGAAACGTTCTCCATCAAAATCCGACCAGCACTTTTGCGTGAACTGCGTTCAATGAAAAAATATACAGATGAACACACATGGCTTGAAGATCCCAACCTACAGATAAAATATAAAACATTTACTCCGTGATATGCATAGTGTTTGAAACCCTATCAAAGTCGGAACAGTTGTTCTTAAGCGAACTTCGCTCAACAAAACAGAATTTTCTTCTCGCAGTTGGAATCTTTATAGTCAATTATATAAAATAGTAAATTAATTTCTTGGATTAATTAATATATTTATGTTATAAACGGCCTACAGGTGTCAGAATTCTAGACAATTTTAACATGAGTTTCCAAAATTAGCTAAAGTGAACCCTAACGTAAAATATAGGTCAAGTTCGTAAGTAACTGTATATTATCGTACTTACTAGCGTTGCCTTCGTTTACAGAGTATTAGATGTTACAAAAATATTCAGAATAATTTCCAGAATATTTTCTCAATTTTCCTTCTCCTAGCCTTTTATTTTAAATTAATTAGTCCATTTGATTAAAAACAAGTGCTGAAACTATACAAGTGACAAAACGCGAAACAAATTTGTACTTAACGATTGAATTGATACCCTCCCGTTTAGGTATTAAGGTATTTACATCAGACTTCTACGTCTACATATATACTCTGCAATTCACAAAATTGTGGGTGGCAGAGGGTGCTCAGCACCAAAGCTAATCTCTTTGCTGTGCATTCCAATCCCTAATGGTACGAGGGAAAAAAGAATTCATATAAGAATCAGTCCGGCACCTTACTTCTCTAATTTTATCTTTCCTGTCCTTCCGACTCAAATAGGTTGGTGGAAGAAGTATTTCACAATACTCAAAAGTTAAGTCTGTTAAAATAAAAAAAAGTATTTTTGTTTTTAAATCATACTGAATTCGTTGTGAACATTTAAGTATTTAAGTTCGTATTTTAGCCAAACCGGGACAACCTATCATGACATTTGACCTTAAAAACGGGAATTATTCAGGACCCGTGTCCATAAGCAAATAACAGCCAAGGGCGTACACCCGTTATTTGGGAAAATAATAATTTCTTCCTCATAGGCTGAAGTTTGTATCCAGTATAGCTCTGAAAACGATGAAAACTATATGCTTTTATGGAGAGTTAAATAAAATACCCCTCTTACTACAAGTTCGCACTGAATATTTACAGCTTGTTGGTTCTAAGTGCGTCTATTTTTTGTAAATTGTTCTCGGGTGGCCTTGTACTAATCTCGCATGACAAACATGTTGCATATTGTCAAATTCTTGTATGTTCGCAGAATTGTAATACATTTTCAAAATAATTACTGGTCCTATGAAGCTTTAACTATGAGTAAAATCAACCATTTAGAAAATTAATATAAAATTTTAAAAATAAATTTATTGGAAAAACTAAACAAAAATTCTCATACTTCGAGGCTCACTTCTTAAAATTCCTTTTATATCATATTGATACAGCGGTTCGTAAAACCTGTACACATATATTTTTTTTCTTTCTGTTACTCGACCGATTTCTTGTAATCTCCTATCTTCTCGATATATTCTATCCTTTTTCGTCCTGTACTGTTCTTACGTTCAACTCTTACTTAGACCAAAAAATTAACCAACCTTACGTGTCTTAAAATGTGACCCACCATCCCATATATTCTTTGTGTGAGATTCTTCCACAAACTTAACCAAATTTACATAATTTACAAAACATGTTCATTTTGTACTTTAAATGTCCACTTAGCTTTCAAAATCCTTCTATGGCACTACATTTCAAATGCCTTAATTTTCCTTGTTTCTGGTATTTTTAAAGTACTTACATCTTTACCATAGAGCGCTGTGCTGCACATAAACTGTTTTAGAAAGTCTTTTCTCAATTCTAGTTCGATATTTGAAACTCAATAATGTCTGCCTATTTTTTTTTAAATAAAAAAAATAATTTTCATACGCAACAAAAATATATAATGCTTGAAGATCTCTCGGGCATGTGGCCGGATCAATTGATCGTGGATGAAGGAATTTTCGACGGCGTAACGTGCCATCGTCTACAGGTTGCGTCTGCTGGCCGGCATGAGGAGCGCAGTCCAGGACGCTACTGCGGGTCCTTTTTTTTTTTTTTTTTTTTTTTTTTTTTTTTTTTTTTTTTTTTTTTTTTTTTTTTTTTTTTTTTTTTTTTTTAATCACTGCCTCAACGGCGTTATACAGCCCCGCTACGATTTGTAGCTTTATCTGTGGTTTCACTGATGGTGATGGATTTTATTTTCGCGAAATGTGCACTTTTGGGGAAAACCGGCTTTGACCGTAGTGATTACGGCCTGTGTGGAAACCCTTTTGATATTCTTATTTGTTCGATAGGTAACTGATATCATGTGGTCAGTTGGGGATCATTGCCGCAATCAGTTGTGTTAACAACTCGACGATTTTCCCCAGCTGATTTGCTTGTCTTGGCTCTTGATTACAGCATTGGTGCCCGTGTTGGTCATTTGATTTGGTCGGCGGATGATTATTGAAGTGGCTTGATGACCATCTCTGAGGTCCTTCCGGTCTTCCCATTTGTTGGGAGTGACTGGGTTGACGCTGGCGTTGACGGCTTCTGATGGCTGCTTGTAGCTTTCTTCTTATGGGGCATCCCCCATAACTGGCGGCGTGGTTAGAGCCACAGTTTGCACACGTAGGTTTTGCGTCACGTGGACGTGTGCAAACCAGGTTGTTATGACTCCCTCCGCAGCGAACGCAGCGCACTTGCTTGAGACAGTCGGAAGCTTGATGCCCGAAGCCTTGGCAGCGGAAGCATTGATGTAACGTTGCCATCGGTCTCCGCTTCTGTGGCCTCTTGTTGGAATTCAGTATACTCCTTTTCATGACTTGGCTGCTGGCCGGGACGGATGACTCGGTTGCCTCAGGCTTTCTTGTATCTGGTGCAGGGCGTGAGGAGGAATTGACATCTTGGATTTTTCCCTCATCCATGTTGCAGGAGTCTCTTGGAGCTGTTTCTTTTTGATGAACCCCTGTTGTTGTATGCCGAGTATTTTCTTGGAAGTCCATGTAATTTATGTTCCTAGTTTCTAGGAATTGCTTGATATCTTCGAGTTCCTCTTGGCTCATACAGGTGACCAGCAGCTGGGTTGGCAATGAGCATGTATGCGCCAGTGAGGACTCATTCTGAAGGTCTTCTCTTGACGGAGAACGGTCTTGATCATGTCTGATGCTTTCCTGGTGCACGAAGTCCCCGCGGTTTGACGACAACGATGCCTCTTGCTCCATCGCTTCCTCTACATTGTTGCTTGGGCTCCGGGGGCTGTGGAGCGTTCGAAGGAGGTCTGCAAAGTACTCCTCCTCCTTAAAGTTCTTGGAGAGGATAAGTGGTAGATTAACATGGCGAGACCAGTCTTTCGTTTTTGAGATGATAGGCTTGGCGTTTAGTGCTTGTGCCGGATCCGAGAGAGTTAGCTTGAGTTTCTTGAAGTTCTTGCTAGGGATATCCCACGCAAACAGCATTTCCCCGGCTTTGACTCGGAGCTGCACTTGGAGCGGAGATTCGTCGGCGTAATAGAATTCCTCGAACTTTCTCGGTGTGAAGGGCTTGAACTTGTACTTATTGCCTGCGCTCTCGCAGTAGAAGTAAATGACGTTCTCCTCTTTCTTGAAATCGTCGTGGTCGATGAGAGCGGCTTTTGGTGACGACCATGATACCCACGATGACTCATCCGCTCCAGACACCTCCGACCAGGAATCCTCTTGGCGATTCGCAGCAGGGGTGTCGTACTGGGCAGGACTCTCATCGGCGTTGACTTCTGCCGAATGCCGTGGCGTACTAGTATCCGGAGGCGAGGATTGCTTCGGTGATGCAACCTCTTGAAACGATATCGTCTCAGCTCGGTGCGAAGGACCAGACTGCGACGATACAGGACGCTGCTTCCGTACCATACTTGATGCCGGTCGAGAGCTCTTGTACCGTCGAATCCGGCCGTGTCGGTATTTATACTCTCTGCCCCATCCCCTCCACCCCTCCACTCCCGCCGCGGCGCTCCGATAGCGGTGGTGTGGGTGGTAAGTTCCACCAGTCTATACGCCACTTCCGTCGCGCACTGTGCCTTGGGTGTGGTGTTTGCGGAGCCGCTTAAGTGCAGGGTTCCAAGCTTGGCTTCGTTGGAACCCGTTATCTTTGTTTATGAGGTTACTCCGTAGCCGGATCTCAATGGATTCCTCTTATACACAGTCCCAAAAGTGAGATGTGTTTCTCAGAACTTCGGTATCCTCATATTTAATAGTATGTCGTGTCTCTAGACCAGGGGTGGCCAACTTGATTAGGCCAAAGATCTACTGTTTACTGACGAAACCCTAAGCGATCTACCTATTACATACGTCTTGAAATCTTAAATGAAACAGTATAGTTCAGTACACAACTATGTAGTATTTTTTATTTTATTAAATGGGAATACCTAATATCTAAAATTATTCGTAGTAACTACTTACTTATATTAGTGTGAGCATTGCGTCTGAGCATCTTCCGCCAGATTAGCAAAATCAGGTTTATATTTGGAAATTGCCAACCTTAATGAATCCAGTGTATGAGGGTCTGTCAAGCAAGAACGGTGTTTATTTTTTATTTGTTTTAAGTATGAAAATGCTGATTCACATAAATATGTTGAACCGAAATACGAATGCAATTGTTCAACACATTTCTGGAAACCAATGCCCAGAAATCTAGACCTGAGGATGACGACCTTGCTTTTAGAAATATGTCGCAGCGCAGAGTAATAATTTCGTTTTGAAATATCATGTGGTCCATTTGAAATGTATCTGGAAATTTTTTAACCATTTGATGGATATCACTGTGATAAATAGAATTATTAAACGGATAACTGATGAATTCCATCAACTTCTCAATTTTTTTGAAATCACTAAAGGGAATTTTGAAGTCTGATACCACTGCCTTAATTTCTGCCATGTACTTGTCTGGAATGAAATTGTAGGTAGGATGTTTTTCCAAATGATCCTTGATGTTTATTTTCGATGTCAACTATTAAATACGCTGTTTGACTTTGGAATGCTGCAACAGAACTCATCATTTCTGTTAATGTTTTATTATTGCCTTGTAATTCCTGATTTAAAGTACTCAGTTTTATAGTAAAATCTGCTGAAAATGCTAAATCACATTGCCAGTCTAAATCAAGCAGTTGCCCTTTCTTCAAGAAATTTTATTATTTCGTCCAATAGATCTCGAGATCTTTGCAAAAATTTGCTTCGACTCAACCACCTTACGTCAGTGTGCAATGCCAAATCTAATTCCTTCTCATCTAATTGCTGTTTAAAAAGTCGCCTTTGGAGAGATTTTCCTTTTATGGAATTTACTATCTTGAAAGAAATATCCATTACTTGTTTTGAGTTTAGTCTCTGACTAGCCCGTACTTGATGAATTATTCAGTGGTAACTAATGAAGTCTGGAAAGTCTTCATCTTTGTGACAAAGAACAATAAAACCATTATGAATACCTGTCATTGCAGGAACCCCATCAGTTGTCACTGACACGAGTTTATACAAAGGCAGCTTAATCTTACTAATATATGCTTTGAATTCAGTTAATATATCAAGGCCACGGGTTCTTCCTTTCAACGAAATCATACTTAGCAGTTCTTCTTTCGTCGAGAAATCTTCAGAGACCATCCGGATAAAAATAACCAATTTGGCAGTATCAGTAATATCTGTTGATTCGTCAAGTTGTAGTGAAAAAGCAACGCAGCGGACGATGTCTCTTTGTAGTTGTTCGTTTGTTTTCACTCATCGTTTCTATACGGCGCATCACAGTATTTCGAGACAGCTGTAAACCATGAATAGATTCTTTAATTTCATTTTTATTTTTCAAATTCACGAACAGCGAAACTGACACTGCTTCCAACATTTCCTTGATGTATTCTTCACCGGAAATAGGTTTGCACTTTTGCGCAATTCTGTAGCTTACTTGGAAAGAAACTTCAGTTGCATCCTTGCTTTGCTCAATAGGCTTAGAAAACATGTTTCCTTGCACTGTTAGTGGCGATTTCAGTGCTTGCGATTTACTACTTGTTATTTCGCTGTTAGTTGGAAAGTCTGATACTTACTATGCATTGTGTTTAAATGTTGCTGTAAATTTCCTTTTTTCGGTATGGCCACGGATGTATTGCATATTAAGCAGCAACATTTTTCTTTCACCATAGTAAAGAAGTAATCCAGTTCCCATTCTTGATGAAAGTGATAAGTTTTTGATTTCTTTGGAGTACATTTTTCAAGGATCTACAAAAATAAAAATAAAATATTAATAACATAATGCGTATAATAATAAAAGTAGAAATATCCTACCAATGAATGAAAATTAAATATATTTTCGTTAAGATGACAGAAAGTTATAGCTGTGGCCAAATGAATTGGCGGGTGTGTGAACGCGCTATTGCCGCACTTGAGAACAATCTCGCGATGCGCGCTCTTTCTATCACTTGAAAATTGCCTAGTACGAGCGGCAACGGTTCGCAACCCACCCCTTAAACCTTCCACCTCCGTTTCAAGAGACAAAAAATGTGTTAACCTGTGAATGGGAATTAGAAAGTGTGTCAGTGTGAGGGTGAGCGTACTAGAGAGAGGATGTTTTGATTTTTAGTGATGTTCGATTTAAATAATTAGTTTTAGGTATTAATTAATTATAGTAAATTAGTGTAATAATTTTACCGAACAAAAAGTGCAGAAATTTATAATTAGGGTAATGTAGCAAGAGAATCGTGCTACTAAAAGTGGGTACTCGGGAACAGACTTATTCTCCTACTCCAGGTGTTTCGGGACTAACAACTCCAACAAGACGCATGTCATTGACAGCAGAACCACTGCGGCTGAAGAAGACAGAGTTTCGCCGGCAGAATAAATCTATCATTCACAATGTGTATAAGTATTTCAAACTTCTTGTGGACAATGATGGTGAAATTTTGTCATCTATATGTACGCTGGTGAGAAAAGACTTGAGAACTATGGACGTACTTGATAGTGATGAAATCAAAAACTGTAGTGATTAGTTACCGCAAAAAAAAACCACATTGCGAAAAAAATAGGGAATGTACAGACTGTTTGCACTGCACCTTGTTGTGTCGGTTTGAGAACTGTCCAGCGCGTGTATCGTGAGGGAAAATAACCTACTTTGTTTCTCCAGAGAAAAATATGAAACAATACAGCACTCTAACAAAACTTAGCGACCTTGACAGGGACATTGTCAGGAGGACAGTACACGAATTATATGACCGTGATGAGTACACTACGTCAGAAAGAATTAAAAGAGAAGATAAATTTTACAGGATCTGCACGATCTGGAAGACAATATAGGTTTTGAATACAGACGCCAAAATGATGGTAGGTGATTTTTGCTTGAGGGAAACTATATAGTGGCCTCTAGCATCAAAATTTTGAGGAAAATGAACTCCATACGTAGCTTAGGTGACACGCGACCTATTTTTTACTTGGATCAAACTTGAGTAACTCAGAACCATTCTTTAAAAAATATCTGGCAGATTTCAAGCCAATGAGGGGGCCTAAAGATACCTGTCGCAAAAGGGGCAATGCTGATTGTTTTGCATGTGGGGTCAGCAAAGACTGGCATTCTCCAGTAAAGCAAGTTGGTCCACAGATGCAGTAAAACCAACAAATCTGAATATTATCACTTATAACTGAATACAACGACGTTTAAAGATTGGTTTCTCAACAGGTTTTAGAATGTTTTTTGGAGGAAAGTTCTATACTCATCATGGACAACGCCAAATATCAATCGGCTGTGATAAATCGAGCTCCAACAATCAAAACACCGAACGCTGATGTAGCTGTTTTGCTAACAAAAGAGAAAATTTCCTATTTGCCTACGGAGACGAGAGCTGAGGTGCCAAAGAAGTTCCGCATGAATAAAGAAGAACCGGTGTATGAGTTGGATCTAATTGCAAATGAAAGAGGGCATGAAGTAGTCCGCTAACACCCTTATCATTTCCAGTAGAATCCTATAGAGTTCATTTTGGCCAAAGTCAAGAGAGAAGTGGCGGAGAAAAACAACACTTTTAAAATGACCGATGTCGAAAGTGTGCTGCATAAAGCCTTGGAGAACGTCACGGTCGAACAGTGGCAGAAATGTGTTTATCACACCAAAAAACTGCAAAAAGAAGATCTCGAGAAGGAAGTGTTCCGAAACAATGTAATGGAGCCTCTCATAATCAACCTCAACGAAGATTCAACGACAGAAAACGAGAGCAGCTAAGAAGTGGAAGATGATGAGGAACAAGGTATTGATAGAGATGAATGATGACAAGTAAGATATTAAAGAACATTTAACATATTACGCATTAAACTTATTATCAATTGTTGTGCAACTTTAATATCTTGTACTTAAAAGTTTAATAAACTAAACATTTGTTATGTTAATGTTATTTAAAACACCAAACTCATATTTAATTTGTTTTATTGTTGGTAGTAAGTTACTGTATTACTCTGATACTATTAATTTTGCTTAAAAACATTTGACTTTCTAATAATATTAATGAGTAAGATATAATATTTTTGATTATTTATATAATGGTTGATTTTTATAAACTGAAAATAGCAATGGCCATACCTTTTTTCTATATATAAATTTTTGGTTTTCGGCAATTTTAAATATATAATCAAAATATATCAAAAATAAAGTTGTCGTTAATTATGCAAGTTTTTCAGTGCAGAGGATAACAAAATATAATTTTGATTTTAGTTCTAAATATACAAATTGAAAATAAAATTTAACACCTGCTTGTGGATTTTTAGTCACAAATAAAATAAAAGTATTTCAATAAGTTTCCTTAGTCTATCGAGAAAATATATATTTTTTTTTCAAAAAATAATTTTTCAATTATGTTTCTTTTTCTGCGCAGGTAATAGAATAATAAATAACAGGTCTTTTAAAACCTCCAATTATTTTAAATGCATCTGCACTAACATAACTTTCTTAACGAAATGACATACATCAATATTTTATCACAAAATAGCGATTAAAATTATGTAAAACACAGTACAAACTTCAAGTAAAGAGGTAAATACAACTATTAAGCGCACGGTTTGGTAAGGGGGCATCCACAAATTACGTGAGGTGTTTTTCCGGATTTCTGGACCCCCCCCTCCCCCTTGGTGAGATTTCGTGAGATCTGGCCGGACCCCCCCCCCCCCTCTGGTGAGATCAGGTCCGTGAGAACCCCCCCCTAGAAGTCGCACTCGAAACTTTTTGTAGACCTTTTTTTTTTTAGGTCACACCCTAACTTTTTCACGAAATACCCTCCTAAACTCGACTTAGGCGCAAATTGTAGACCTTTTTTTTGGCTCTACTATCCCCAAATTTTTCGCAAAATCTCTCGTGAGATTTCCGTAGACCCCCCCCTCCCCACTGGTGAGATTTGGTGAGATTTCGCCGGACCCCCCCCCCCTATTTCACCTCACGTAATTTATGGACGCCCCCTAACGGCGCGCCGGCAATAGGTGTGGCCACAGCTATAGCGAGTGAACATTATTGAGGGGTTTGTTTGCCATTGTAGCAATACGGAAAATATTATCTTACTTTATTTGATGAACCCAAAGATGCATTTCTTTTTCATTTGATGTTCCGTCAGCATTTCACTTCAACCACTTATCCATTGCGTATAAGGCGCGATGCAGAGTCTAATTAGTGATTTACATTTATGTTGACGTCGTAACTCCACTAGCCCCTGTCGTCAACTGACGGAATGACAGCGTCCTACACGCTTTCCGCCTGTTGTCCATCGCGCGCTGAAAACAAAAGTGAGCTACCTTGCCACGATCGACTGGACTAATAGCCGCGATCGACCGGTCGATCGCGATCGACCGGTTGGCCACCCCTGCTCTAGACAATGTTCAGAAATTGGAGGACATCGAAGATTTACTGTTTTACAAAACCTTTTACATCAGTTACGTAAATAGAGCATTCATTCATATCAGTTACGTTTTTGACAGCCATACTTACATTCTGTGTATTTCTGACAGAGCTGAATAAATATTAGCTGCTGTAGGCAACTTTTTTGCCGGTGTTATTGAGGAACGCATATGCAACGGGTTTTTTTTTATAATTGCTACCAGGTATTACCAACAAGTTGCATTGCTGTCCATTACACAACCCTTCCACGCGTTTCCTCAGGCCTCGCAATAAATAATAAAAAAGATGATTGCGTTTGCGTCTTTTATCGTAATTATTGAAGAAAGCAACAGTGGAAAAAAATGGTCCACGCAATAATGCAATATTACCAAACCCTGCGTTATGCATGTTACCATTTAATAATCTGTCAAAAAAAATCATTATTTGAATTACCTAAAATATTGTAAAGGATATCATTTCTTCCTTTTCTAGCCTCAAAAAGATTTATTTTATCAATCTCTTTCTTATTGTACAATTGAAACTTAATATTTACCATGACACCAATGTGCAGACAACGCAAGATGTCAAACTGGATCTTTTCTTCGCTTGAACCACTTGCGAAATTTAACTTAAGTTCAAAATCTGCCACATCAGTATATTCCTACTGTAAACATTTAATTCCTCCTTGTCTATTACCCCGATATATTTTAATAGCCTCTCATTCTCCTTCTTTATAATTTCAGCTAACCCAGTTTTACCCTCCGCAAATAATGTTCGCTGCCCCACTTTCTTGTACAATTCCGAACTAAATTAACATGTTATTCCATTGCTCTTATGGCTAAACAAACATTTGTTTAGATCAGTACTCGAAATGTATAAGTCATTGAAATTGCTATACGGTATAGACTCCAGGATTGACACATTAACAACAAAAGAGCTATTAGCAAAAAGTTAAATGAAAATATTAAGCACAATAATGAAAAAATAGCTGAAGGATGGTGAAAGTTATCTCGGGGTTTATTATATATGAAATAATTATTCCCAGATACGCTTTCAGATTTTAACTGTTTTTATTCTCGTAAAACATCAGATTCCAAAGATACTGGATGCATGGAAACACAAGCTCCAGCGATTACACTCAACACTGCTTTCAAAGAAAATACTGCCATACACTCTCACAGTACTGGATTACAAGACTCTCTGCAAACATGAAACTGTTCCCTACTGTTCACCTAAAACTGTTACTGCCGACCGCTTCTATAAGTTCCACAGAAAGTTCCTGAATATTACAAAGGTTTCCAACAGATGTTTCTCGAAATCTAACAATACTTAAACAATTAAAAACAACTAAAATCAATTCATAACCACTTACAATCATTACGAAATGCTCACAAAAGAAAATTAGAGACATTTAAACACAAAATTATCCACATAAATCAGTTAAAACTGTCACTAACCGTCCTCTAAACATCGTTGCTCACCTGAAAACTTGGAATTACAAACATTTAGTCAATTCTTCTTGGATATTACTGTCCCTAAAAGTATTAAATATTGTTTACATAATTTCTTTTCGTAAAACAAAATCCATATATACCAATTCACCAGCTTGCTACAAATAATTCATAAAATACAATTTAATTTAAAGTCTAGGTTTGACGGCTGTTACAGAGGGATACGAAATAAGAATATAATATCTGTAAGGAAGTGCAAAGCAATAATCAGACCGGTAACATTACGAAGCGAATGCTGAAATTAATACAGAATAGATAATGAAAGAATTACTAAAAAGGAAGAGAGAATATAATTGTCAGTGGAAACTGAGAAAGGGAAAGGAAGTTTGAAGGTTGGAAGGAGGTTTTTGTAAAAAAACCTCATGAAACGACTAACAGTGAGGGGAAAACCCTTTAATTTTTTTCTCTTATGGATTTACCCGTCGTTGACGTCGAGGTCATTACAGCCGGAAAAGGACAGGAGTTAAGGAACGGGAAGGAATTCGGCTACGATCTGTCTTTTTTGAAGGTAGCATCCAGGCGTTTTCATGGAATTTATGCAAACCATCTAAAGCCAAAATTGGATGTCAGAACGGAGATTCGATCCCGCGTCGCGTCCTCCCGAACGCGAGTTGCAAGTCCGAAGTTTTACCGCTTATCTAACACACTCGGTTTAAAAAAAATAAAAAAATAAAAATAAAAAAAAAACAAGCTGGATTCAAGACGTCAAGAAAGTTTTGGAAAGAAATAAGATAAGAGAGGAAAAAATTATGGAAAGATAAATATTTAAAGAGGATTCTGAAGAGAAAAGAAATCCGATCAGAAGTGGTCTGAGGATAGAAGGGAGAAATATCGTGGAATGATGAAGGAATATTGGATTGAACGGAAGAAAAAACAACAACAGAGGATTAAGAATTAAAATTGGCATGCGACCTTTTCGAAAAGAAGAATGAAGCAAAAATGAATCAGGTAATAGTCTACTACAGTGGTTACTAACCTATGGGTCGTGATCCACTGGTGGGTCGCGGCGTGTGTTTTGGTGGGTCGCAGAACAATCGATGTTTTTCCACAAAAATATCTCTTTTAATTCATCTATTTAAAAAATATAACACGATATTTTACAAGTACAATAATCATGAAATCCTTAATTTTCATCTAGTGAATGTACGAGCAGAGTATATAGATATCTTTAAATTAGCTGTGAAGTTCTTGATGCGGTTCAACACGACATACTTTTGTGAACGAGCATCCTCTACTTTGGAAAACAAATACAGAAATAAACTATGTGTAGAAAAAGACTTAAGGTTAAAACGCCCTCATCAGTAAACACCAGGGACATAAATCTCACTGATTTTAAAGGTTTTTTTTATAATAACTGAACGTATATTTTATTATCTTTGTAATAAAGCGGGAGGCGGCAGCACAAAGCATCACCTCATCGAGTTGAAGGCTGAAATTGCAGGATTAGTTAAAACTCAATATGTAAATTAAAATGCCACTGATCACATCTTGCTTGAAAACACCTACAAATCCCATTTTAGTGGTTGACTGGTAAGTTTACCACTGTGTTTTCCTGCTCCCAGTCTTCAATATTTTAATAAATTTGGGTGCAGTAAAACTCAATGATAAACCCACCAATCAACCACTGAAATTAGGTCTGCAAGTAATTTCCACCAAAAGCGACTTGGCATACCAATTGCATTTTAATATGCAGATCGAGTTACTTCTAATCGTAGAATTTCAGCACTCACCTACCAATCAACCACTGAAATCGGGGCTGCAGGTGGTTTCCAGCAAGAAGCGAATTGGCATAGCAGTTGCATTTTAATATACTTATCGAGTTACTTCTAATCGTGGAATTTCGTGTACAGCCGCCTCCCAGTCTATAATATTTTTGTTGCTTTATGTATTACCAATCCTTGTTTTTGTTGATAGTATATACTTTGTATGAAAATTTCCCTTTTCGTTGGATAGGATAGTCGATAGCGTATCAAGGTCATACAACAGTTCTCATTCTGATATTAAATAGACTCTCGTATAGGTGGATCGCGAATTTTTTTTTTTTTTTTTTTGCTTGAAAAAGGGTCGTGTATCGATAAAGGTTGTGAACTACTGGTATACTGAGAGCTACAACTTAGGCCAGTTTACGCCCGCAAGGCATGTCAAAAAAGAAGGCAAAATAAACTGGTGCCAGAAACATTTAAGCAGATACAAAGTAATAGGACAGGAAAATCGACATCTATACTAAATAATACGTTTTTTACCTAAAATAAATTTAGAAACAAATTATACACTAACATAATGCGCGAGAAGCATAGCTTGAGCAAACGACGTAACATTACAGTCTAACACACACATCCGTCTCTCTGTCAACATTCGATAAGTTCTCAAGATTTTGTGACTAAAACTGTTAATCATACCGAAAAAAAAATGTTCTGTTCCCTCCCTACAGATTTTCTTGTCAGATTCCGTCAATATCGGTATAGGCATTTAGTTGTAAAAACGTAACAAAACATAGAGACTTACTTCCGCATTTACAGTATTATTACTGCAGATCACACACTGACTGCGAATCATCCCTAAGGGATCAAGATAACGTAAAAAAGTGTACACCTACAGCATTGTAAGACTATCTACGATTTGCCTCGCATTGCACACCTAACTTTGTGATATCTACAGTTTAACATTCAATCCGAATAACCGACGGCCCAGGTGTGACTCTTACGATCAAAAACAATTTTTAAAAATCTTAGCCTCCACAGAGATTTGAACCGGAGACAACGACCCAAACATTAGTAAGCCAGCGCTTTAGCCTCTGAGCTACATGACCGCTACAAGGAAAAACAGTAGAGAGACCTCCATATCCAACGCGTCTGTCTATCGCCGTTCAGTAATATTTCGAAATTATGAGACAACATGTATTATTTATACAGATAATTTTTCAAGCAAATGTAGACAGTATTTTTGTCTTTGTTTCAAATGATAAGTGTGCAAAGTTTCATCGAGATCGGATGAAAACTGTGGATTTGTATGAAGAACAAACAAACAAACCTACATACATTAATCTTTATATATATAGATTTGCATGTTGATTTACTGTATTCTATTGTAGTCTGTGTGTATTCTGTTGAATGTGTGCAGGCGACTCGCTCTCGGCAGTGCTGTGAAGCGGTGTCCCTGGTTCTGCATTACCTCTACCTGGTCGCCTGCTGCTGGCTGCTGACCGTCAGCGTGCACGTGCTGCAGCGGCTTCGCAGGCAGTGCAGTCAGCTGCTGCAGCTCGCGTGTCCGCTAGCTTGGCTGGTGCCTGCCATCATAGTACTGGTAAGGAACCATCCCACTGCACCACGTTATGTTATGTTATTAACATAAGAAGACATTGAATACCGTATCAACTGATTAGGACAGAAAAAGAGGGGAGCGGCTGTCACGATTCTCTGTTTTTGCTATTTTTTGCTGTTCATTCCTGTCGTGGAAGCCATGTCAATATTCTCACTGTATGGTTTTTACAAATAATGCTGATTGCAACTTCATTCATTAGTTCCTTAATTAAAAGGTTTTTACGGTCCGGATGATAAACACAAACCCTGAATTGAGTTATGAGTTGAATAAAGTAACAAGACGGCCGAATACAATTTTTATCACATTTTATTTCGACGAAATCTTCATAACAAACACATGCGAATAATGCAAGACTCGTCCAAAGATACTAAAGTGCATTACAAAACAATTCCAGCGATTGAACGTCAGCAAAAAAAAAAAAAATGCTTGATGACTAACAAATAATTTTCAAAAAATCTCAACGACTGACTGACTGTTGTTGAGAATTACTGATGACGATTGTTTCTGTTCACCATTGACGCACGTTTAAATAGACTCCAGAGAAACACCAAGAAAAGGAACAAAGGTGCCGCTCGATGCTTCTCTAGTGCTAGCAATTAGTCTGACAATTAAAATCGTACTAAAACAATTACAGCTTGTGCAAAATAACTAAAAATCACTAGAAAACACTTTAAAACGGAAAAGCTATTTACATGGTATTTGAACTTTAAACGGGCAACGTAAACCACTCCAAATAGCTGAAAATCCTCCTCAACACAACTTAAATCATGATTTATGATGACAATCTTTCTATTAATATTTCAAACATCGTACTGTATTTGATTGAAATACATATCATTTAGATATTTATATAAACAATGTTCAAACACACAAAAACCATAAAAATTAATATTTAATCAACTTTCATCTCTCTATAATCAATCCCTAAGATTAAAATTCATAAAAGGCTGGGTTTGAGAGCTGTTACCACAAAGTTCTATAGCAATTGCTTCACACCGCAGTGAAAAAGAGGAGGACGATTATAATCGATATCACTCATATCGCTTTCAGCCTGTTGATGATAAATGCTAACATTAGACTTTAACCACTGTCTTCGTTGTCTTAAAATTAAACCTGCGCAATATTCTGCGTTTAACACTAACACAGACTTGAACAATTTTACGTCAACCTACTTTGAAACTACGTCCGCTTCTTACTACTTATACTTTATTTCCTTGAATAAACAAAGTAAAAACTAATTATGATACTCTTAATTAAACTAAACTTACACGGGAGAAGTGCAATGTGTCACATAGGCGAGAACAATTAATGCTCAGTTTTACACCTCTGAGAATAGTCTCGGCAATAATAACATTACCCGAAAATTTTACTTTAATCATACACTGTAAACTACAATCAATTCATATAGGAGTTGCCGTTATTGAGGTTGACGTGCTTAATATTAAAAAGGTTGAGGCCGTAAACCATAAAAAATCCTCTGTGTGTCGTTAAATTTGCGTATATGTGGCCAGTTCAGAAATTTTTACCCATCTTGAAGGCTTTCATTGTTTCTATTCAAGATAAACAGACAACAAGAAACGGTAGTAATAGGAGATTTTAACTTGGATCAACACTTGAGAAATTATAAAATGTTTGAAGAAATCTTGTTGTCATAATTGTTATTGAAGTATGAAATCAGAAGAGCAAAACCTGTAAATACTCGTATTTAGGAAGAATTCTTCATTTTTACACACTTCTTTCATTTCCTTAGAAACTTTATTCATCACGAACGTCTTCGCACTGTAGTTGTTAATCGTTTTTCCGAGACCCAGTTAAAAAAAAAGTTTATTGTTGCTGTAGTTGTTCCGAATTCAAGAGAGGTCGACAAATTTGTTATCACTTTTATAAACATGTGCGCAAGTAATAGAAGGAAAAGCAATGGGCGTTTGTACAGGAACCATTCTGGCATTCGCCTAGAGCGAATTAGAGAAGCCATCTGGATAGACGAACCAGGGATCGAACAGGAATTCTCCCGAATGCCGGGTCCGAACGAGCAGCATTTTTAGCGATCACAAATTATAAAGAAACATTGAGGTAAAAGCGATTTAGTGCTTTATTAATGCCTGAATCGTGTGAAAACCGACTTTAAAAGGTTATTCTGGAAAATAAATAATACGTTCCTCTCGACCAGTTTTAAGCAATAACCTTTGAAGGAAACACCAGTTGTGAGTGTTAATTTTGGAGGAAGATGGAAAACTTGTAGTGATCAGTTAAATTTGCATTGCCACGACAATATAACCTGTAGGACGTAGCTTAGAATCTGCATGTCCGATTTTATTCTTTACCAGCTTTTGTTAACAGCTTGGGCTACGAAAACCAAAGTTGGTTTGGGGATGAATTTCTTTTTCCTAAGGTTTTATTTAGTCCGAGCTGCAAGGAAAAAAAACAATATAATACAAAATTAATTATTTCGGGCAAAAGAAAAATGCTAAAATGAATAATGACTCACTCAAATTTTTCTTACCTCATAATCTCTCGGGGGGGGTCCCTAGAACACTGTGAAAGGTTTGATTTACATGTATTTTAATGTAATACATTTTCAACAGCTGAAGAAATAGATAGTTATAAACACGCAAAAGTACGGGCAAATTAACCAAATCAATACAAAGAGCAAATCAGAAATCTGAAAAGGCGGTTTCAACATCAAAATTCTGAAAGTGTAATTGTGCTTAAAATACACACTCAAAAATTATTTATACTTCCATTACTAATACAGATCTCTAAAATTATTGCCGTGTCTGGGTTAGAATGGCTAACTAAAACACGTTCAATTGTCTTTATTACTTTAAACTAATGTAGTTTTCTAGTTCGTTATTCTTATAATGTAAGCGATTAATTGTGTTCACTTGGAAGTATTAGTATACTCCCTAAAATTATTTCTGTCTCTCAGTTGAATGGTTAATCCACTCACATTTAATTGACTTTTTTATTGTGTTACCTTGCCTAAGATGTTACTCAAAACTGAGTAAGGTTAGCTTGACTCGGTTCAGTAGGGGTGAACTAACCATTGCGGATTTAGTAATCCTTACACTTGTTTGAAGGGGAGGGGGATGATCTTCTTCGGAGGATTTGAACACCACGACAATTGCGTCGTGCAACCGGACAGGACCACCATCTTCTGAGTCTCGTTTTTCTTTTGGTACGGGTGAGGATCAATAATCTTCAATATGAGATTTGACCCCTTGATATGCCATCCTGATTTCGGTTTTCCATAGTTTCCAGAAATCACTCCAGGCTGGTTCCTATTAAAGGTCATGGCCGAACCTTCCCGATCCTTATCCCAATCCCTTTCCTTTTGACTGAAAAGGGTCTAGTAACACTACAACAGACAGCCTCAAAAAAAAAAAAAAAAAAAAAAAAAAATTGCTAGAATCGGCGGCTTTTCCTACCACTTTAAGCGTGAGGAACATGTGCCAATCCTTGTTGTGTTTTATGTGATCACTGTGCGCATCATCATCTCCTTTTCTTCTAAATTAGTAAATCCGTATTTTTAAGCACCTTGATTTTATCCTTCTTGTTTTTCGATTTCTTGTTGTATTCGCATTCTAAGATAATATTATCATTGATTTCGTTCCTCATCTGTTTGATGTGTTTGAGATTTGGCTTTTACGGAAGTAAATGCGCCTTTTAATACCGGAATGTTGTGTAAAATTCTAAACGTATATGTTGAACCATTTTATTTTTTGTAAATACAGACCATCCCTTTCTTCTTATTTACTAGCAACATTTGTAACTATATTATCGTAACATCGTGAAATACATATACCTTCTTCTTAAATGTTTTCCGTCTGTGTAGCACTATCGTATTTCTCTAGCAATAAATTCCGTATTATCGAATAGCACTTCGGCATAAATTGTGAAATTAACTCTCAATAATCCCTCAGTATTTACATTTAGGCTCGTAAAGATCATATTACCCAAAAAGCAACCAAATATTATTTAGAAATTACAATAGTTACGAGTCCTTAATCAACTTTTGTTTAGTCAAGGAGTGAGGAGCTATGCATATCAATCTTGGCATCATAAATTTTTGCACAATATATATCGTAACAAAATTAACTGGAGTTACAGTCAGGTAGAAATTGTATAAAAAAATTATCTAGTATTTTATTTGTGGTTGACGCTACAAATTACGAATTATTTCTAAAACGATGACTAATGTTATTTTCAAAAATGTTATATTCATCAGTTACACATCAGACTTCAGTGTAATTCAGTTTGATACGTATCAGCGTATTTAAGTACTTCTTACGTCTCTTGATTATTATTTTTGTGTGTATCTCTTGTATGTCTGTAATCCACATATAAACAAGTTAGCTACGTATTAGTTAAAGCGAGGTAATAGCATGTTAAAGAAATGTCATAGAGATTTATGACACTAGGGCATGTGATAAGTTTTTTAACAGCGTCCAAAAGCTCACAATAACAGATGAACGCAAAATTTGTTGTTAAAATTAAGGATTTTTCCTTACCTAAATTAATATTACTTCATAATTATTTCACAAGTTGAACCAAAAATCTATTATTATATGTTAATTTGGTTCGCTTTTAAAATTCAAGTGATTATTCACCGTTGTCCATCAAGGTTTTATCATTTGTGAGGTAAAAAATAACATATATCTTAATTACAGTCCATGCTTGTTCACGTTTCCTTACTTCACACAGCTGACTTCAGTTTTTATAACAATGTGCCGAAGCTATTCTGCCAACCGGACGAGCAAATCATTTCTCCAAGACCGCAAAACAACAACAAATCAACTGAGTTACAATCTATCAATTTTCCAAAAATTCGTTAAAACAGACGTAATGAAAGAAGTTTTCCATCTCGACGGCAAATTTGTGAGCGGAGAAAGGACGTAAATTTTCTTGTCACCTTTGACAACTTAGTTTCCTTTGGCGGTAAATTTAGGCAGAAACTTTGCATATCTCGCTAGTATTCATAACGTTTCTCTCAGCCCCTGTCGCTCTTCTACAGAAGAGAGTAGCGTAAAAAATTAAAGGTCGTTTTCTTTCTCGTTACGTCGAGAGGCCGGGCCGAGGACCCTGCCGCCCGAGAGTGTCGCTGTTAATGGGACGAGTGGGGCGGAGGGAGGGGGAACGCTGCTCGGGGTGCTGCCTGCCCTGCAGGGGCTGCCTCCCACACTCCATTTATAACAATTATTTCCCTTACGTGTCTGTTTTGCACGATTACAAAATTCCCGCGACCACATAAGTTGTAACCAGCTACTAACTCTATTTGTTCCATTAAAGCTTCATGACATAGGCTCTATACTCATTTTGTCAAATAAGCAGGAAGAAATTGCGCTGTAATCAATCCCACATTTTACTCAAAGAATTTTTATTAACAATAGTGGTAAACCTGATGCTCGACGAACAAATAGGTTTTCGAGCACCTACAGGAATTGTAGAGTACGAAACTAATGGGAACCGAATACCTTTAGTACAATAATAATCTGTGAAGAGAAACGACACAGATACATCTTACAGGAGGTTTATAAATTTGCATAATATGGTCAGTTGCTCTTCCAGGAAACTTTTCTCTCAACTACTCATGATAAACGTAGGTTCTCACTAAGCACTCTCTCGTGATGTAACATTGTAACAATCCCCAAATAATTTTTTGTTATTAATATTATCATTATTATTACGTTATTATTTTATTTCTGATTAAATATAGGTATTCTAAATGACTGTATAAATGAATGTTACCTGAGGTATATTGTTCCCGGGTTTCCACATATTGTATTTTGTATCGTAATCGAGGTAGGATTAGTTTATTATCTTTATGAGTTGTATTGTAGAATCATTGCCTCGCCAGCTGAACGAAGGAGATCAGTATTCCAGGGCGGGCAACGTATGTGGTTTTGGCACCACTTATGTAATGTCGCATGACGCAAATTTGTGCTTCGCTGAATGTGAGCTATACTAATTTGTTGACTGAGTTAATAAAACTGTCTGGATGTAACATGATTGTTTAGAAAGTGATTCGAGAAGCGGAACTTATTAAATTTGATCAGGATAGAGTGTTTTCATTTTTAAACTAATAACAATACTTCCTACTTGTTAGTTGTTACATATAATTAAATAAATTATTAAATCTGAGAACTACCATGTGTTGAGTGATGGCAAATTGGGCCAGAGCCATCCAAACACAAGCCTTCATCACCAGTTAATGTGGCAGTATTAATAATTAACGAAGATCTTCAAAGCAGACGACTGCGTGTTTACCATACTATCAAGTGGCAAGCTTACAGTGTGGTATCTGTTCGTTATGCCAAATTGTACATTCTGACAATATTGGGCAGCTATGTAGTTAAAAAGTATATCTAAGTTGATATAGTTAAAAATGGGCTTTCGTTAGTTTTTAAGCAACAATCTACACCTGACTAAAAATGACGATAATATATACAAAATTAAGACATATATTTGTTAGATAACTTTTGTACAAACTTCATTAGCCTTTCAGAGAATAATTAGTATCTACAAGGATTTCTATAATTTTCTTTGAAATTCATGCAAATAATATTTGTGGACCAGCAAACATACCAACATAGATCGTAAAATGTAAATCACGATAATTTAATATGATGAAGTACTGTCCCATATAGCAAATCGATCTTCTGAATAACATGTTTCATATAATACACAACTATGAAATACTCCGTTTTCTCTGTCGAAGTCGTCCTGTAGTTGGTGAATTTTTTCTGTCGCATTCCACACAGGGATTTTATTTTTAGCGTTACACTAGGCTCCAATACTGATGAGGTTACTAAAATTTTGGTTTACAATGATTTTCCATAACAACACCAGGCGAATGCGGGGTCGATGTTTCTTCATAAGGAGACGGGTGAATTATTCTCGGTTTTCCCCCTCAAGTATTTGCCTGCTCTAATGGCCTCGACGTCGACGATGTGTAAAATAGTAACAATAAAAGCCTTATATTGCATAGCTATGAAATGAGAAGACCAATCTTGATAATTATGCGCACAGTTTGGCTCTGGTATTCCGATGGACGCAGGTTTTTTTCGCGCTCTGGTCATCCAAACCATTACAGTTTTTACTTCCCTTCTGTCTCCGACCAATTCCTACTAGCAAAAAAAAAAAAAAAAAAAAAAAAAAAAAAAAAAAAAAAAAAGAACCCAAATTGATTGAATAGAATTTTTTTAGTTTTATTAAAAACATAACAATCTAATAATGTTAGAATAACTAAAAAATTAAATAGAGAACAAATGTCATCGAAATTCGGATTAGTAAGAGCAAAAATTCGATATTCTTCTTCTATTTTTTTTTTTTTCGTAATTCGTAGGGTAAACAGAATAATATTTCTGAATATTAACACTTTTATAAAGGAGTGTTATATTTTTCCTATTAAACTGGTTCTTTTGAAAGTTTTCGTGTTTCAGAGAAGTTCTCTATTGATCCTGCCACGCCAAAGATGTGGCGTCTTCCTGAATCCATATGCAAACTTCTCCTCTAGTCAAGCCTTGAGCAAGTTTACTTTGGCGTCCGTTGCAGCGAACACGATTCGGCCTTGATGAGTACCGGGTCGTTTGTCAGCAATCATGCAAACTTCAGCATCTTTGCATTTCTAACTCCAAAGTAGCCCAGTTTTGAAACGTGGAATTAACGAACCATGTCACCCCCGGGAAAATATGAGGGTAGGGTGCCTGCAGAATTGACAAACGCTTTGAGATTTTTTTGTAAAGAATGACAAGGCTCTAAAGAATCAGTTCAAACAAAAATTTATCCACATAATTCTTTTAGTAGTATGATTGTGACAACATTCGTTTGGTAGTGTTCTTTATAACCAGTTACGAATAACACACGTTTGGTTTTCAGTTGTCACTAGTGTTCATAAACAAAGCAAACATTTTCGAGTAGCAAAATAGAACGCAAACAGCACACACTACCAACACTTATAGTATATGCGTAACCAAATTATAGTAACACAGGGCAGGTAATTTTGGCTGATAAATTCGAAAATAACTCAGATTTTTCTCTATCAGGACTATTTTTTTTACTGTACTCATCTCACTTTGACATCATTACACAGCAATTCGTATTTCTAACAGTTTACGTAGGCTGATATTAGTGTGTCTTCTGTTTCTTTAATAAATTTATTTATATAAAAGGCACAGAATAGTTAGTGATAAACTGTGCTTGACCAATAAACAAAACAAAAACATTTATTCAAAATATAAAATGCGAAGATTTCGCCAGAAAATTTAAGGAATAAATTTACGCTACTTAACGCTCCATAAATGTTGAGCAACAGGGTTTATTTTCTATTAAACACCGGAAATAATCTGCCGTCTTGACAGTATCCCTTGCTACCAGGTTTCCATCCCCTTGGTGTCCCGATGGAATCGTTCACCTTGTTCCTTGCTGACATCTCCGAAATGATCAGGAAAGCTATCAAAATGACCAAAATCTCAAAAAGTTGACACTAGGTTACTAGCAAGTTCTTTGTATTTTTCACGTTTGTTTTTTCCAAGGAAATTTTTTTCCACTGCTGCACAGGCTCGCCAAGCTAATGCTTCATTCTCGTGCATTGTTTCCGCGAAATTTGTGTCCTTTGTGGTCTCACGGATCATTAGTCCATCAAAACTCCATGGTTTAAGATTTTCAAATGACTTTTCAGAAAACACTTCAGATATACTTGAAGCACTCCCCATGTTTGCCCAAAGCTTTGACAAACTGTTTTATCAGTCCCAGTTTGATG
The DNA here is from genome assembly GCA_031002005.1 of Vandiemenella viatica. Classification (NCBI taxonomy): domain Eukaryota; kingdom Metazoa; phylum Arthropoda; class Insecta; order Orthoptera; family Morabidae; genus Vandiemenella; species Vandiemenella viatica. Next base: position 184,679,361 of record JARYHS010009186.1, read on the forward strand.
TGCAAAGATGGGAAGCTGATTTCTTTGTCACTCAGGTTCTTCTAATATATTGGCAGTTCTACAAGGGTCCACACCTATTTGATGGCCAGCCTTTATTAACATACTGATTGAGACCGTCAATACTACCGCACGCGGAAAGGAACTATGGATATTAGGTATAACACAACTTGAGAGAAAATTTACCTGTTGCAGTGTTGATTACTTAAGTGATTATAATAATAATAAAAAAATTAAAATAAGGTTACAAATCAACGCTGTAGACGTATTTTCATATATAATAACCTTTAAAACATACGAACTGGCGGTGAATAAATGAGCTTCGTAACTTCGGATAGTGATTGTTTAAACACGGCATCTGTGGTAAATCACTACGAAAAATAAATTCCACATATACAGCGAAATTAAAACAGACTCCAATCAAAACGCAACGCGCGTTTTTTTTCCGTGTCAAAATAAAAATAAATGTATGGACTGTCACTCACAAGCACACAATTATAAACATCGTTCACTTTTACTAACAACTAATATATTAATAACTGGTGGATGTTACATAGTTTAAAATCTAGACCCGATATATCAAAATGAAGGTCATTTTTGGAATAAGGGGACCGATTTCTTATGAAAATGGAGTTTATTTCTTAAACACCGAAATCGTCGTTTCCCATTGTAACCAGCAACATACGAAATTTCCTGAGGATTTAAGAGTTGTTCATATAGTTACCAAATATATACCGATAGTCGTGGCTGAGTGGTAACGCTCTGATCTCGCATTTGGGAGGAAGCAAATTCAACTCCCCGTCCGGCCATCCAGATTTGGGTTTTGCCATGGTTTTCCCAAATCATTCCAAGCGAATGCTTGGATGGTTCATTCAAAAAGGCCATAGCCGGATTTCTTCCAGTTCCTTGCCACCATTCTCTTCCCGCCTCTAATTACCTAGAACCAAAAAAGTTGAAAAATGTGCAAAGCTGGGTAAATTAAGTTTGCTACATTTGCAAATCTTACCAGCATTAAAAAACTGTTTTCGAACATTGCCCAAATTATTGCAGTAAATGATTCCCAAAAATACTGGGTTAAATTGTACACGTATAAGCTGCGAACAGACGGTGGTTTGTTGGTGCTGGAACACATAATGCCACACTGCCCGGTTTTCAGGTCTGTTTATTGATTTATGAAAACAGAACGTGGTGGTCTCGCATTCTGGAGGACACGGGCTCGAATCCCCATCCCGCCATCCAGAATTGGGTTCCAAGCGAACGCTGGGATTATTCCTTCAAAGGAACATTGCTAAATTCATTCACGTTTCTTTCCCCTATTCTTTTTCCGCCTGTTATGCCGTCGATGTGGCGTAAACCTACAAAAAAAAGAGATTTCCTTTTTTTAATATCTACTTGTGTATCGGTTTCATGTGTATGAGATGTAGTTTTATGGTCAATATGTCTTTGGTATATTTAGTAGTTGTTGTGACTGAACACATGCCCAGTGAAAATTTCCCCGCTTCACTGATTTTGCATTGTACGAACTTGCCTTTAAATTTTTTAAGTGTTTGAAGTAACTTGTTCAGCATATATCTCGTAACGTATTCAATGAATGATTCCCTGGTCAACAAAAGAAAATTTTCTAACGGCATTAAGCATCAAATCAGAAGCCAGTTCATAGTCACTCTTCCCTTATACGCTATATCCCAATTCTTTTGCCAATATATATCCAATATGTATGTCCTTTACGAATGCACTTCCAGCACATTCTTCCCCAATCTACTCTCTTGCAGTTACTTCTAGCCACACTCCTTTATCATATAAGTTACTGACTGTGTTCTACGGTGATCTGGGTTCCATCATTTTCCCTCCTGTATCTGATACTCATAATGTTGGTCCTGTATTACCTCACCACACTCAAGCAAATGATCTGAGCAGAATTTTTCATTTCCCTCATATTCTTGGTACATTCCCACATTCCATCATCCCTCTCTTCTTTAAATGCAGTACTTTGAACCGTTTGTATATCCCTTGTCGATTGTGTCCTGTCCAGCAGAGTATATTATCAAATGATATTCCAGTATATTTACACATTATGCCTTCAACAAGGCATTTATAATCTTCCTTGTAATAATACCAAATGAATATTTTTCTGTTTCCCTAATAAGTTGATTTTTTTTGGATTTATGTTCATTCTACGTTGACCAACGAAACTATATAACCTGTATGATGCCTCTGTGACTGTTCACAACCCTCTTTACATTTTAATTCTGTTATATAACCTTATGTCAAGTGTAAACAACATAACTTTCGTTAGAATAATAGACAGCAACGTCCTCAATAGTCAATCACCTGGCACTCCTGTTCTCATTTCCACCTCTCTGATACTTAATTTCCTGCTCCATCTCTTTGCTTCCCACCTGTCGAAAATTGCAGTACCCAATAACTCACATTTTTATTCATACCATTGGTTTTAACCTTATTCGTCACCATATTATCGCTCAATCCGTCAATTGTCTTTCAGAGATCCAGTGCTATACTATCTCCTGGCCTCTTATTTCCAATAACGTTATTAATTTTGTAAAAAATCTTACTGCAGTGTTCCTCCACTCCTCTCGTCAGCGATTAAAGACGATATATATTCTAAACTAATAGATTTAATCGAAGAAGAGGCGGATTTACGATTTGAAACTTAATTGTATGTCTACACCTATCACCTTAGTTACAAACACTTCCTGTTCGCTGACTGTCTGGCAATAGCTGTTCAGGGTCCAATGTTTCAACAGGAAGAAGAATAGTTAGAACAAATCCTATTAACCACGTTCACTTGCTACAAAAGGAACTCTTTGAAACCCAACCCATCAAAAACCCAGATATGCGCATTATACGTGCGTTACAAAGAGGCAAAGCAGAAACTAAATGTTACGTGGGAAGGCCATTTATTGGAACTTATAAACGAACCAAAATATTTAGGTTTTACTATTGATAGAAGTCTTACTTACAAGAAGCACTGTCATGTAACTGCAGCTAAAGTACACAAGGGAAGCAATATCCTAAAAAAATTATGTTGCAGTAAATGGAGAGCGAATCGGGTGATCTTGTGCACATCTGCTAAAGCACTCTGCTTTTCCATTGCAGAGTATGCGAGCCCTGTTTGCAGCCAGACAGCGCATTCAAAGAAAGTAGATATAGCTGTGAATGAGCTTGACGGATAGTGACTGGATGCATGAAACCAACCCAAACACACCTACTGTACAAAGAAGCTGGATCTGCCGAACCAAAAATACGCCGTTACTCACCCGAGTATACAGAGCGATTCAATCAAACGTTCGATGAGAGGCACGTAATGTTTGGGATACGAAGCCCTCCACCTAGAAGGTTTATTTCTAGGACACCTTTTCTAAACCACACAAATTTTAATCCTCCAAACTGGTACCCTTTTTGTGAGGAACAACCTTCTAGCATAAAATGGTACTGGATAAAATGGAGAACCCTCAACCGTATAAGAACAGGAGTGGCACCAGTAAAAGCTAACATGTATAAATGATGTCCGACAACAGATGATCGATGTGAATGTGAAGAACAGCAAACCAAGTATCCCCTCTATCTAGTCAATAACACTCAACAACCTATGGGGAGGAAGAGATATCGACAGCTTTGTCCAACACTGGGAAAAACAATTATGATGTCCGTACACGGAAAAGTAAGTGTCTTTGTTCCACTAGGCCACGGAATGAAGGGGAAGTGTAATAATTATTAAAAAAAATTTAATATGGCTCTCGGTCTTTGCAACCATTTCGCCAGCTCTGATTTGTTTTTGTACCAACTTTACTATCAGCCTTTTATCATGATATTGTGGACTCTACAGTGAAGGCAGCGCAAGACGAACACAACACATAATTAAAACCAACCATGCCCGAGTCCGGACTAGAACCAGCGACCCCTGCATTTCGAAGCTTGCGTGCTAGCCCCAACGCTGAAGTGTAATAATCTTCCGGTCCAATTTGTTGTTCCACTGACATCCTGACCCACACGTGACATATAATTTAATGTCAGTGTTTTTACTTGCCTGTAGCAGCGCTACTCCTTTTTAGTTTGTAATTATGAGGAAGTGATTACGGCGGCTACCTTGTTGTGAGTAATTTAATTACCCCGTACAGCAATTTGCTGGCTGGAGGGCTTGCTCAGCCACCGTAGCGTCACCGTGATTGCATCCCGCCGATAAAGTAGTTAGCGGCTCCGGCTCGCTTGTTAACTGCTTCTGGTAATGGCGTGAAACATGTCGATAGCGCGGACCGGCGTGTAAGCCAAGATTAATGGCTGCGTTTTACATAGTTGCCGCTGTAATTAAGACTTGCCGGAAGGTTGTCCGACGTATGGGAATTTTAACAACGTGTGTGATACAAGGCTTAAGTGCTCGAATATAAGTAAGTCTCCTGTGATATAGAAAGGGTGATTAATATGGTTTCCATGTCACTTTAAATAACACCGTAATGTGAACAGCTGTTGTGACCCGACACTGATGCATCTGAGTAAAAGAAAAGTCGTGAGTTATTTTCTAACATAAGCTTCAATCACTTCTTCCAATGAAGATCCAGTGCGTTTACGGGATTCTGTGTCAAAGCATTTCTCAAAGACGCCAGCAGAAGTTAGATGATGGCGTATATGACGTCAACATCTGCATTTAAATTAATATCACAGTTTAAGTAACCAACAGATATTTGTCCTACAAAATGCACAACAGAAAGTGATAAATATTTTGAAGAAAACTTAAATAAAAGATCCAGTGGAGCGTCCATTAAATACGTGAGGTGTTTTTCAGGAATTCCGAACCCCCTCCCCCCTATGGTGAGACTCCGTGAGATCTGTCGGAACTCCACCTCTAAAATGATGTGAGGTATTCACGGAGACCTCGCCCTTAATCGACCTCGCAACTTCTGGAAACCTTTTTCGCGTCATTTGTAGACTATTTTTTTTTTTTTTTTAGTTGTGCCTTGCTACCAAGATTTTTAAAACCTGACGAGAGATTTCCGTTGACATCCCCCCCCCCCTCTCCCTTCGTGATGTTTCGTGAGATTTCGCCGGACCCCTCGCCCCATTTCACCTCACGTCATTAATAGACAGCGCCTAGCTAATTTGCGCAAGTAAGAAATGTGAGGTCAGCGGCCTGGTAGCTCAGAAGGTAGAGCGCCTGACAACGGTCCGGACGACCGGGATTCGATCCCCTACGAAGCCGAGGATTTTTCCTCGAAGCTGAATTTTCGGAATGGCTGCCCAGGCCCACTCATCCTGCTATCCAATGAGTACCACTGTAACGTAAAGAACGGCCGCAGGATGGCACTGACCCCGTCACGTCAATTCTAGTGCTGGAGGTTGTACAGGGAGTGCGTGAATCCTACTGCAAGTGACATGAGCAGTCGGAACTCCGTGACCTTTACCTTACCTGGTACATGTCACGTTGGTTGATTATGACAACTTCAATAACAAAATGTGATGTGATGTCTTCGTTTTGATTCTAGAATTGCGTGAAGAATCGCAAGTAAGAATTAAACTTCAACGCATGTTATATTATAAACAATAATTACTTACTTATGTTTGTAAGTTACTCCAAAGGACACATATCCAATAACAACATTATTAATAATCTTTATATATTTGTTTGTTTGTTGGTTTGTATGTTGGTTTGTATGTTGGTTTGTTTGTTTGTTCTTCATACAAAACCACAGTTTTCATCCGATCTCGATGAAACTTTGCACACTTATCCTTTGAAACAAGGAAAAAAATACTGTCTACATTTGGTTGAAAAATTATCTGTATAAATAACACATGTTGTCTCATAACTTCGAAATACGGCGATAGACAGACACGTTGGATATGGTCGCCTCCGAACCGTGTTTTCGTATAGTAGACTGGCAGCTAAGTGGTTAAAGCGCTTGCTTACGAACGTCGTGGTCTCCGTGGAGGATAAATTTTTTAAAAATTGTTTTCATCGTAAGAGTCAGGCCTGGGCCGTAGGTTATTCGGATTGAATGTTAAACTGTAGATATTAGAAAGTTAGGGATGCAATGCGAGGCAAATCGTAGGTAGTGTTGCAATGTTGTAGGTGTATATTTTTTTACGTTATAATGATCCCTCAGGTGTTGTTCGCAGTCAGTGTGTGAGTGTGAACCACAGTAATATTATTATAAATACGAAAGTAAGTCTCTGTCTTTTGTTACGTTTTGACGACTAAATGGCTGTATCGTTGTGATGCAATTTTATAAGGAAATCTGTATGAAGAGTACAGGATATTTTTTCCAGTATGATTAACAGTTGTAGCCACGAAATTTTGAGACCTTATCGAATGGTGACAGAAATATGTTGGAAATTGATTCTCTACAAGAGACAGGTTCGACGGTACAATGATATAGTGATAGCTTTACTGACATATTATTCCTACTCGATATTTTTTGGGACCAATCCTTCGTTAGCAACTTTCTATATTTAATTCTGGCCAAAAATAATTCTTAATCCACGCGTACGAAGTCGAGGGTACGGGCTAGTTAACTATAAAGTATTGGTGAAAACAAGGTATAAACACAATGCTGAAACGATTTCAACATAAATGCTAATAAATGCCTAAATGAATTAGTTTAGTTAGCCTGTAAGAGCATCGTAATGTAATAATTATCTCTTAGATCAGCGTAAAAATTTGTGAATTCGTTTTTATGAAAAAAAGTGTACATTAAGTTGAAACTGAGGACTAAAGGTTTTTCGTATTAGACGAGTAAAAGAATGTAACTATCAATAGTTGAATGCAGTGGTGAAAATAAATGTTTTTAAATTTAAAAACATGAGGAGAATTGATTAGTGTGAAGCAGATAATTTATAGCAGCAAGGCAGTTACCGTACGTCCTTTTTGGTTGTGAGTCCAAAATGCAATTACGGACTACATTTAGTAAAAAATAAATAAAACAATAACCTTGAAACATAAATAAGCAAGTCTGTTGATTATCGTACTACATCACATTTAAAATCTTGAAATTTTTGGCTCCTAAACTATGGAAATAAACGGGAATATCAGTACGGTCTTTCATTGATTTTCTCGAAAAAAAATTTATTTTCTCATAAATCAGCAACAATAACAAACGCTAGTGAATATATCCAAATCGAATAAAGGCAAAAATGTTGAGTGTAAAAGACGTTAGGACTAAATCACAAGAGTGTTGTGTTATTAATTAGCCCATAAAATATCCTCAACAAAATTCCATTAAAATTCCACATCTCACGTATGGTGGTTACAAAATTCTAGGAGGTTGTCCCTCTGCATCAGCAAGAATCTATCAAAAGTTTGTGTGGTCTACAGGAGATCTTGATTCCGCTGACTAATCACGTCATAATATTGCAGCAGACAATCGCAAGACGTATCATTTTCAAGCAGTAATTAGGGTTAATACACCTTAGAGTGGTGGCCAACCAAAATGATCTTGCAGGCCACTTTAGGAATTCATCATAACTTCACTGGCCGCATATAAAATAATATATTCGGAATAATATTATTTTAAAATCAAAGTTATTTTTTTCTCATAATTTCAACAGTTAATTTTTGTATATATGGATGTACAAATAATGTATTTAAAAAAAAAACATTGGTTTTCACTACTGTCGCCATTATAAAATAAATAAAATATAACAATAAATATAAATATAATAAAATATAAAATAAAAGTATGATGAATCTCGAGTGCCGGAAAAATGTTCAAGGCGGGCCACATGCGGCCCGTGGGACGCGGGTTGGTCACCCCTGCCTTAGACCATTATTTACAAGCAGATATTAAATTATAATACACCTAATATCAGCATGACATCGATAGAACTGCTCCAGAAGTATTTATTTCTAGCAGTGTCTTGCATTTTACTACTTCAGTATTATCACGCCAATCCCTCGCAGAATATTATTCTGTCATTTGACTGCATAATTATTTAATGCCTTTCAGAAATTTAATCGGAACGGCAGGTAATAGGAATGAATTTGAATCAATTTCACCTCGCATGATCAGTATCGCTGTATTTTAATTCATACGGCCTAGATCGAGGGTATAATAATCGTTGGTAGGTAACAAGAACCTGTGTATTATTTGTTTTGTATGGTTGCAGGGCTGCTACCTGCTGAACCCTCACGGCTACGAGACGCAGCGCTACTGCTGGATGTCTGTAGAGAAGGGCATGCTCCTCTCCTACCTGATGCCCGTCGCACCGCTCATCATGGTAAGGACCCCACCTCACATTATCCTTATTATTCAGACATTATACATTAATTTTATCTACAATGATAATTCAGAAATTAAAGCATGTTTCATCATACAAATACAACCAATTGAAACGCTATAAATTAACAAATTTTTCTACCTGCTCTCGCAATCTTTACATCGTCACATTACAAATAGTATTATTACTCGTCGGATTTCAACACCAGTTTTATTATTTCTTGCCCGTTCGCCGTAAACGCATGATGATTACACAACATCGCTATCTGAAAAGACTTTGTCTTACTTGGGAACCATCAGACCTGTTCCGAACGGATTTTGATCCCCCGAGTATATGTTGAAGAGTATTTACTCCATATGTCTGTGTAACAATTATTTCTTCAAAATGAGCCCTGGGTATCGAGAAATTAACGCGGAAACATATGTAAATATATTTTAAATATTATAATTTTAGTACATGATTTAAAAGGTTCAGCCTGGTGTATGCGGTAAGGCGCTAACTTTCCATTTTGCGAACCCGGGTTCAAATCCCCATATTGCCAAATATTTTTATTTCTTTTTTTATATGCAGTAATCATTGAGCATTGATTTTATTTCATTTAAAATTCATTTACGAATTTTTATTATGCGAAATAACAGACATTTTATTAATTTCAAACATTTACATGCTACCACCACTGAACGGAAATAAGTATAACTGTGGTATGGCGGAAAAACCCCGACCTTATGGCTGTAACATATTTACTTTTCGATATTAATTGTAGAAATACAAGTATAGAAACGATGAACATGAAATACATCTGTTTCATTAAAAAAAAACACATACAAAAAAAACACATAAACAATAAAATAATGATTTTCTAAAAAAAAAAAGTTCGGGTTCTATATTCTGTAATATTTTGTTTTAAAAGTTATTTTGCATAATAAAAATTCGTAATTGAATTTTAAATGAAATAAAATCAATGCTCAATGATTACTGCAAATAAAAAAAGAAATAAAAATATTTGGCAGTATGGGGATTTGAACCCGGGTTCGCAAAATGGGAAGTGGTAGCACCTTACTACATAGACCATGCTGAAGCTTTAAACAATGTACAAAAATTATAGTATTTAAAAGTTATTCACATATGTTTCCGCGTTAATTTCTCGATACCTAGGGCTCATTTTGAAGAAATAATTGTAACACAGACATATGGAGTAATTACCCTTTGACATATACTCGGGGGGATCGAAATCCGTTCTGAACAGGTCTGATGGTCTCCAAGTTAGATTATGACAGATGATCTCTCCCTTTCATTAAAATCTCAGGCGAATGTTTGAGGTTCATGCATCACTTCTATGCATCGGTCGCTGCCATACCTCCATTTCCGTATCTTCTTCTTTCGTTTCACCCTTTGGGGGTACGATGAACACTTCTTTGCGTGTTGTTCCTTCCTTTGCGCCCAGTATTTCTTCATTCTCTCGGATCTTTTTATCCTCTTCTCTTCAGAGATGATGGGTTTTAGATTTTTCTTGGAACCTGATCCTTTCATCTATGAATCTTATCTGCGCTGTTCTATCAAGTAATGACTTTCCGTAATTTTTAATTCTCTTAGATCTTTTCCAATTTCTGTGAACCAATTAGGCTTCGTTATGCGGCTATGGAAGAAACAAAAAATTTGTTTGTTTAGTTTGTCAGAGCTCATTCGGAGAAGATGCAGGTAGAAATTTTAGTCTCCTATTGTGCATAGTATCGTTTGCCGTATATTGTAAGGATTCTTCGATGAAGGTCTCAGATTCGAATGTTTTCAACCTGCAGCCACCCAAATAACACTTTACGTGATTTAGATTTTTACAGTCCTAAGCGTTGTGTCAGATCGAAGCTTTTTGTAGCCTCTCGATATAATAATAATTACAATGTGAATGGCAATATTCCCCGGGAGTTCCCGACAGGTAGTTCCACCGCTGCTTTGACAGAGTTTCGATTTGCCTCACGTGTCATGGCTAATTAACCTTGGCGAATGGACGCCAGAGTTCAACGTTGAATACGGAACCACGGAGGCGTTCTGGCGTACTTCACATTAGACAACAAGCTGTGCTAGGGTCTTTCAAAATCCCCACCTAGACAACTATTTGAACCGGAAATCTACAATATATATATAATTTTTTTTCTGCCATATATTCCATTAATTCTGACCGAATCTGTTATATCGAATGGAAAAATTTTAAAGTGTTCTTATGAGGCATTATGTTTTTTCTTTAAATAGGTGTTACTTTTTACCTAGAAAATCCAGTTCAGTGAAGGAGCTTGGTAGGGATTAGGGATTGCAATCCAGCAAAGCGGGATCCCGCAATCCCGCGGGATCCCGCATCATTAGACAGTCTGGCGAATCCCGCACAAAAATAAGCGGATCCACAATCCGCAAAATCCGGCGGGAACGCGTGTCAGTCTGCGTGACTCGCTGTCCCACTCGGTCTCGATCGGACGTTTTGCACTGTTTGCCTGCACCAAAGCAGTTTGCATTTGACTCGTGTGAAGAAACGTTTGTTTTTGTCAACCTTCGCCATTCGTAAGTAAATAGATATACTTTTACGCATTCATCAAAACTTACATTTGTTTCGAGTACACATTTCTGCAATTTGAGTTATGTTGCGTATTTAGTACGATTTTCTAACTATATAATTATTTTTTAAGTGTCGCACACGTTATCTGAACTACACAGTTACAGCTTTTTATTTACGGTTTCATTATTCCCATTTTCTGTATTTGCAGATAAAGTAATTGTGACAATTTCCTAGTTTTCGGCTGAAAATTTGATTATTCGTTGATATGAAACTAATGTTATCGTAATTTTAACGATCGCGTACCTATTTGTTTAACAGCTATCAAAAGGCAATTGTATATCCCTTGACTTATTGTTGTTTTGGCCGCTGCCTCAATGCGTTTCTTTAACGAAAGCCACCTGCTTACATGTGCCACTCAGGCTTTCGATTAATCCCTCTTCTCCTTGTTATTATTTCGACTAAAAGTAAAAAAAAAAAGTTATAACGAAATTTTCACGGGTGTATCGACGAATTGTGTTGTAGGAACATCATACTTCGACGGCTGCCTCCGCCGTCTTCCTCACGTGTGTAATTTCGTGTGTTTGCAATGAAATCCGGAGATACAACCTATGCAACCTATGAGGACTTCACTGCAATCATTCGCCGAGAAAGTCTCCTTTCTTACTAAAAAAAATAATAATTTCCACTCTTAAAAACGTCGTAACGCCACATAAGTAAATCCTAAATACTTGACAGTTTACGTGTTGGCGAGTAGTTTCTTTTAATAACATTGAATTATGGAACGTTTATTTAGAATTGAAAAAAAAACCTCTGGTAACTTGGGCATTAAGCAAACCATATTTTTAAACTTATGTGATGTATTGTAAGGCACATGACCTAAGACTCAATAATTTCCATTTTTATTATTTATTATAAAATTGGTTTAGATTAAAAAACAAAAATGTAAAACCTCGAAATACACTTAAGACACGCTAAAAAGTTTTAATGTCATTTTGCCAATCAAAATATTGTTAACTGTTAATTTTTATCATTTAACATTAAAAATTATTTATTAATTTAATTATTACTTAATTTATTAACGTTTTAAGTAACTATGAATTAAATATATGCGTTAAAAAACTGTTAGTACCAATCACGCACAAATCCCGCGCGGATCCCGCGGGATTGAAAACACTGCGGGATTGCAATCCTTAGTAGGGATATTGCTCGAAGAATTAGGAATAGTGCACGGAAGGGGAAAGGTGACCTTGACCACAAGAACTCGATTTCATGAATAAGGGAGTGGGAAAATTTTCTTTTGTAGGTAAGGGCGTCAGAGATTAGAACAAATTACCCACTGAAGTGTTGAATAATTTAGCAAAAACGTTGAAGGAATTTAAAATTAAAATTTGTAAATCGGAAAAATAGATGAGGGAGGAACTTAGCACTCAAATTATAGAAGGCAATTAAAAAATAAAATAAGGGGAATTAAATTACTAAGGGGATTGCCACCGAAGCGTGTGATCCATCGCAATTGGATTAACTTTGTCACTTGCACCACCATCCACTAAATAACGTGAATATCAGGCTCCTTTCAGCAACAACTACTGACGAACAAATTCTAAGAACTTTTTATTGGTAAAGAAGCAGACAGTTTTCTAATCTAGTAGTCTCTTTCAGCACACTTGCAGTGCTATACCGCTGCTGTATGATACGATCATTGACGCAGTTTCCAAAAAGGCTATGCCCGATAGTATGGGAAAGAATTTGTTAAAACTCATTAATTCTACCGACTGACTGTCTGACATTAGTGAACAGGATGCGGTCTTTATCTGATCGTTTGCTGTATGTTATGAGACTGCTTCGACATCTGTAAAACTATGCGTTACTGTCCGTCCTTTGCCGCTGTAAATATAAATTTATGCATCTGATTGTTCCAGCTGGTGACTTCTGATTATTCCTACAGGTTTTCAAACGCCACCCCTCAATCAACAAGACTTATCAAGTGGTCTCCAACCGAGGATGTTTGAATGGTTTTCGTGATCCGATTAGACAACTTACTAGAACAGGAGGTGCCTAATTTTGTCACATTTTTAAGGGCACGTGCCGCATACTCGGCAGAATTTGTAGTAAGTGCAATAACTGCCATAACTGTTCCATTTTCCATGTGGTTAAATCCGCCACAACAGTTGAACACCCCGCAACAGACCAGCTTCGAGAGTTGTAGTATAAAACGATCTTTGCTTTCATAAAGACCCACTTATTGTAAGGAAAGGGATTAGTGCCTTAATATGTCTACGGTTCGTGAAAACTCCTTATGTTTTGTCTCCTATTATTTAATTTTTTACTATACTTTTTTTGAGTGGAATTAGTATAAAATGACTGAGCTCATCATTATTTAATCACATTGTCTGGTGAGCCGATATTAAAATTTTAATTCGTGCCAGATGGTAAATGTATTGTGGAGCCTTATCCAACCGAGGTGCACTGGAAAATAGTTGAGGAACTCATTTGGAAGCACAATGTGGCATATTACTCTTATTAATCTATAAACGACATATGCTGACGTGTTGGGTTATCTACTTGTTTTGGAAATTGCTTTTTGTGTCTAAAATGGGATACGAATTGTCTCTTCGTAATTTAAACTCAAAATTTTCAAGTTATTTAGAACAAACAAATCATTTACTTTCTTTAAATATATTTAATAAGCAAGAATTTATCGATATACGTATACATTTGAGTTACTTCAGAAGCAAGTAACATACTGCTGTCACAGTGGACGAGTGCTTTCCTTGTATGTGTTAGCGTTTTAACCACGTTAAACAGATTGTCTCCTGTTGCAAAATACTACTAATCCAGGGAAAAAAAAAAAAAAGATTGCCTCTGTCCACACTTGTGACAGACTTTTTCTTACCGGTATTAGTGATTCCGTCGATTCCCTTTCAACGAATTGCAAGTTCAATAACAGCCGATAGAGTTTCTAGTCCTCTTTTATCTATCCGGTACCAGACGTAAAAAAATACTCTTTACTGATGAGATTGTATCATGGCATGAAGTAAAGAGCAAATGACATTACATCATCGTTTAAGCAATTTTCTCAGTTGTTTGTTTTAATTTGTTTAGCGTGACATCAGTGTTGTAACCACCCTTCATACCATTTTACGAAGATTTGTGGTAGATAACAACATCCAATAGTGGTGAAACGTCTGTCTCACCACTCCATATTAAGTGGAGGAAAACTACGTTTATTTTTGTCAAGTCAACCGTTAATGATGCATTATAATCGAAGGCTTGTGTTTGTAATGTGTTTCGCGTATGAAATTTTTATTTACTAACTTCCTAAATTAATATATAGAAATGCGGGGAATACGTTAATTAACACAAGTTGAAATGGCGTACGATGCATGCTATTTTTTTTTTTTAAATCATGTGCTATTTGCTCCTATCCACATCTAATCTACATATAATTTTAAAGGTTAGGATTTCTACTTTTGGCAATATTATAAATTAATAAAGGATTTTTTTTGTAATTCGGTCCTTAAAGAACAAAGGTATCATTATTTCTAAAGTTTTTTTTTCACAAGCCATTTATCTCCGATTATACCTGACCAATAGCGATAGATGATGTATCATTTTGACAATTTATGTCTCAGATTTGCAACATTATAAATTATGAAAGAAATTTTTCGAAATTTGATCCTTTAAGGCAAAAGCATTAACAATTAAATTCACTCGTATGTGACAGTCCATAGTAAACCCACTAGATAACACGAGAAGATAGCACGGAGATATTAATAAACTGCCATGGTTGGCGTCGATAAGGATTGATCGCATTACCGATTTATAGCAGCACTACATATCACAGCGGTATCAACAATCTCTGCGTTTTTTAAATAATGAGTAGCTTTTCGAATATTTTTTTCTGCTACGGAAAGAATTCTGTTTTGCTGTACAATTCCTATTTAAACATACTATTCGCGAAATTTTTGCATTCATGATCGCACTATCACAAAACAGGAGAACTGTACAGCACAGAGATATGGGTATGCTGAGTGTGATTTGTTCAGCTTAGTTGTATTCCGGTGAGGTCAGTGACAGTTCACTGTGTGTGATTTGTTGAGCTTGGTATGTATTCCAATTCTCTATTCATCGTATTTATTTACAGTGTTTTCAAAAGAGTCACCAAGCTGTATTTAAAAAAAAAAAAAGAGGGAGAGAGAGAGAGGGAAATATACCAGGAGTGATCAGAAATTAAGGTTACAAAGCCGATATTCCTCGAGTTTCGTTCTTTATAGATAAATTAGAAGTGTGTGGTAATTCTAAGACATACTGTTGGTAACACTGCAAACTTTCAACCACCCGCCACCTGTAGCGCTAGTTGAGGGTAAACACAAAGGCGATTCGTTTGGAAAACTGGTATCGCGAAGAAATACGCTCAGGAGGCCGACGATTTTCTTCAGCGAAGCAGGTGAAACACTTTGCGACAGGAGGGAATGTTCAAACTTATCGCACTAAGCGACAAGTGTCCACACTACGTCGAAAAATAACCTAATATATGTACTATTCGTACGCTGCATTAATTTCATGAACTAAATATACACGTTTCACACCAGGGTTTGTAGGCTTAGTTACTGATCACCCCAGCTACAACAAATAACATGTATATTAAATAGTAAAAAAAATGCAAATGCAACTGTTTTTTATGCTTTAATGCCGTACGCGTTTCAACTCTCATCGTGGCATCATCACGGACGAGTAATTTGTCGCTAATGATTCTCTGATTAGATACGTAATGCGTATGGTATAAGACGTATAAAGAAAGTTGCATTAGCGTTATTTTTCTGATTTAATTTACTGAGCAACTGCGTAAAAATGTCCTAGAGCAACATTGTATGTATGTGTGCGAGTGAGGTTGTGGCGTGTTGTGCAGGCCAACACCGCGGTGTCGCTGGCCAGCGTGCGCGAGCTGACGCGCTGCGAGATGCAGGAGAAGCCGCTGGCGACCTGCGTCAGCGGCGGCGGCGCCGAGGACAGCGGCAGCGTCGCGTCGGGCTGCGGCTGCGGCGGCGCCGACGACGACGACTCGGAGTGCCGCGAGTTGTCTGCCGGCCGGCTGGCTCTCAGGCGCTGCGCCTCGCTGCTGCCGCTGCTCGCCGTCGCCTGGTTCCTCGGCGTCGTCGCGCTCGAGAACCCGCAGGCCGTCGCGCTAGCCATCATGTACGCGGCCACCTCCGCCTTCCTCGTGAGTACAGTCACCAGCTTCTTAAACTTCATATCCTCCACACTCATCGTCACACCTGACAAACGTACAGGGTGATTATAATTAAAGTTTAAGTTTCAAAACGCTCTAAAAAACGAACCACTTATTAGAATGACACCAAAATTGAACGGAGTATTATTGAAGAAGGTGGAAAGAACATGAATGCAAGATGGCGCTCCTCCGCACATTGAAAATCGAGTGAAGCAGTTGTTGAGGCGGCATTTCGGAAATGCTAGAATTATCAGTCATTTCCCTACAGCCTAGCCGGCGCGATCCCCTGATCTAATCCGTGGGGTTTTCTGAGAGATGTTGTGTTCATTACTCCGATTGCCAACGTAGCTGAATTGAAGACACGCATTGCGCAACACATTCTGTACTTGATCCCGGTGACACTACGATCGGTTGTGAAACATACTGTTTCCCGATTTAATCTTGTTGCACACAACAGTGGACAGCATATTGAACATGTTTTGCGCGAAACTTAACAACCAATTGGATGGATGCTTTTTATGCGGATTTTGGCCTCAGGACAATTAAAAACCGATAGGATGGATTTTTTTTGGGTTCATGTTATTTCCACCTTCTTCAATAATACGCCGTTCAATTTTGGCGTCATTCTAATCCGTGGTTCGTTTTTTAGAGCGTTTTGAAACTTTAATTATAATCACCCTGTAATTTAATTACAAATCCACCACTTTGAGCTCTCTTCCGCATCACAAAGTAGGATGGAAATTAATACTAGAGATTTTACGCAGGCGTCATCACAGTGGATCTCGATTGATCTGAATCACGATTTTACTTTTGGTCCCTGTAATGCTACTCTCCTTCAACAGGTAGAGGATAGCTCCTCTCCTTACTCCATACTTCGTTCGATGGCTTTACTCCTCATCGACCTGGAGGTGATAAGAGGCAAGTAACGGGAAGTAAGTCGGTCATTACCTTTTTCAAAGCAACCATTCCGGCATTCGGATGCAGTGATTTCGTGAAACCTTGGAAAACACAAATCTGTATTGACAGGCAGAGATTCGGTTTTTTCTTTGTTTCTGGCTTTATGCTCCGTTGACGCCGAAGTCATTAAAGGAGGCAAAGAAGTGGGAAAAAGGAACTAGAAGGAATTCGGCCATGCCCTTTTGATGGAAGTATCCCGGCATTCGCCCGGAGTGATTTGGGGAACCATGGAAAACCCTAATCTGGATACCCGGGTGGGGATTCAAACCGGCGTCCTCCCGGATGTGAGGCCAGAGCATTACCTTTCACCCACCACGCTTTATTTTTTCTTCTACTGAAATATTTCGACTTTTATTTATCTATTTTATATATATATATATATAAAAATGAGACAAATGCTATAGATCAGCATTTGGTTGCTTTAAATTTGTAAATTCAGATATTTCTGGCCAACTAACACACCGATAAAATGTACCCTCGAATGCGTCTGAGAATTATGTCTTTAAAGGTTGACTGCTGCCTCAGTTACGACCTTCGACGGCATAATCTGCAGTGCGCTTGAGAAATGGGACTTCTGGGGTTATTGATCCATTACTTCACCCTACTCAGTGATCTTGCCTTGACAGAGTGGTTGATGACTGACAGTAGATTTGGGACCCTGCAAGCAAGGGTCGTTCCTGAGATTGCTGCTAGTCAAACACCATGCTTCGAATAAAAGTATTCCTAGACAAGAAATATGAGTAAATCGGACAACCGTATTGATTCACAATTAGTAAGATTAATATCACGATCCAAGGCGAATGAGAATCATAAATAATTGAGGCAAACTTTGTAATGGAACTCTGTTTATGCTTGTGGTGAAGGGTTTGAGTCCCGCAGACTGACGCCAAAGTTCCTGTTTTGGATGGCCAAGTGGATATTGATTTTATTGTCTATCGGACGTGTGATCACTAACCTGCCCCATAATATCTTCTTCTTGATGTTTTTTCGTGTAAGGACGACGGCCTGTCTGACACCAGGCGACGCAGTATTGCCAAACTGTGAGGACGATAGCTGCTAGAACAACTATAGTCTATTAAAGATGTGATAATTTTCATTGAAAGAATGCGTAAGTTCTTTGGCTTGAGTGAAGGTAGCCTGAGACAGGTTAGAAAGGTTTTACGTAAAGAAACAGAAGTTACAAAATAAGTTCCCGTTTATTGCAGATATTCATACACTGAAAGTTTCACAAATCACAAACACGGGAACGTAACTCCCATCCCACGCAATATGTTAGCTGCACCCCCGATATCTTGAATTTAGACTCCAGTTGCCGAAATGGGTTACAAATTGATACTGTTGGTAGTAAATCGCGAACTGTCTATTACATCGGTGATCTAAGCTAGACTTCCAGAGGCAGACTGCTGCATACAAGCGCACTCATGAGAAGGTGCTGACTCTTATGAGATGCGCGCTCGTGTTACGCTGCCTAGAAGCCGGCTATATTCACTCCGTTAATACTGAATATTACGGGAATTTATCTGGTCCTCTTACAACTGCAACCAGTGAAAGTTGGCAATTGAAATCGAGCACACTGATGGGAATCGTTGCCCTAGATTGAATGGATTACCATCGTGTCCCCTCTCCCTTCTCCTAGCCTCTTCCGACTGACTGAAACTATTGTTGTGGCCGCTCTTACTAATGCAAAGCTCGCTGTGTCATTCCCGAACGTTAGGCGGCTTGTTGCGGTGATTTTGACAAATCCACAGACGTGCCAGAAACTCTGATTTTGACAACTACCGTCAGCGACCGAATTAATGGTGTTACACATTTTTTCATGCTGTCGTAGCTAATGAACTAGCTCCCACACATTCTTTTACCTTAAGAAGCCAAGATCAAACAATATCTGACAAAAGTTTTGAGGAACAGATTATCATCGTTTCCCGATACTAGTGGCCTAGAAATACGCTTTAAAGACTGATTTGTGCTTCATAGGGACAGACAGTAAGTTTTTCCATTCCATGCAGCCATTTGTGTTATGAAAACAATTGTAACAAAAATACCCCGAAGAACCTAACGTTGTGTGGTAGGAAGTGCATACACTGCGCGGCACTTTTATACGTTTCTTCTGCGGTGTTAGCACCATTTGAATATTTTCATCTTTCTACCAGAGTCGTGCGAATGGATTTTCGTTATCTGACAGAAGTTTTGAGGAACAAATTATTATTGTCTTGTTTTTGACTTTCATCCTTATTGTCCTGAACTGTTAAAGGTGACATGAGGGTTTTACCTTGTTGACATATTTCCATTTCAGTTAATAAAGTCAGGCAATCGTTGTTTTAAATACGATTTGACTTCAGAAAAGGCGAATTTTACAAAATGATCAGTTATTTAAACTAACATTTGGTAGAATTACATTAAATATGCTCTTTTTATCACAGTCAATACAATAACACTAACACCGAGCTTGGTGGGTGAGCGGTTAACGTTCTGGCCTCGCATTCGGGAGGACGCCGCGCCGGTTCGAATTCCCTTCCGGGCATCTCCGATTTGATTTTCCAGGATTTTCCAAAATCACTTCAGGCGCATGCCGGGATGCTTCCTTCAAAATTCTATGTCTGAAATTTCTTACCCGTTCCTTGTTCCCAGACCCATCTCGCTTCTAATGACCTCGACGTCGCTGAGGCGTAAAGCCATAAGTAAAAAACAAAACCCTGCTATCTCGTAGTATTTTAATGAATGAAACAAGTACCATCTTCATTTCGTGTATAGTATCCGCAGCAGTACACAATATCAACTAATTTACTAGCAACTATTAAACCATCTATGTTGTTATTGGTTGTGTTAAGCATTACTCAACTCCAGTTTTTGGCTTAATGGAAAAAAATGCTTTATAATCCATACACAGTCTGAAAATACAACCTATAAATTGAAACTAGCAGCTAGCAACTTAAGTCGAAAAATTACACGTTTTAATAGTAAACCGCTGGTGAGTGAAAATTAATTAAACTTTAGCCTAACTGAAGAAAATATAAGAAAACGTTCAGTTGCCTCAGTGTCAGATTTCTGCAGTTTACTAATGAGTTCGTTGCAGAGTTTTTCTTATAATTTCCTTCACAAGTATTTTGACAGACAGTACAACACGTTTTTGCTGCAAAATGGAGTCCTAATGGAGATAAAGAAACGGAGCTTCCTTTACTTTAGTCGACGCCTTACAGCAAGTCTTTAAAGCTTTTTGTGCCTATTCTCTTCAGGGATTAAAATCCTTTGTTCTCAGTTCGGCATTGTTTATCAAACAAAGAGAACTTAGAGGTACACAGTCGTGTTGTTTAACGAGGTTCATTAAGATTTGTTAATTTCGTTTCGGCGACACCGTATTCTCTGTACCTGAGTGGTAACAAGTCGAAAATCATTTATGTGATTCTATTCTCTCGACCCCAGTCTCAACTAATTCTCCAGTTAATGACGTCCATGAATGTGAGACTTTATTTATTTCATTCAGTTTCCTGTCCATAGCCTACAATGATTTTGATTTCAATACCCATAGTTTATTCTCCACTAATTAATATATATATATATATATATGTGTGTGTGTGTGTGTGTGTGTGTGTGTTCATTTGGGCCAACCAGGACCACTTTAAACCAACGTTTTGGCTTGAATTTGCTATGGATGTGTTTCAACTAGGTTTGTTAGAACTAGAGGGGAACTACAGTTTAACGTGGGATCCGAACCACGAAAGCGTTCCGGCATACTTCGCATTACACAATAAGCTGTGCCAAAGGTGGAGGTCGGGTTTAGAGCTTATAAAAATCCCCGCAGATAACAAAGGACCTTTGTATCTCCAGTAAGATGCCTTAACCACAGAGACACCAGACCACTATAATATTAATTTGTCTTACGTTCTGTACTTTTTGGACGGTTAAAATCGGATTAAACATATTTTGTGAACATTTTGCGGTTCACTCGAATGTTTCTCCAGAAGGATGACCTGCACTGTTATTAAAATCCCTGCCGTTTATTCCATTTCATTAAAGCCAGAAAATAGAATGTGATCACAATTTTTTTTTTCCGGAAGAAAGATGAAGTTGGATGTTGTGACGGTTCTAGGGCTTTACAGAGTGTATTCTAAGACATTTGTCTGAGTTTTATTATAAAAATTATGAATTGCGAGCGTGGTGTAATGTTGGGATCCATGCATAGCCACAGGTATTGCGACACAATCCTGGCGTCTTGGTAAGTGTTGCATCAAGAACCAGCGTCAGTATAAAAAGACGAGACGCCACCTAGCGTGGCTTTTTCGTCACCAGTCTTCATCGCAGTCGGACCTTCGGTCCAGAGCAGAGTTTACATTTGTGTGGCAGTGGGTGACTTCTAGGTGTTTGCGGTAACCGTCGAGTTTGTCTTTTGGTTTTGTTCGGGGAGTAAGTGAGTCGTCTGGTATTTTATTTTTGTTATTCATCGAAAGTGAGGATTTTAGTATAATCACTCAAATTACGTTTTTTTTCGTCGAAACTAGCAAGAGCTAAGTTTACTTAAAGTGTGTCAGGTTAGGGAAGCAATAATAATACCAGCGAAATTTCTTATTAGTCGACACTCAGCGGTTGCGCAATTGTTTAAATTTGCAACGTCTATTCCACTGTTTTAAATTCCGTTCCAGTTTAGAAGTTGTATATCAGCCATCAAGTATTGATTTTCTAATTTATAACTGTGCAACAAGTGTGCAAGAAATTGATAGGAACTTTTGTAATTGGAAATCGTAAATTTCCAATGTTGCGCAATTTGTGTGATGTTCAAAGAAATGGTTAGGGATTGTTAGCGGAAAGTATTAAGGAATTCCAGGAATTATTTGCGGTCGTAGCAGAACTGTCTTCTGACTTTTTTGGAGAAGAAGAAATTATTTACCTGGTGAAAAATCTGTTGTGTAAGGAATCTTCTGATAGAAATTTAAATAATATACCGGTCGGTGGGTCTAACAAAATTTCAGGAAAGCTGTGCATTAAAGACTTGAAAAAAAATCATTTAATCTATGATTTAGTAGTTTTGAGATACCCTTCTAACCTTTTATATATTTCAGAGAAGGTTTGAAGTGACCACCGCCGAAGAGAAAGAACATTGTATGTTGTTAATTACTTGATGCTTTCCAGGTAGGCATAAGTAAACGCCACGAGAACAAGAAAAATTATTTTTTGGTAACTGCACAGACCATAAAGTGAGTGATTGTTACATTATATTTTGACAACATATAACGTGCGGGTTCTTTCAGAATGTGTGCGTCCGCATATTAATCAGAAATACTGCTCGGAAATTTTTCTCATTGGTAACCTGTGTTTGCTCATTCAATGTTCGTTTTAAATTCTACAGCCGCAGTTTAGATAGTCAGTGCATTGCGTGTTTAATTCAGATTCGTATTTCAAGTCAATATAATACAATTAAACGTGTAATAGTTAAATTTACTTTTTTTAAATTTATTTCGACGTGAAATTTATTGTAGCGAAAATTTAAATCATTGTCTCTCCAGATTTTCTCTTTTTGTCATTATTGTGAGATTTATTATTCCAATGTGTTTATTTTTATTAGGCAACACTAAGTTCTCTTTCATTCTGTATGCTATTAGTCGTATTATTAGGAAAACAATCACATATTTTCTAAAAATCTTCATTGACTTTTGATTTGAATGACAAATATGTGTAAAACCATGTTTTTGAAACAGAAGCACGCTATATTCTATCAGAGCCCATAATAATATCCCTGTGAAAGAACAAAATTAAGTTCTTCGATTGTTTTACTTAAAACAGCATTCTGCTATAAATTTCACAGTTGAGTATTATAAATTATAATTCCAAGAAAAGCTCTTATCATTGCTAATTTGATAAGTGTTTAACTCCTTTCTTTATTATGTTTCTAAACAGCACTGTGGTAACAAGATATTAATTGAGGTTTGTTTCTATACGCAAAAAAAGATTTGTTTTTCTCTCGTATATTATAGCTAAGATTTTATGCAATATTACACTGCCGTAACTTTAGCAGTTTGTAAAACAGGGTTTAAGAAAAACTAACTCATTAATTACATAGTGACAGTAAGACATATCAAGGACTTCTTAACTGAAATATATCTTTATATGTACCTTCCATCACTGCTTTCTTTCATGCCACATTGTTACAACATTGCGATATTCTTGCTGCTGAACTACAAGAACGTTTGAACATTTTTTTTTTTTTTTCGAACGAAAGAGTCACTAACGGCAATTCCACAGTGTGTTTTTACGTCTGTGGACATACGTGTTTTGCCTTGTAATTTTGCTGTAACGTCTAGTATTGAGTTAGAAACTAGGCATCATCCCACCGTTTACCTAGAGAACTGTGGAAAAATGGCTAAAATTCACGTGGACTGTTTCAGTGTGTCCCACTCTCTTACCTCGTATCCACACTTAAGCACGCTCAGCCGAATGAGCCTCTCATTCTTTTGAGCGCGCTCGGGTGATCGTGCTAAAAAAAAAAAAAAAAAAAAAAAAAAAAAAAAAGGAAATTTTGGCCGAACGAGCCTGGTGCCAGTGCTCAGAAAACGCTCGGTTATTGTGTCGTCACGTGTGTGCGCGGCAACTGCGGCCTTTATTATTATCCATATGATATCAAAGAATAAAAGAAAAGTACCAAGGTGGTGGATTGGAGAAAATTTTATCGTCAGCATAGAAATTATCTTAATAATTTAATTCGCGAATTAACTTTTGAAGGAGATAATGAGCCTTTTCAAAATGTCAGAGATCGCTTTCGAACATTTCCTGTGTTTAGTTGAACCTCATATTAAATAACACTGTACACATATGCTTGAGGCGATTTCACCAGGAAATAAATTAATGATAACTTTATGATTCCTGACTTCGGTAGAATCCTATACAAACCTGCAGCATATGTCGAAAGTACCTTACATTAGCAGGCGTTTTCTACCGTAGTCTGTGATGATACTGTTCAGTCGCTCCAAAATTATATTTAGGTTGGTACCTATTTGTTATTTTTATAGACTTTTACTACCAATATATATTCAAATATTGTTTTACATTTTTAAGTGTTTTTCTTTACGTCATCAATACCATGGTTTAATACCTCGCTGATTTCACGCCATGAATCCTCCCATTTACTTGGTTGTGCTTTCCCGTAATAACTTCTTTGATACGTACAGATTAATTGATGTCAAGCAAGTGTCGTTGTACCGCATGCTCGCGCTCATTGTAAAAACCACCAAACTAGCGTCCACACTGAGCGCCTAACACACACTGGCTCACCTTTGAGCATTCAAAATTATGGACACTCCATCGGTTTGCCCTGAGCGCGCTCGCCGTCATTCGCTGCGAGCGCACTCAGGCGTCCACACTTGATCGGCTCGTTTCACTGAGTGGCTCATTCGCCTGAGCTTGCTCAAGTGGATACGACGCCTAAAACCAACATCATAAAGACATGGCCCCTGTGTGTCACTAAACGAAATTTTTTTCATGAATTGTAACTTCATTCCTCCGAATAATACGATACCACTCGTTCGCTGAAATCGTGATAAACATTTCGACTGCGTTAAGTATCTTGACCTTTAAATGTATACTAATTTGTGGACAGTTTTATTTTAATTCCTTAGCTTTTCGATCTCACATCAAAATAAAATATACCTAAAGGTGGCCGGGCTGTATATTCTTTTAAAACTATCAAAATCCAACCTGTATATTTTGTGTGAATCATAACTTAAATTTATGAGTTTTACGATGCAATATCAAGAAGATTCATACCTCACTTTACCCACGGAATATGGGCTGTATATTAATCAAAACACGAACAGTTGATTTTATGTGAATCAGGATTTTTTTAAAAAATCTTAAATTTCTTAGATTTTCGACATGACAATGGAATATACCAGGATTTACCGGCGGTAACACGGTCTATGCATTAAAGGAAGTAGCTTTAAACTGCAAACTGTAATTATTGCGTCACTCGAGATCAACAAAAAACTAATACCAATTTTTACTGATTTTGGTGGGTAAGCAGCAACGTTCTGGCTTTGCATTCTGGAGATCACTCGTTCGAATCCCTGTCAAGGCATCCAGATTTGGGTTTTCCATGGTTTCACGAAATCAGTCCAGACGAATTCCGGAATTGTTATTTCTAAAGTCAAGGCCGAATTATTTCCCGTTCCTTGTCGCTAGTCCTTTCCCGCCTCTAGTGACTTCCACGTCTGCGAGGTAAAAATCTGTAATAATAAAAACTAAGTTGATAAGTTTCGCAACTTTTTAACATCACATCAGGATAAATCATACTTTATTTTACTCTCAGGACAACCGGCTGTAAATTAATCGAAAACCCATTCAAATCCAACTAATTGTGTTTCCTTAAATCGTGGTCAACCCAAAACATATTTTATCATTTTAGGATGTTGCATGAAATTGAAATATACCCTTTTTAGCCCGTAGTCTCAAGGGCTGTACATCAAACGTATCACAATCAACAGTCTCTACCCGATAAATAAAATGAAGCACCCAGAAGAGAAGAAGAAAATAAAATCAAACTTCACGTTGTGAGAGAGTATGTGAAGTTATTTAGGAGATTACAAAATCGAGTCAAATTCACAAATAAGTTAGCAGTGTGAGGCCACTTATCAGTATGACGTTACACCCCCTCTGCTTGGAAGTATCCACTGATTCGGTTGGGAGGCCAACTTGCCTCAGGAAAAGATAAAAGGGCTTTATGGCATCCTTCACAACCAAATCAGTGGTTGCTTCCAGCTCAGAGTGGGTGCAACGTTACACTGATATTGCCAAGTTCTTTGTAAATTAGATTCGATTTTATAATCGCCGAAATAACAGCACATACCATTTCAACTGTGAAGCTTTATTTCGGTTCCTCCTCCCCTTCTGGGTACTTCGATTTTTATTATTATTATTATTAATTTTTGTCAGGCAGTGTACACTCAATAATATTTGCATGATTCGAGTAAAACGAAAATTTTCCCGTTTTTTTTTTTTTTTTACTGCACATTAATATGAAATTTATCACAGTTTACCTGTACACTACATTAATTGAAACATTATTAAAATTAAAACGGTAGCTTTTGTGCGAATTGCGTTAAACCTAAATTATTTTTCATTTTTTCAACGTCACATCAAAGTGAATCACACAATTGAATCCCTATCACTATACACTGCCTGAAAAAAAGTGAAGCACTTAGAAGGGGACTAGTAGCTGTACTTTATTATAAATCCCATTAAAATTTCTCATCTTTTCGAAATCACAACAAAGTGAAACATATCATACTTTATCCGCCGGGCCAATGGCTTTATATTAAATGAGATCCACTCAAAATTCGACCAGTATTTTTTACGTAAATCCCATTCATCAAGAAAATCTCAAGTGTACTTTTTCCTTTTTACAGTTTTATTATATGCATAAATATTTCTTTTAGTTCTCGCATTTATAAGTTTTCGGTAAAAAAAAAAACTCGAAACGGTAATACAATTGGCTGATTATATAGTTATAAATGTTGGCCAAGCATTTCGAACAAACGAAGCAGCCATACTGAAAGTTTTAGTTCTCTTTGACGTTCATTCTCTGAGTTGCGAGATATTAAAGCGCTTTCGGATACTATAGTATCGATGAAGAAGACGTTATGATTTAAAACAATCAACCCAACTGTAGAGGGAAATCCAGTGGCTATACACGAGATTTACAAAAGCTGTACAACAAATCTCGTCAAAGAAAAAATATAAAGTCTCATAACACTGAGCACGCTATCTTTATACTTCGTTAGCTGTCTCAAGTAAGCTCTGTTGTTTACATTTCCAAAAATATAAAAAACGACAGTATGGGATCCAGTACACGAGCACGTGCGTCCGTCCGGCAAACAGAAACCAATTATAATGTGTCCTGTCTACTGGCACCAATTGTAATGTGTCCTGACAACGTATGACAAAGGTAACATGCATCTCGACCTGTTGGTGGAAACCCAATTGTAACGTTACACCCTGTTACTACATGTGAGCTTATTCTGAAACACGTCATCACGTAATATGTACGGACATCTGATTGATGTGTGCTGACAAATTAACTGACGTGAGCACAATTGTATAGTGTATCACCCGTCGTGCGGTTTCTAATTTTTCATATTATATCTAAATTCTAAGAAAATCTTTATAACAACATTGCTAGTAATTTTCCTATTATTGAAATAGATTTTTCACCAACTGTATCTTGAAGTTTACTACAATTTTGAGAGGTGCACACTAAAAATTGAACAGTTATCTTTCCCAGTGGTACAACTATTAAATATTATCAATGACTACCTACAGCATGTTTTCATATAACTGCTCTTCTATCCAATATTTCTCAAATTTATTAGCTCCCACGTTTATAATCAGAATTCAAACCATTTATAGAGAGAGTGACTTGCTTTTTATTTCTTAAGTCATGGAGATATCAAAATGACGTTGAATTATTCAGATTTTAGGGCCTTTATCAGGCTCTCGGTATCTTTAAGTTACATGTAACAGGTGTAATACAACACTGTGACCGAGAAAAAGAATAATAGGACGAATGAAGTGAGAGATTCCGTCATTTGCCTGGAGTGGGTAAATAGGAGTCGAATAAGGTATTCTCCCCATTCTTTGCCCACTGTCTTTTCCCTACTATAGCGACGTAGGTGTCGACAAGACGAAAAGCCATAAGCAAAAATAAAATATGATGTAGTAAAAAAATAACTATGCATACTAGGTCATGCGCTCATTACTAAAGATTCTGTTAGTTGCAACATGTGGATTGAGAGTATCTCGAAAAGGAGAATATCGTCGAAGCAGATCACCCGCGACCTATAAAAGAGACTTACGCCTTCATTGATTCGGTAAAATAAAAATCTGTATTGAAGTACAATCAAAAGTTGGCTTCATTCTATAGATGAAAATCAAACTAAATTATTCCTTTTCATAGATGATGATTATTAAATTTTGATGATACAATGCAGTTAGCAATTTCGTCTTGATTTTACGTCGTTACTCTGTATGAAAAATTTGTTTCAAATAACTAGTTTTCTCGAGTTCAGGAGGGTGAATAGATAGTTAATCTGTGACTCTTGCTATAGGCGTGCAACTGATCTCCATAATTCACTTCAGAACCTAAGAATTTGGCAGGTCTCGAATTCAGTCCCCAATATGACACTCTATATTTCGGTTTCCAGTAATCCACAAATCACTCATGGTTAATACCATTGTGGTTACTCCGAAAGACCATGGCCGATTTTATACGCATTCCTTTTTTTAACCCTCAAGTGCTATGACTTCAGAATTAATGAAATTTCTTTATTTAGATTGTTAAGATGGAGATCTCACCGAAGTATTTATTCTGAGCCGTAATATCCTCCGGTCATCTAGAAGAAGAATTTCAGAGCATAAAAAAGTAAACGCGTGTGGCGTTGTTAATTGTTGGCCGGAATATCCCCGAAGGATCCAAGTTCACCAAAGAGAACCTTATTGAACTTGTGACTAAAATTGAAGTAAGCTCAACGAACTGAAAAAGACTATCTTTTTAGTTGTTGATACTATTAGGTTCAAACTATTTTAAGTACTTACCGCAGTCCACAATTCGTTGTATCCTACTGAAAGAGGCATACTTAGCCATTAAGTAAGAAGAAAGAGGGTCAGTTCCTTTCCTCATGAACCCGTGGTTTAACGTGGAATCCGCACCTTGGACGGTCCGAGCACCACTCGTATCAACAAATACCGTAATAATTCTTGTACGCACATGGATTCGAATCCTGAACGTTGAAGGCGAGTAGCTTATCCAATGCGCTTAGCCTTTTTGAGAGATCCCGTGATCGCTCAACTGTTCAATATCCACCGGCGCTGGACTTCTGTTCTCTGCTGTACGACCATCAGCGCGATTGCCTACCCTACAGGAGAGCCTCCAGAGAGCTCTCAGCTTCAACGACGTCCAGGGGGAGCGCTACGGCTCAGATAACAACCGTGTGGACAGCAAACTCTGAGAATTGAAATGGCATCATCCTGTTATCGGATATGACCTGTATAATTTCGTTGATGCCTAATGTTTTGAACGGATTCGCAGATAAAGGAGAATCTAATTTTATGGAACATACTAACTTTTAAGCCCGATAAAAATGACAGTAGCTTAACTAAATTATATTGGCTTTAAATAACGCTCATAGCATCGTTTTTTTATTTAAATAATGTAACATTCTACGTTTTTAGTTTAAACTTCGTTTCCTAACACAATTTCCTCAATAGTAAACATCTGGACTTAGACAAAATACGTACCTTCCTTTGTCATTGGTTTGCATAAATTAAAGATACAACATATTATGCCAGTACACAAATATGAATAGGTAATCATCCTCCTTAGCCTGTTATAATAGCAGCATCTGTGGTCACGGAGCGATAGCATCTCTGGGCGACACTGGCCGGGCAACGTAACCGTCAAACTGGTCTTTTGTTACATTTTGTTGTTATTTTGATGTTTTTTGACATCAGATAGAGTTTATAAGAGCCTTCTGGTAGCTCAGTGGCTCCAGGGTCGTCGGTTCGAACCGGCCGAGGGCATGGGTGTTGTGTCCGTCCTGTGTTGTCCGCAATGAGAAAACGATAATATAGTACAGACAAAATTCGAATAAACAACGATAAACTTACAGATGGCTGAGATGGAAAAAAATGGAAGCCATCTTTTTTTTTAAAAAAAAGATAAAAAAGTGGCTAAGGCGCTTGCTTTCAAAACGTTCGCTGTTCCTGCCCCGGTCACGAATCCCGGCAGGCGCAGGAATTTCGAGAGTTGTGTTTAATCATATGAGCTATGCCACGACGCTCCGTGGTTCTGATTCCACGTTAAACTGTAGGTCCCAGAGGAAAGGAACTGGCCGTCCTACCTCTGACACAATGGCTTAGTAAGCCTCCTTCGGGAGGATCCAACCAACCTTCGGGTTGTGGACTAAGTTAAGTTTTTACAGTTTTTAATGATTTGTTCTATTTTTAAAATAACTAACAGCTTTTATCGATTTTATTGCTGTCCCTTAGTGCAGAGACTTTCTGATAAATTTTATAATTCATTCATTCATTTAAGTATTATAGATGACTTCCAGCTTGTTCTATTACCAAATTAGTGATTGTATAGTGAAAACGGCTGCTGTAAATTAAACATTTCTGGCTGACTCTGAACATCTTACATAAACATTTATATGCAATAATGTTTCTTCTTTAAAGTGCACCAGGCAAGTCGAGTCAACGGTGGCACTGCCTACCCTATTCCTCGAAGTGATTCGAACCATATTTGTACCTCAATTTCTTCAGTCTTAGTGTCGCTACATGCCTCAAATTTTTACGATGTGTAAATATCACCAGTCTTAGTAAACATACTAAATTTTGTTTCGATACTGTTCTTAGTCTCGACGTCATTCATGTATGTAAACAAACATCACTCATTTTGTTATACACATACTGACCGACTACTGTAAGGTGCTTCCCATGGACGAAGAAAGCTTAAATTTTGTACACAGATAATGTTTTATAGAAATATTATTTAAAAAAATCCAGAACTCGTAAATTTAAGAATATCTACTGCCAAACTTATCTGGTGTAATAACTTTATGTGCCTCAGATTTACATTATAGACTCGTATCATGCTAATAACACTATCTTCATCGTTATAACCTGTCAAAAATGTATCCATAAGTAGAGAAACTTAAAATATTCGGATTAAAAAATAAAACTTCTTAAGTTCTCTCGATTGTTACCAGTAATTAATTACGCCAAAACCAATAGAAACACGATGTTATACCTCGGAAACGCTTCTATTAACGACAGAAACGAGTAACGTATTAATCTGAAATTATTTTGATTGTTGCTGCGACTACCCGCACTAACGGACGTTTGTTTATATACTAAGCATTACCATACCGTTGAAACGCTTCTCTTGACACTTGTGCTTCAAGTGACTTTTGAATTTGCAATTTTTACAACTAGCTACCAGCCTTTTTGTGAAATATAAGTGCAAACAAGAGTCATCCAATATCCTATATGTGTTTGAAATGTAAAATGATAGATTATGAAGTTTCAAGTAAGGTTATGAAGGTTTAGGCATATGCACATTTTTATTTACGTGTGTTGTTTTATGAAAACTACATTTCTTTTAGCTTTTTCGCGCGTTCTTTGGCAATAATCCGCGCCTACCAATTTGGAAACCGGTGGTATAGCGTAAGAATTAAGTCAGCCTATGATACGTTCAGTTAACACAGGCTACGCAAGGTCATTCTGCTCCATCTCCAGTCCACTACCTTACCCCTGCATACGAAGCGGAAATTTAGTAATCGCCTACCTGGACGTAGAAGTCATCTGGGAGAGGGTGTTGAGGTGAGGAGTTATAACCTTGAGCAGCCAACTGGGGATGCACTGTATATATCCCGACGTCGCTGTTTCAGAACTGGTTCCTGTTCGCGAGCTCTGCGACAGTGCTGTCTGCTTGTGAGCCGCCGCCTCCGCTGCCCCCAGCCGCCGCCCCCGGCCCAGCAGTTGGGCTGCGGCTGAGCCGCGAGTCACTGGACTGTCAGCCCCTACTGGGGGCGGAGTGGGGCCCTCCGCCGCCCCCGCACGCGGCCAGAGGCGGCAGGCAGCTGCCACCCCCGCAGGTGCTGACTGCCCGCCGAGGGGAACTGCTCG
This sequence comes from Vandiemenella viatica, assembly GCA_031002005.1. Classification (NCBI taxonomy): domain Eukaryota; kingdom Metazoa; phylum Arthropoda; class Insecta; order Orthoptera; family Morabidae; genus Vandiemenella; species Vandiemenella viatica. Next base: position 184,710,977 of record JARYHS010009186.1, read on the forward strand.
AGATGAGCCTCGACTGCATCAGCACTATCAGCGCGTAGCGTGTGCTTCGTCAGCTACAAACTGCCACATTCTCTGCTCCAAACAAGCTCCTTTCAAAGGCCTTCTATCAGGAAGTTTCAGTCTGGATGATACAGTCTATTCGTCTACGTATGCAAGTATCAGAAAAAACAATTCACTCAGAAAATATTATCTTCCTTCCCTACCAGTCGTTTGGCTATAAAACGATAGTTCAGCGTCAATGTTTGATGTCACTAAAACATAATGATAACACATAGATCTGGACATTTATTTTGTTTTTATAACGTGACAAAAATGGCTATGAGAGATTTTCATTACGTTAGTGAATAACTGAGTTCTCCTACCAGGCCTACAGTATATTACCGCCACATGCGAGTCAAAGATATTCTTTATTTTATGATACCGGCATAAAGCGTTTTGTGGGATGGAAGAATTTGTATCTGCTGAAGTATTATTTATCTAAGAGCAAGATGCTAATTTCATAAGTAACGATTATTCTGAACCTTCACTGTGATAAGTGAAATTGACAGAAATAAGATGAGCAACCAGCAAACATATCGCTCATTCGCGATTGTCTATTTGATTGAAAGGTCCAGAACAATAATACAGATCATCAAGCATTGGTATCACATCTTTCTTGCATGTATGTCCAATGTCATACACTAAATAATTAGGATTTTGGAGTAAGTACGCATAACTGAATGCGTACTAATTCATGAAAATGTCAAAATCAGAGTAATGTATTAGTGACTGTACTTATATCGTGGGGATATGATATAGCGTGGAAGATATTTTGGTACTTTTTACCGCTCAAATCAAATTATCAAAAAAGTGTCTGAGTAGAAACGAATTATATCTACTAACTGAATCTGGATATAAGCACACGACCCTTTGTATTAAACTTATAGTTATTTATCTGTATTTTGGAAATTGACAGGCCAGTCTTACACTAGTTTTTTTGTATACAAAAAATATCTCATAATCACAAAGCGGTAAACCTATCGTTGAAAAATTAAATACAAAATAACTTATTGCTTGTTTTATACAGCTGGAAAACGATATTATTGTTTCTAAATGATACGAATAGATTTATAAAATATATGGTACATCAGTTTAATACTTTTTGAGAACTACTGTAACAAATTAGAATTAGTGTGTCCTTCGAGCTTTTTCAATATGTTTCGCATTGTAGAGGAAATATATGTCCTCTTACTCCTTGCGTGTTGACGAATTGTTGGACTTCACTTATGTTCTTCGTAGTGTTAGGCGATAATTGCTTTTCATTTCATTAATTAACTCCTTTGATGCGAAATCAGTCATTTTTACTTTTATCGTTTATGTGCATATTTGAGATGGAATATTGAAGTATCTTTTTCTAAGCCATCTGAAACTGAAACAGGTGAACTTAATTTTTAAGGTTTTGGAACTTTGGTTGGTATGTTACCTGAAGTTGATAACAAGATGAAATGTTACAGCATCTGGTTGCTGAATTCAATGAAAATCCTCACAATTCGTACTGCAGTACGACCATTAGCGAAAACTTTTTTGCCATGAACGTCAGAGGCAATGCATTACAGCATATCGGCTTGAATTTTTTCTTCTCGCTAAGTACGTGAGCTACGTCAAATCAAACGACATGTTCTTCAACAAAATCAGTCCTCTAGATCGTACTTGGACCGAAGAAGGAATATCAGTTTCTTCAAGGACTTTCGACATGGATTAAGTTTCTTTGTAATTAATTTTACCTGCCTGTGAGATTTTATAACTCGAGCTACTGTTTTTACCCTGACTACAGACCACAATTAGAAAACTGTCCCTTTGTGCGAATCGCGTCCTTTGCTAATAGTATAATCGCTGTTCTCTTTAACTTTCAATTCGTCCAAGATAGATCCTTGGCCCGTCAAGTTCACACATACACTATAACTGATACAAGATACTACACTGATCGATCTGTTAATGATGTCCTCAATTAAGTGATGTAGTACACAAGGAGGTGATAAAGATGGGAGGCAGACTTACTGATATTATTTTGCAACAAATAGGTTCGTTTTACTAAAGTTATTATTTATCTGATCGATTTTTTCTAGATGCACCCGATCTGCTATTGATGAGTGGTTATCTGCATGCATGTTACTGTGTACGAGCAACAAGTAGTTTGCTGGTAGTATTGGCTATTGTGGCAATATAACAAAAAAAAAGAATCTAAGTGGTATTGCCGCTACAGTAGCAAAGGCATTCGCTGGAACAAGGAAACCTCATGAGCTGCAGCGAATGCAATTGTGTTTAAGTACTTCATTCCTACTCACATCCACGTAAATTGGTGGAAATAGTGCTGTTCGATTGGGAAATAGCAAACTGGCAGGTATCGGAACTGAATATACGCAATACTAAAGCCTTTCTGATCTTGTGACAGAATTTTTTTTCTTTACGCAGGTAATGGTATTTTCTCCTGCGCTTTTTAGACGACCAAAAATATTTTCAACTGTTTTCTAAACCTATAGGAATTTATTTAACATTCCACAAAACCCTTCAGGCACACCGAGTACTTTACAATGATTCTATTTTTAGATCTTAGTGCTGCAGAATTTATATAATAATAATCCAGTATTTCATTTTTTACCAAATGGCAAGTTATTGCTGCAGTTCAACTTTTTTAAAGGTTTTATACATTTATGACATTTTTTTCTAATCAAGTTTGGATTTAATTAATATTTGCAAACTAGTACTAATCCATCAATCCAGTAAGAGACTGTTTGCCTGGAAAACTGAAAATTCTAAACAGTAGATTTGGTTATTACTAAACCAAGAGGAAAAGTAATTATTTTATTAAACATGAATGAAAGTTAAAAATTTACTTTTCTTTTAATCAGACAAAGAAAGCCACTTAAAATGTCAATAAATAATGTTATTAAATATTTTTCCTTATTGGCCAAAGATTTCCGTGTAATTTCTTTTCATCAATTAGTTAGATCTATATCTCACATAATCAACAATATTAGAATAATGAATATTACAGCGAATGTCTTCAGTTATTTTGATTACAAGAATCTCGGCTGCAAACATTTGGTTATATTATAAGCAGTTTTACAACATTTACAAACAGTTCTTCATTATTATTTTTCATATTATGACATTTATAATAAATTTTTTCCCAAGAGACGTCACGAATTTTACAATATACGAGAAGCAAATCGAATGGTATTATACTGAATATCCCCCCCCCCCCCCCAAGTTTTACCCTCGAGCAAAAGGACAATACACATCATGCGTAATATTGCTGGCAAGTGGTTAGAACTGAGAAACGCGTATGTGAATGAAAATGTTCTGAAGCCACAGTTATGTTTGTCCATAACTTCTATTACATCCAAACTATGGTTTAGAATGTGTAAAATTGGTTTTCTGTGATGTTCTGAAAGATCTTATCAAAATTTGTAATGGACAAAGCACGTCAAAATAATTAGTTGTGAGTTTTCGTACGCAGTGTGAGAGTAACCAAACTGTGACTATCGTGATGAAATGGCCTGAAGATTGGTAGAAATTTGATAGTGTGCTTAGATTTGGTAAAAGGAGACCTTATTTGTTTAAAAAAGATGTGCCGTCGAAGTTATTTACACGTAGAGTCATTGTTTGTCGAATCTTTAATTAAAATAGTCTATGATTAATTCTGAAAAGAATCCGTACGTTTATAAGTGTACCTTTTCACACGCGCACCATCCTAATATTTGCAAATGTTGTTTCGAGATATAAAATTTTGAAAAGTATCATAAAATGAGAATTTTAAAAAAATTACTGAATTATATCAAGGCAGGTTCCGATTATGTTACAAGATGTGGGCCTGCAGTATGGTATATGTTTCTTTTGTTGATTACAGTTTGTTGTATGATCACAGAAGTTTCCGCTACAAACAGTACTTCATTCTACGTACCTCTTACAGTCTTCCGGATTCTGTAGCGTCACCAGCAATACGACAATAGCCGTTTTAAATGAATTGTTTCAAAACATATTTTCTCCTAAGATACTTTCTAATAATAAAACAAATTTTATTCTTCAAAATCCGAAAAAGAATCGTGATAAATAAAAAGTTCGTATTTTCTGGTCAGTTGCACTTTCCAATTCAAAAGGTAATGAGGAAAAATGGAAACGGAAAATCCCGAAGATAGTTCTAAGTTAGGATTTATACATTTGTTAACTTCGCTGCAACTCTCTAAATAAAAAATTTCGTGAAACAATTTGTTTTATAAAATTATGTCCCAGGACGTGATGTTTTAATAGAACTTCGAGTTACGTGGACAGGTTAACTTGGAACATACCCTTTACATTGAAACAAGTTCGTAGTTTTCTTAAGAAAAAGAAATTGGTGAAGATCAGAGTTGGTTAATATCTCTGGAAGTTTTCTCCGAGTTGGCCGATTCTTAATTTTACGTAGCAGTCTATATATATCATATATACTGTAAGCTAGAGATTTTTTTAGAAGAATGAAAATGTTATAGATTGGTACGATTTTGTTAAAACTCAGGCATTAAAGTATTTAACCAAATACTGTTCGAAAGAAAAATGTAAAATTATATATATATATATATGTGTCTAAATGACGCAGCTGTTTTCATTATTAAGAATAGTACACTATCTTTTCTGCTGCTGATATTGTAATAAACTGTTCTCTCAAAATATTTTGTTGCTGCTTATTATTTTGAAAAGATGTTTTCTACTTTCTTGTTTTACATTACCAGCGCTGGTGATAATGTGAATTAACAGAAGTGAAAAATATACAACATGGAACCCCGGTGGGTTTAGCTACACCGACCTGGAAAATACTCTGAGTTAAGCAACCATGAATTTTCCCCAGATACGGTAGAGAAACTTTTGTGGACATGTTAAACCTTTCAGTACTTACATGTAACTGTTGAATTCTTCTGCCATATTCAGAAATAACCATCGCCAGGCTGAAAACAAAGCTAGACTGAGAGCGACACAAAAGATGAAATACTTTAAATTTAATCTTATATCCAAGATAAACCACCGTAACTTAGGAACATACACTGTTACTCATTAGTGGTGTGATTAGTCTATTCTTTTTGAAATGTTACAGTGAACTGCAACTGGTCACGTTACATATTCTTTTGAAAATCAGTTCACGAATAATTCATATTTTGTTACAGATTATGGCAGACGTACGGCAACATAAATTTGGAATTACGGAGGCTTTTACACCTTTCCTCCAAGCAAGTTTTAACTGAGTAATCATTTGCAAAAAGAAATTGAAAATGTAATGGTTGTGCACTACTACAAGTCTTAGAAATTACGTGGTAATTAAGGATTTCATCATGGTTCCTTGATATTAACCGTTAAATATTTCTATTCTTAAACAAATATTCTAATAAGCTCTATCACAGGGACCAAAGATCCAAACTAAAGAGAAGTGCGACAATGATTTCGATTAAGTTGCAGATAACATAAAAAGCAACAAATGCAGAAAGTACTATAGTGCTCTACAGGTCCTACCACTATTAAAAAAATCTCATATTCAATAACAAATAGAATAATCCAAAGACAATTAAATCGGGGTAAATTATATCGTCATTTATATTTATAAAATAATGGCGACACGAAATAAATAGTAAGATATTACATCATTGAACTATAAAACAATGAGCAAATTAAATTTAGCGTCTTATGTTACTGTAGTGCCACTAGAATAAATATGTATATATCCAATGAATTGGTACAAAAGAGTATTCAGAACAAGCACAAAAAAAAAAAGGGAAAAAATATGCCAACGTGAGATTTACTGACAGAAAATGTGATATTTCACGCATTTACTAGCTCATATTCCCACACTGTGTTGCTTGAGATATTGTTCATACACTACAAGTTTTAATACTTCCACACTTGGAGAATACTTAACATATAATCGTAAGCAAAGTTAAGACTATTTATGATTAATCGATAAGAAAAAGTGCTACAATCCAAGAAAACTGTGGTATATGCTAAGCCACAATTTAAGTAAATACATAATTCAATTAGTACACCAATGACACAGTCCGAACGCTATTTAATTTTCATATCCGTTTATACACAACAGGTATGAATACATAAAAGAAAATACATTTATTATATACAGTAAACAACATATCTTCCAGTCACCACAGGTATACATAAAAAATGAAACTACGTAGCATTAGTGCATATCAGTGATAGTGAAACTGTGCAGGTAAATTTATTAACGTTCAAAAATTTTTTACAGCTTCTAGCGATTAACAACAGCACAAATCAGAAAACATACGGTAAACAAAAAAATTTGCAAAATGGTTGCAAGTCTGATACGTCTAAACCAAATTGCAATTAGATCTCGAAACAGTGTTCACGGTATTCCCAATACAACGAATGTGAACTATTATTCCCACAAACAAACCAAATTTTCAAGAATACACTAATTAACAACAAATAAAAGAACTGAGCTGTTTCAAAAACTGTAACTCACAAAATTTGCTAGTGTTATTTGGAAGGTTTCATTCATCGTTACTTTCAAACCAGGAATCACATCTAACACAGTGTTCCAATAAAGACTTTTTAATTCCACGTGATTATTAATGAATGATAACTTCACTTTTGCAGAAAATATATTTATCACATCAAGACAGTAGTAGCTAGTTATGGTGTTCCGACAAAACGCTATTAGCCTTCAATAATATCAACAAACAACAATATCCATTTACTTGTCATAAATGTAATCTTATAATATTAACCATCCGCTCAGAACTCTTTGGCGGCATCTAAAGTAGTGGAAATCATCGTTTGAGATGAACCAAAAATGTAAAAACAAGTTTCTATAAACCATAGCTATCTAAGTAAGGAAATGTATTGTTTCTTCTCAAATTTTCAGGTAAATTCAAATAATAAACTGTGCGATACACCAGATATAGAATGAATACTGTATTAAGGAAAATAATAAATATGAATGTGAGGGAAAACTCCTAAAATATTGTGATTGAAACATTATCACAGCACCATTTAGCGAACTAGACCCGCCCCGTTGGCTCAGTTAGTTGTATCCGGCGCCCGACTCGGGGTTAACTCGTTCGACTCCTGGTGGTGAAAGACATTTTCATCATCTGGGGTTTAGCTGGCAGGAGACGAAAGTTGATGGTGCACAATTTCTAATCAGCAAATTGTGCCCGAAAGTCGTCGGTTAATCCCAAATCTTTCACAGTGCACAAGTAGTGAGGGCATACAACACTGTTGATGCGATTCGCCTTAGCGTGGGATGGGGACGTTAAGCTTGGCGTCCGCTCGTTATGTTTGGAGAGATAAGGATGAATGAACTGGCAACGAATATCACCCTCTACTATTTTTCGCCCTTTGATTTATTTGCAAGACAAAAATCACACACACTAAACATACACACATTACAGTTAATCACACAAAACTGTAATACGCAAATACACTTCAGTTACTGGGTAAGGCAAGGGGAAATAACCTGAGCTTCTAGTGCTCTGAAAATATTGAAGTATCACAGTTCCAATAGATTAATAACTGATTAACCAAAAAAATATTTTCTAAAATTTTAAACAGTATGGCTCATCTTACCGATAGGGTAGTGAGAATCATATTTGAAACTGAATGAATCCAAAACATAAATAACTATGGCATAGCTCAAAATTTAATAACAATTTCAAATGAATTTAATAACGGTATGTATATTTTATTTAAAGCAATTCACATGAAAGTAGAAACAAAAATCTATATGATTGAGCGAACAATTAGTTCACGTACGAGTTGAACAGTCCTTTCTGAGAGTTGTTGAAGGTGAGAGTATTACCATAATTAAAGTGATGTCATTTTGCTGTATTCCGCTGGAGCATGTAAGCGGAAAATTGCTGCCTTCTCATTTTGGTAATCTTTTATGCGGAGAGCCTCTGTCTCCGACACAGTGATCTTAAAATCTGCATAGGCCACCAGTCTACAGAACGGAAACATTATGGCTCGCAGCTTGACCAGACGAGTCGTTCTCATCGATGGAACTGAAGCGAAGTGTTGAAAACGACTTCTCGGCCTTCCGAAAACTCTCAGCAACACGCGTGTGTGATTTTCGTTGCTCACATCACCTTCAAGTCGACGTGACTTCTCTGCTGCTATTGGCTGGGTCAAAAGACAAAATACATAAACATTAGTATTACGTATTCACATTACCGCCCCCTAATAGGCATTGTATCGCTTGAGCTTTCACACCCGCCTAATACTTGGAAATACTATAAAAGATTTTGTTATTTTCGCAGCCGTCGTGATGTCGTAAACAACTTGCCGAGATTTACGCTGCGTCCAAACACTCCTCCTCTCCCCAAAGCTTACGGTGTTCTTCAAGTGACTAGCCTCATGCTGAAACTGCTAGAGACTCCAGTGAAGACGACCATAGGCTTTTGTCGAAACGTCGGAAAAAAAGAATGAGTGTTTGGAAGCTGTGTAAATACCGGAAGATTACCTAAAACAATTTGGAAATACTGTTCACGCTGTGGAACTTGATTTCTAGTAGGTTTCGAAAATTTCAAATGGACCTAGTAGAGGGCATACACGATGCCAGACTAATAATATACCTTAATATAGAAATTTATTTAATTAATTGTAATAAAAGTTGAGAATATCAAATACTGATGGTATTTTCGAGAGCATCTTTAGCAGCAAGGAATAAAGAGGCCACAGAGAAGATGATGAATATTAATGAACACACATTACAAAAGACGGCTTAAGACTACGGCAACAGCTAGAGGGAAGCTGCAAAATTTGTTGTGAACTTAGATAGACTTAAGGTGAGTAAACCAGATTTTTATAGAAATAAATTACGGCTGCGGCCAAAGAACAAGTTAATCGTATGTTAAAGTTTCATTAATTTTTAAAAAAATTCATGAGACACGGCGAAACAAAATTATGTTTAAGTGTAAAGTGGAAATACACTTTTATTGTAATTGACAGTGCTCTTGGGATAAAAGAGCAAGAAGTAATACAAGGTAGAGTATACGATTTCTTTTAGATGATAAGGAGGAAAGATCGACCTTATTTATCATTATATCTGGCTAACATTAATCTAGACTGAAAGATCGCACAGAATGTTTTCACCCTGAGAGGAAGCAAATACAGGAGACGGAAAAGGTAAAAGAATCGTAATTTAGAATTGTTTGAGACTCAGTCAACGGTGATAAACGATCAGTAATTAGGAACAAAAGAAGTGATACAGTCATAGTTCCGAGGAGATGGTTATACTGTAAAATACTAACCAATTATCAGGGGTTTACAATCGTAAGTTTAATGACAACAGTGCTGACTCGGCGAGAATCCTTTGGTCTATCTTGCTGACAAGTCCCACGGTCACTTTTCGGAACAGGAGCAAGGGAACATTACATTATATTAAATCGATTTGTAGATTCTGTTTGCTAGATACTTCTTATCCTTGGTCTTGTTGCAGGAAACACATATTGCAGATCAGTTAAATTTTGAATGCTTTCTGTAAATAAATAGAACGTTTGTTTGTCTGTACAAAAATATTTAATGCACATTACACTTTTAAAGTGACATTCTACAGAACCATACAATTCGTTGTAATACATCTTTTTTAACCAGAAATCACAGACTCATTTTCAAATTAACGACTCAGTGCTTGTTCCGAGGTCACTATACCTAATAGTGTGACGACTAACGTAATTTATTCTTAATTTGGAGTTATTTCACTATAATCCTGACCATACTATCTTGAGACTGAAAGGGCCTATTTATTCAAATGAAAATTATAGGCAATTAAAAGAAACGGTGGCCATAAAAAATAATCATTAAAGAAATCAAGAAAACTCTGCTAGAAATGAAATACAAACCATCCTACACCTCAGTGGTAGACTTCATAACAGTCCCATTACAAGCGTTGATTTATTAACTGCATAAACAAGAGAAACGCAAAACAATGAATCAATGTAAGACTGAGCATTATAGCTTGAAGCTAAGCTTACTAGTATGGACCGTGTACTTGGATAAGAATGAAACGGTTTGAGCTACAACAGCTTTCTCATCTCTTTGATTGCAATATCTCAACAGGGAAATTGTTTTGCCCTTTTTTAAGCCTTATCGACGTCGTGGTCATTGGGAAAAGAATGGGGACAAGTAACAGGAAGGAATTCGGCAATGACCTTCTGAAGGAAGCATCCCGGCATTCGCCTTGAGTGATTTGGGGTAACCATAGATAACCCAAATATGAATGTCCGGACGAGGATTCGAACGACGTCCTCCCAAATGCGAGCTCAGAGCGTTAACAGTTTGCCTCTTTAAAACTTGATGCTGAAACCGGTTTCTTGCTTCCTGTCGACTCATCTTCAACCAGACCAACGCAACCTAAGATTGTCTATTTCGAACAGTTAAGCTCATTTTTGTATTTACGTAAAAGATTAGAGTTCTATAATGTTTTAAAAATAAAAATTAAAGTACAAAATTTGAATGAAATTTTGTTTGTCAGATAAACGTGTTATAAACACGCGCGTTAGTATCGGTTTCATATGAAAGAACCGAGAAGAACGCGACCACCACGTTGTCAATAGATCTTTACAACCTACACGGTAATACTGATACTATACGTAATATGTTATTAATCACAGAATTATAATGGAGTCAATGGTCTCCAAGCTGTTGACAATTATTAAAAAAAATAATGATTAATACTTCAAGATATTTAAAAATAATGGGTCGTAGGTCGTGACTCGAGAAGGTTTGAGTCTGCTAAATATATAATCTTATTCATTTTTAATCGGGTCCTTGATGTTTATTTATCTTACTTCTTTTTAATATTTAACTGCGAGAAGCCGGCTCTCTTTAACGCCCGGTCAAACAGAGCGCAGACTGCCCGCGCGGCCAGAACGCGGCGGTCTGACGGCAGTCCGCCGAAGTTGTAGTGGACGAACAGAGCGCGGGCAGCTGAGGGGCGGACCAGTGTTGAAGCAATCGTGGACGAAGGAAGGGGTAGCTCATTTTTTTTTTGTGTCTGCCCTCTCCTTATTAAGTTTATCCGACGAAGAAGAATTGCTTGCCGGCCTCGGTAGCGTGGGGCTAGAGTGTTAGCTTCGCGTGCCGAAGGTCGCCGGTTCGAGTCCGGCCGCGGGCATGGGTGTTTAATGTTGTGTCTGTGAATGTCATGTCCGTCCTGTGGTGAGTCTAATTACCTGGAAAAATTCATCAGGCTGGCTGTGTGGCCTAAGATGCCGAAAGCCATTAAAAAAAAAAAAAAAAAAAAAGTAAAGAAGAATTGCTTCTTCTGCTCGCTTTAAATAGTTCAAGGCGATAAAGTCAGTTTATACTTCTTTTTAGGATACGACGTGTAGTAGAAAATACCTTTGGAAGTTTAGCTCAAACGTGGCGTTTTTTTTGCCTATAGAGTTGGATGTAGATAGCGCAGTCCAATCTGTCAAAGCTACATGTTGCCTTCACAATTTCTTAAGAAGTTTCACAAAACAGTTCACTGAAATTGAACTACGAGGTGACACAATAATAACAAATCAACATGCCAATGCTTTCTCTACCTCAAGTCGATTGAGAGAAAGATCAACTGATGCTGCCTATGCGGTACGAAACCATTTTCTAAATTACTTCAGCAACGAAAATTCATTTTAATTTTATGATAATTATACTAATATATCTATGGGTTATGGAAAATAAAAGATGCTGTATAAAATAAATAAATGCATACTTTCATGTCTGGTTGAGCTTTTCAGCTATTTCATTCAACTTTTTTGCTTTCTTGTCATATTTTTGTACTCAGGAATGCCGAGATTCTTATAAAAATGAACATTCTCGAACGCACTGAATGAGACTCTCTGACTCGTCCACCATTGCCCGCCGCGGACTCTGTGGAATTCACAACCTGCCCGCCGCCCGCCGCGGACTGGGCTTCCACCGTGCGGTAGGCCGCGCTCTGTTGGACTAGGCTGATGCAATACTATGTACCACAGAGTCCGCGCGGACTGCCCGCGTGCATGGCATGGACTAAATTTCCTGGGTGCTTTTATCCCAGAGTTTGAGGAAGTTTTTACATGAAAAATGCATCTCCTTCCATTTTAATATGGTGTCCTCATCGGTGTTGTCATTGGCGGATTAGTCTTATCCTGGCGTGTCTTTGCGGGAGCTTATAACTCACGGAGCAGTTTGTCAGGCCATCTTAAGTTGTTGTTTAGATGGACTGTGTTACCCAGGTTGGCAATAAGAGGGTTGTCTGATTCTCTGCATTTCTTGTAGAATTTCGCTGATTTCGTGTAGGTGGACTGTTGGAGTTTCCCGCGGCATTTTGTAAGCATATCTAATGGCTTGATTTTGTATAGTTTGCAGTAGATTGAGGTGTGCGTCAGCAGCACTACCCCAAACTACTGCAGCATAATCTATTATTGGCCTTATTAATGCGATGTAGAGGCGAATCCCAAGATGCGATGGCAGTGATGATGAGGGGTTCAGAATGGGGTATAAAACTGTCATTCTACCCATAGCCTTGTTGCGGAGGTTCCTGACGTGTGTTTTCCACGTCAGTCTCCTGTCCATAGTGACGCCTAAGTATTTGGCAGTAGGAGTCCACTCGATGTTTTCTCCGAACAGGTTGAGGGGTTGCAGGTGAGGAATGGTCCTTCTGCTGACTATGAGAGCTTGGCTCTTTGTGGCATTGAATGCTAGTCGCCATTTGGTCGCCCAGTGTTCTATGTTGTTGCACGCCCGCTGAAGCTTGGTCCTCACATGCGTGGCCCTGATGCTTCTGGTGAAGACAGCAGTGTCGTCAGCATATTGGGCAGAATCGACTTGTTCTGTCCTCGGGAGGTCCGAGGTATAGATGTTGTATAAGACAGGGCCCAGCACTGATCCCTGTGGCAAACCAGCTCTGATGGTCTTCACGGAGGAGACTGCGTCGTCTAGTATCACACGGAAGGTCCTATCAGAGAGGTAGCTCTTGAGGAGTCTCATGTGTGTCATGGGTACTCCTTGTACCAACAGCTTGTATAGAAGGCCAGCGTGCCAGACTGAATCAAAGGCACGTGACACATCAAAGAGCGCCGCACCAAAATACTCCCTTTTGTCCATGGCTCCCATGGCAGATTCCACCACTCTAAGAAGTTGTTGCGGTGCTGAGTGGTTCCTTCTAAAGCCAAATTGTTCGTCGGGCAGGATTTGTTCATTTTCCAATACTCTACGAAACCTTTTGAGGTAAAGTCTCTCAAAGATCTTGGAAATTGTGGGCAGTAGGCTAATAGGTCTGTAAGATCTGGGATACCTCTTGTCCTTGCCTGATTTAGGGACCGGCACTATCTCAGCGTGTTTCCAAACTTGTGGGAATTGTCCTCTCGCCATGATATCGTTGAAGGCCACTGTGATGAAAGTTACAGCAGCAGGAGGCATGTGTCTCAGTATGGCACCCCCGATCCCATCGTGCCCAGCCGCTTTCTTAACATTGACGTGTGAGAGTGCTGTTAGCACTTCTTTCCGTGATTTCGTCTATTGCGTCGTCTGCCTGCTGTTCGGCTACTAGGAATCGCTGCAGTCGGTCTTCTACAAATTGTATATGTACAGCATCTTGGGGTGCTTCGATGGGCCGGAAGTTGGCTTCGAAAACATCTGCCAGTGCATCTGCTTTAGCCACAGGCTCGCAGACTACTTGATTCCCTATCATTAGAGGCGGAATCCTGTCCTTTCTGCGCATTAGCCCCTTGGTTGCCTTCCACGCAGAACCGTCTTCTGTATTGAGGGACGCAACCCTGGCGGACCATTCACGTATACGGTGTTGCTCGAGGACTGCTTTTATTTCTCGCCGCATCCTGTTTATAGTTCTTTTCGCTGCGGGGTCCCTGGTGACCTGCCACTCCCTTGTAGCTCTGTTCTTAAGAGTGATTGCCTCCTTGATGTCAGGTGGAAGTTGTTTAGAGCAGGCTGGCGGCTTTCTGGAAGCAGGTGTAGCTGCCTCAACAGCCTCGTTAATCCACGTGGCTAGGTTAGCCATGGCGACATCCGGTCCTGAAGTTGTCGGCGTCAGTGCCTCTTGGACACGTCTGGTAAGTTGTTCCTTGAACATGTCCCAGTCAGTGCGTCTCAGGTTGTGGTGTCGTCGCTCTCCACGTGCCAAGATGTCTGTGGCCAGGTAGAATATGACAGGGACATGGTCAGAAGACAACGCAGTTTTGGTTGTTACACCAATATTGTGGTGGAGTCCTTTTGTGATGGCTATGTCCAGCACATCTGGCAAGCCATGATTGAAGATGGTAGGTTCAGTTGGACCCCACACTGCTGCATCATGAGCTTCGCTTACGCGGAGGAGCCGACGTCCACTGGTGTTCGTAGCTCTGGAATTCCAAGCCGTGTGCTTGGCGTTGAAATCCCCTGCCATAAAGATGTTTCCTCGCAGCCGAAGGAGCGCAAGCTACATCATCCTCCGCTAAGAGTACCCCTGGGAGGTCTGTAGATGGCAATGAGTACCAGTTTGCCACGAGAGGTCTCGATTAGCAACTCCCGTTGCTTCAATAGTTGCTAGCTCTGGTAGGACTATCGGGTAGTGTATGATCGTGTTCCTTACGTAGACGGCTGTGCCACCCCCTGCAGTCAGGCGGTCATTCCTGTAGCATGAATAATTTGGTACAGCTTCCTTAATGCCAGGCTTTAGGTGGGTTTCATTGACTAAGCAGGCGTCAATGCCCTCCTCTCTTAGAAAGTCTCTAAATTCTCCCAACTGCCGCCACAGGCCGTTGGCATTCCACGAGCAGATTGAAATGTCTTCAATTCTGGCCATCGTGCAAGTTTGTTGTATCCTTGTGGACAGCCTCAAGCGCTGACTGAACTGCAGCAGAAATTTGCCGCGGAATGTCTTGGATCATAGTGATGACAGCTTGCAGTAATGATTGCACCATACTAAGCATTGAATCGTCATTCTGACTTTCTGTGTTCTGCGGGCTGGTTTTTAGATGCGCCCCTTGCTTGTTTGGTCCGGTGGTCGTTTTCCGCGCCAATCAGTTTTCCTCCTGTCATTTACAGGAGGTGCGTTCCCAGGCGGGAGGTTACATGAGTTGTTTGTATCATTCTGTGTGTGACTCCTGCAGGCTGATTGGTGGCTATTTCCGCATAGGTGACACTCGTTGAGTCCTTAGTAGCTTGGCTGGCATTTGATACTTTATCTTGATTCATCTTCTGCCTCTGTTGTTTCCTAATGGCAGCGAGGTACAAGGAGTTATTGGCTTTTTGCCTTTCCTCAAATCTACCGAAGGCAGAACATTTCCTGTAACTTGCTACGTGCTGCCCGCCACAGTTCACGCACTTAGGTGGAGTATCACCTTTCTTAATACCGCAGTCTTTTGAGGAGTGTTCCCCAGCACACTTCACACACTTGGCAGGCATTGAGCAGTGCCTGGCGACATGCCCTACTCCCTGACAATTAAAACATTGGGGAGGGCCCCTCTTGCTACGCAGCTTTTCAACTGTAACTCTGAGGGCACAGAGGTCAGTCATTTTGAAAATACCCCTGTTTTCCACGGAGTCGGCTGAGTATAACCAGGACCAGTGGGACCTCTTGGTTGGTCTTGGGGGAACGGAGCCTCACCACGGTTCTTGCGGCATAGCCTTGTTCTGCTAGTTCCTCTTTAACTTCTTCTGGTGAGATGCTAAAGGGCATCCCCCTGATGACAACTTTTAGAAACTTTTCCTCCGCTGAGGGAAAGGTGTAGAAGGAAATCTGGTTCAAGGATGCGTATCCTGTGACCGCATTATGTTCAGCTGCTGTCTTTGTCTGGATCTTGTACAGGTCTTTACCTGCTGTTTTAACTGTGAACCCACCACCACATAGGGTCTTAAATTGCTGGTACAGTTTCATATAGCTGTCCTTATAATTCAGTATCAGTGGTGGAGGCCTGTATGTTTTGACGCTACTGCTTTCTGGTTGTCCCTCCGTTTGGAGAGAGGCAAATTAGTTGCAGGTTGGAACTGCGGGGGCAGTAGTGCTCAGTCTTGCTGCGGGAGAGGTGCGTCGCGGTTCAACAAAGCCATCCGCATCCACTACTCTTTTCGTTCGTGCAGTCTTCATGTAGATGTTCTTCATAGCCTTGCAGGAGGTGGAAGTGGCTCTCTTCTTTCTCCGCCCCTCCTTGTCGTTTGTCACTGCCGTTCTTTTCCTTGATGTGGTAGACTGGTCCTGCTCTGCGGCCATGTCTGCGTCCTCATCTGAAGAAGTATCGCTATACCAGTCCATATTAGATTCAGCGATAGTATTCGCATTGATTTGCTGGTCCAGTCCTTGAGTATCTTGTGGAGCCGATGCGTGGTCCAAGTCCGTAAGCCGGGTCGTCAACGGGGCCGCTGCTGCCGCCGGCAAAGCCGGGTGCCCTGGGGCACTCGACCCGCCTGGCACGGCAGTGCGGCGAGAACTTCCCTTGTTGCCCATCTTCGCTCGACGGATGTCAACACGGAACTATACTGCCCGCGTTCTGTTTGACCGGGCCTTTATCATCTCGTGTGATACCTTCGCTGAAGATAAGTATTTCCGGGAATGTATTGCATAGGTGCAATCACAAAAATAGTGCAAAACAAATGTAATTAATACAATCAAGTAATTTTTTAAAAGTAAATTTCTTTTCACCGTTTCCTGAGGAATCATTCCATTGTGCTTCAAAAATTTTTAACGCTATGCTATCACCGTTTGTCTGTTCAGGCTAATACCAATAAGAAGTTAACCACACACACTTATAACATACTAGTTTTAACGCCCGTCAAAAACGACGGGTAACATGTATGGTGGTAGTAGGAATTTATTCCGGAAAGGTAGTGAGGAAGAGGAAAAAACGAATATGGATAATTTAAATGATATTTTTCGTGATATGGGTACCTTACTCTGGTTAAATTATCGGAATATTGGCTAATTTTTTTTTTTTTTTTTTAAATAAATGCATTTTGCTTTAAATAACGGAAAGTATAGTATCAAAAACGGTGTCTGTTATTTATTTTACTGATACATTTTGTAATTACGTACGTTTCATGTAAACTTTCTCTGATTTCTTAATAACCATAATTGTTTCTTATCTTCTGACAAAAAGAATTATTTGGGTGAATATAATATGTGAGCCTGAAGTACTCAGAAATATTAACAGACGTATTAAACACGGACAGGGACAATGGCGCTATCATTTAATTGTTTCATAGGCCGTAGATTCGAACTTGCTGAAATACAAACATGACTTGTATTTGACCCTAAAATTTCATACGGAAAAATTTGAACAATTCCTGTTTACTTCGAAAGCATCACATTGCTTTTTCATTATTATTATTGAGGCTGGTAAGACATTCATAACGTAATTCCAGCAATAGTTTCTGTAACGGCCGGAGAAATTATACAGTGTCCAGATTATTAAATAGCTGAACAATTCCGAAGACATAAATTGTCGGAATACTCGATTCTATAACATTTTTGGCTTGATATCCACTTTAAATAGCCTAATAACTCACGTTTCGCAAGCGTGAAGAAAGACCACTAACGTAAGTGGTCAGTAAAATATGTAAAAAAAAAAACAAATAAACCGTGATATATAAACTCTGATCAAGCAGCAACATTAGTGGAAGTTTTAATTAAACTGAAATTGAGCCTAGGCTGGAATGACATTTGGCATTAGTGATTGTAGCAGAGACTATGATAAATTTAGATTTCTTAACTTTTAGTTTTATTAGCGACATGTTACTGAAAATGATTCGTATATCCAAGCTTATTCAGCCGAAACGATTTGGCAAATTTATTTAAGAATAAAATTCTACATAAAACAAAATTTATGAATGTGTTTTCGCAATTAATTTCGTAGCAGTAGCGTATGTGTTAAAATGTGCACATATTCTCTGATTTATAATATCTCTGACGCTGTTATTTTTGCGGCAAGAATATCGTTGTTAGATTGCAAAGCTGTTTGTTGTGATTTAAATTGGTTAATTTTTTTTAATAATAATAAGAATTGTTTTTATTTACATGTTGTAAATACTAAACGCTGTAGCTAAAGGCAAAAATCAAGAGAAGTAATGAGTTTCACACCGCGTATCCTTGATGATTTAAATCTACATAAAAGGTAAACTTATAGCTCATTTAATAGCTAACAAGTGTATAAATTTTGGTCATGAAATTTAGCCTATGCCGGAATGACATACAGCATTCTCTATTTAATATAATTTTCTTAAAGTTGACCCGTTATTGAAAAGTAATTCCACGTTTCTTAGGCGGTAAGGTATATCAATATTTTTTTAATATATGAAATGCCATTAAATGCCATGAAGGAATGTGTTAGGGCAATTAATTTCATAGCAGTTGCTTGACTATTAAACTGCGCACCTAACCTCTAATTGCTAATGTCTGTGGTCACTGTTAAATTCGGGGGTGACGGCTGGCACGTCACTTCACCATCTCCTTACCAATAGCTATCGAGGAGCGGGCTGTATTCAGACAGAGCATTTTTTTAAAGAGGATACAAAACATATTTTAAAGCTATCATTTTTTAACCGTTAAGTGATACATTGAGGAGTACTTCGATTCCGTATCAATAATCCTAGCGACATTATCCGTTCTTTTGTATAATTATTCGGTCATAAAAACCGATAAATGTCGTTAGAAGACCTGCATACCAACAGCCATCAAAATGTACAAGTGTGCAAGAATTTGCTGTGCTGTGCATGCCCCATTGCCTGTCTACAGTCTGCTGACACGTGATTTGTGCGAATGCGCAACTGCGTGTCGCGCACCAATCTGTCACCGCAGCTAAGTCACAACTCAACTCTGATGCAGTCATAGAAGTTCTCTCTTTAACAAGTGTGGATTTCGTGGCATAGACGAAGATTGTTTTCTATGGAATGTACTTTCATGTTAAACAATTTATAATAGATATGAATGATACAATCATATATATTATTTCTAAAAAACCTTTTTTGTGACGAGAAACCTTGCTCCTGTCATACATAACAAAAATCGATAAATAAGGTATTATGTTAAAGAGTACCTTCTCCGCTTTAGTAACTTCATCAATAATTAAAAAGGAATTCAACCCGAAAATGAAAAAAATGTGAACAATAGATATCTCGGGTAAGCGATAGTTCAGAATGAAGCCACTAGGGTTTGCTGGCGTCGATAAGGAGTGATCGCAGTACCGGTAGATAGAAGTACCACACATTACAGAGACTGAAAAAAACTGCATATTTTTAGAGTAAGGAGTATTGTATATCATTCGTGAATTTTTCACACGGATCACCAGGTAAACTTAAAATGTGTGCTAACCTTTACAGTTCATTGGGTCTGATACAAAGGACTTAAAGAAGTCGAAGCTTGACGAGAATTTTTCTTTTCCATAAATAAATGTTGTTTTAATTATACTTAACTATCGCCATATTAATGTGGACTTAAATTTCGTAGGAAAAAATTGTTGCTAGCGTTGCCAAATTTGTTCTGCAAATATTTTAAGTATTTTAGCGATATTGCTAGACGTATAATCACTAATGCATCAAAATGAATTAATAAAATATAATCTCTGTTTTTTTGGGGGTTTTTTGGTGGTAAGGTGATATAATTCATCATAAATATAGTAGTTGAAGTGATAAATTTGTACCTAACGGTGTTATAAATCAGTACTGCGGTAATATGACTGGTTACACTTCTTCACTTATTTCAGACGACTTTGAGATACAGAAATGTAAATAACTGTTTGTTGCATTTAGTCGTTTATAAATGAAAGCAATGTGTTGACAGTCTTAACGAAATGGATAAAACAATCGAAGCATTCTCATAACAAAAAACAGTTTTTATGTTTTAAGCGGAAATATGTTTATCGATATTGTCTTTAGCTTATTACAACACTAAAAAGCACAAGAAGCTGGAAAGTTAATAACAAATTAAAATAATTGGTCTGAACCTTTTTCAGTGGACATCATAATTCTTACGTACATCTCATTTTCAATTTGAAAATATTATGAAAAGTTACAGAACTAATGTACACATTATGAAATAGAAGTTTCTCTTCAGTGTATATGTGGTGTGGCGACTCCATTTACAGCATCGAAAGTGGCAACAACATATAGTAGTTTTAGAGACTCTACACAATGTTAATTTTTTGAATCTGTATGATATTAGAAAGTAAGAAGTCTTTTTTGACTGTGATAGGTCACAGATATCGATTGAAGAAACCTTAACTACATTGATGTGCTTTGTGTGTGTATACGTCGTGTGTTCATAGTCGTTTAACACTTTCTGAATTCCATTAACGAAACCTCACTTTCTTATGCTCACTTCAAGAGATTAGCAACTACTCCAACTTACAACTTAGCAGTCAACTCTTTCGAATCAGGATTTAATTTTGATTCACGCTCATGTACTCGTAACTTAAAGAAAATAGTTTCCTTGTATGTCTGTAAGTAGTAGATGATTGTTACTTAATCGAAATAATGTTAAACTGGATAATGTATCAAGATATTCACAGGGGAAATTATAGTAAGTCTAAACTACGCTTCTATACCCTGTTCACTCCTAACTGGCGGCCCAAGGTCATGTTTCACTGGCCCCGCTTCGCACCTCACCACCCCCTCCCTTTCTACCTAGCCGAGCTGAGCGCTGTTTCCCGGTAGGCGAGTAGCAAATTTCCCCTTCGCATGTAGTGGTAAGGACAGCGGAGTTGCGATAGAGTAGACTGACCTCTGTTAATTGAACAGACTATAGTAGAAGATTATCATTTTACTCAGCTAGAACAATGTGAAAAATCGATTGTCTGAGGAACAAAAATAAATTATATGCATTAACAAACGTTAATAAAGCAGCTAATTCGATAAAAATGTGTAAATTTGCATTTTTTTCACTTTAAGCCAAAAGCCATAATATTTTAAGTATCACACGAAAATGAAATGGAATTTAATGAATCGTAACAATAGTATACTAGCGGAAATTGAAACTGCAACATCCCGAAGGACTTGCGATGAGAGAAGGTATCACAACATGAAGAGTATTAAACGATTAAAAATTGAATGTTTTACATGTAATAGAACGAGAATTATTGGGCTATTAACTATGGAAAACCGCTATGTATACGTGGCGAACAGTCTTTTGTAACATGACACTTTTTTGTCCACATGTTCTTGTTACCAAGTATGTCTAGGCGAAGAGTGACGACCATCTATACCCAAATGTCTGTGAGAGAGGTTGGAGAATTGGCGAGATTAAAATCATATCGATAAATCTCCAGAAGGATTGGCCGCAGCGCAATGTCGATAAACAAACTTGATACCTAGTGGATGAAAATAGGCTCTAGTACTCCTAGAGCAAGTATAAGTCTATACAGAAGGAGAACAGCACGTGAAGACTGCCTTATTGTGTGGGTGGCTGTTGCTATAGTGGCAGTCACGAAATTAGTCCTGTGAAGGTCACGGAGTATCCGAACAGTGTTGCAAATCAGCAAAAAAATCAACTTTCAGTAATGAGTGCGAAAAAATTTCTAAAACATAATACTTAACATGCGGGACAAGGTGATGTGCTTTTTAATTCCAAATATTTGTGTGACTGTTTTTAAAAAAATAGTAATGTGTTTCCATGAAAATTAGAAATCAAAATACTTTTTCACTTCAACCGACAGAAAAAGCAATAAAAATAATAAGTAATAACTCAAAAAAAATTATGCGCCTTCCTGAAAGTTAACAGACTCATACCGAATACATTCTATTCATTAAATAGGGAAGCATGTGAATAAAAAAAATAAAATGTTACACGATGCGCTTAGTTGTTTCGGCTGTGTAATGTAAAATGTTGTCGCTGACTAACTTACGTTTTCTTTGTTTACGTAAAATCTTCCAGCGAGAAAGTTTCTAAGAAAATACTGAAATTAATTCTGGTAGCAGGCAAAGCCTCTTCAGACAACCCCTTTTAGATTGTTTCACAGTTTATATTTGCGCGAATGATTGCGCGCAGCGCATGCCGCAGTGCCGGCTGGTCGGTCGGTTCGTTTACGACTGAGAAACATATTTCCTGTCCTCCACAGAAAAGATATTTTCAGCTTCTGTAAGAATTATTATTGTCATTGTACACAATGGCCCATACATGACAAATTTCGCGAGAAATCTTCAAAAGCAAAGACAAAACGAAAATTAATTTATAAAATGTAAGGGATCGATTATACATAGAAATGACTGCCACAAATACCTCCATGTCAGTGTTTGTAATTTAGCGAAGTATTTTTTATTTTTTTTGCGTATTAGTTATTGGTAATATTCCTTAAAAATACTTTAAAATATCTGCTACAATGATTTTAATTAGGTTTCCAATGCCCAGGCGGCCTGCAGGTTCGCGAATATTACTTCTGTCTGTTAATACACTAATTGCATGATTATGTTCCTGAACATCACCACCATTAACATTACTCGAATAGGCCTTAAACTAAGGAAATAAAGCGACCGCGTGTAAAGATACGCATGGACGACCGGCAAAAGCTAATGTGGCAATGTCGCCGGCCCAACCAAGGGACAGAGGGTTGGTGCGGGCAGGGGAGGCAGTGGAGACTACGTGACCTTGGCAGGCCTAATTCCATGACGCCGACTATAGCAGACGGGTGACTGCAGACTCGATCCAAGCAGTGGTTGCAGAGAGAGCCACTGCCGGATGCTAGTAAATCAATTACTTGAAGCTGGGTTACACTCTCTGATCCCTATGCAATGGGTTCCATTGACCTGATTTCATTACCAGTCTCTTCTAACCCGGTGTACTGTAAAACTCAAATGGGCACATGAATGGTGGTCATTAGTTTTTGGAGACGAGTCTCTATTCTTATTATCTTGGTTCTCCGGGTGGAGCTACGTCGTTTCAGCCATCAGAGGACCTCTGATGAAAGCCACAGCACTATGGCCGAAACGCTAGTTTTAAATAAATCGACGCGGCTACACCCGGAGAACTAAGCTAATACGTACAACGACCGCGGAAGTCTACACAATCATTTCAGTCAGATTCAGTCTATGACAAAGTGACAATCGACAACATGTTTGCAGGCTTACGCTGTTGTGATTTCAGAACGTCTCACATGTCCAGTCACTGGTGTCATGGTTTGGGGGCAATCAGTTTCGACAGCAGGACTGAGTTGCTTCTTTTTCAGGGCACAATGACAGCCCACCACTACACCACTATGTGTACGTGGTGCTGCACCCTATTGTAATACCCCTTTTGTCCACCATGCAAATCGCATCATCAAACAGGAAATGCCCGTCCTCAAACTGTGGCACTCATAACACAAGACTTGCAAGGGGTTACGATCACAATTTGGACCACACGATCCCCAGATTTGTTCCTAATAGAGCATCCTGGAATGCCAGGAGCAGACACATTAGATCACATGGTCACCCAGCACAAACTGTGCAGGAGCTGCCTACCCAAGATATGCAGGTATAAATACCCCAAGAAGACATCCGCACACTTATTGATTCAATGCCGGCAAGGATCCACTAAAGTATAGGTGCTCAAGGTGGGCACACTTTTTATTGACAACTGTATTTAAGGGTAGTGAACTTAGCCTGATCCGTTTCAATCTAGCTATCATTTCTTCTGGGCTTGACCCTGGATATATCTACATAGTTTTCTAAAATTCCACAATTCCTGTCTGCTTGTTACACTTTTAATTTCCGCCAGTGTACTGTGAGTACTGTGCAGCGTATACTTTCGCCCAAATAAAAACTTGGAATCAAAACTTAACCAAGCTTTGAAACAACGGCTCCATAAAAGGAACTAGGTGAAACGGTTTAAAATAAAGTTATTATAGGCAAAAGCAGTGTTGAGACTACACAAACCTTTATTAACTAGGTAAAAGCATGGCTTTGTGGTGACTCGCGAAGTTTTATTATACTAAATAGTATATACAATCAAACAAATTAAATAATAATCATTGTAATGTTAATATTTAAACTTCACGAATTATCATCATAAACCATGTATTTAGTTTGTTGACAAAAAATAATTAGACACATTTATAATAAGACATAATCTTTAAATATTAAAAAAGAATTATGTTTATTTAATTTGTTTTTAATCATATACAAAATTTATCTTTCGAGTTTCTTCCTGCTGTCTGTAATTTAACATACCCGAATTTTTAACATTACTAATTCTATCGTAAGAAAATCTTCTATTAAATGCAAAGCCTTCTAAACTTTCTACCTTTGATAACGCAACCTATGTTTTTATTACCTTTTCAAGAAACTTTTACAAAATACAGAATACAAAATTCAAAGTTGCTTGATAAGAGATTCTAAGTTGCGGTCCTCTTCTGGATCTGCGCCCATGCTTTTGTTGTCACGGGATGCTTGAATCTCCGCTCATTACGAGGAACTGCAGTATGAGCTGTTGCAACGGGGAGAAGTGGTTGCTTTGATGAACCCTCTCTCAATGAAAGAAATGTAATCAGTGTATCTTTCATCGTGCTGCTAACAGACGTATTGTACTGTACTGTATGGCGGGTTTGCGTATCTTATCCGGCCTAAGGATTTCCTGTATTAAAATTCTAGATATTGTGGTTCCGTCCAGCTTTGTCAACTTTCAATGAATGCTGGACACCCGTGAAGCATTCATTGAATCAATACGCCGGGAAAGTCTCCATTTACATATGTGTCAACTTTGATTTGAGCCATATCAAGATGCGTTGTGTTTCGCCGCACGAGAAGCGACGTTAAAGTCTATCTGTGTTGCCGCAATTGTGGCATCTGTCAGTTACCGAGAGATGTATACGGAATAGTTTCTCATTTGTCGGGATTATTTCGTTAGTTGTTTTGTACCATACAGACATTACCTCAGATGGGAGATTTTTATTAAAAATAGTCCACGCTTGGGGCCAGTTAGTGTTCGGATATTTTAATTCAGTATTGTTTTTTCCGACCTTTAATAGAAGTCTCTTGTAAATGTCCTTTGTTGTCTTGGGTGGGGGTGGATCAGAGCTCACTTGGAAGTAACTTTATTCTAAACTAGACTGAGTTGATGTAGGTTCCTCCCTATGTTCCCTATGTATACTCGGGTCGTGCATTGCGGTTTGTAGTGCCCTATGACGGAAGCTGTGAAACTGGAGTCGTTGTTATCTTCCAGCTTGTCTATTGCGTGTATCAGTAAATCTTTGCATCTGGCCTTCACATTTATGACATACAGACTTCCCTTTAGTCTTGGTTGGGTTGGAGTTTCGAATTTTATTTTGAATATGTCATTTTTTCAAACGAACCAGCATAAGGCTTTTTGCAGATTTTCCGCAATGGGGTCAGGCGCTGGTAACACCTGGCCAAAATAGCTCATTTTGTCCAGAATGCAGTTAGTTATCATCCTTGATTTTTGCACCATGTTGAGGCCTCTGAAACTGCATGCTCTCAGGAGTACTCTTACTTTATTTTAGGTGTTCCTCCTGTTGTTTGCGGACATTTTTTGCGGGTTTTCCTCAAGTAATATTCCTAGGGATGTATGTTTCGTTACTATGTGACCCAGAAGATTTTTTCCAGGCCTGTGAGTCCTTTACCAATGTGAAGTAGGGCGGACTTGTTAACGTTTACTCTAGCGTTTGCTGCTCGCTAGAAGAGTTTTATGGCCTTTGTGATTTTATTCATATCGCCCTGGGAGGTGACGTAAAAACTCCACGTCATCTGCGTATGCTCGGCAGCTTACTCGTTTTCTGTCGAAAAGGTAGCCTTTGATGGTTTTGCCTATATGTCTTAGCAAAGGTTCTATTAAGACGCTAAAATGTATGATTGACAGACAGTAGCATAACAACAGAAATGGTACGAGAGAGTTGCAAATGTTTCTTTCTATAGAATGTACAAAGATAATTATGTTCCATGAAGTCGTGAGAGGACAGCTGAAAGTGGTTGTTTTATTTGGTGGACATGCAGGTTATGACTTCAGTGAACTTTTAGGGAATCTTCGGTGAAGAAGTCTGGTTATAGAATAATTGTTGGTAGGTGACCTAACAGGGGTTTTATGTTGAAAGTGAAAGAATAAATCTAGTTCCTAACCTGAACTGTGAAAATACTGCTTATTAACTTACAAGAGAGCATCCTTGTCTTACGGATCGCGTTATTTTGAACGATGGTTAACGTACTGTTGGTTTGGAGTTTGGAGGAAACATTAATTGTTATTTTTTGTGATTTACGCGGTAGTAGACTTTTTCTAAGTCACCAAAATATATTGGTGCAACGGATTTTTTTTTATGATTATTTTAGAGTGTGGAAATGATATTCCTGTATTCATTCGTAGCTTTGATTATGCCTCTTCCTGGTGTAGCGCCTGATTGATAACTGCCTAGAATCCTACTTAAATACGGTTCTAGTATTTTCTTCAACATTCGGGTTAAACCGATAAAAGTTTCTTTTTATCCACTGTCTACAACAAAATCATAAATTTCAATGTTAAATATTAAATATTTTGATTGCAATAGCTAATTGTGAGGGAAATTGTTTTCTTGAACAAGTGATATTCCCTTTTTTACAAAATTTAGTTGCCGGTGGAATCGGAGCACAACCCCTATTTTCAGAAGTTGAATGAACATAATTTTCAAATATAACCATTATCACTCGTGATATTTGATAAGGCGGATTTAGACTTTCTTAATAAATAATATCTTCAACTTAACCTAAAGCGCCATTTACTAATCCTTTTTCAACCATACATAACAGAGAAACATAACTTCAGATCCAATAGACAAAGTCATAAATGGTTCTTTCTAGACCACCTTATAACTCAGCAAGTTCTGATTTTGCTGCAGAAAAATTATGAACTGCTGGAATATAAGCAACAGGTTGACGCAATTCTTTTGATTTTTGATGATCATATTCATTTATATCTTTACTTGTTGCAAATAGTTTAACAGTATCGTTGAAAAATAACATTCTCGTAAGGGAAAGGTTTTAATTTTTCATAGCCTTCAATTGTACTCTCACCATTCTCAATACTATCAAATAAATCTAGAAATATTTGGTGAGATTCATTTTATCAGAATGATAAAGACAAAACACAATATTTTTGAATACTTGATGTGAATAATAATTTTCCTTCTATAAAGACTTCATTTCCTTGAATTTAATGTCTGTAAAGTGGACTGTCATTAACAGACGGTAACTCTTGATATCCTCCCCCCCCAAAAAAAAAATCTACCCACAAAATGGTTCATCTTGAAGGAATAACGCTTCGTAATCGTAAATCATTTTTTCTCAAAACACTGCATCCAATCATACTATTTCATTTATAAACATAAATTATAATCCAGAATTTTCTCTTGAAATTATGTTTATGTTTTTGGTAGAAGAATTAAAGGATTCCGTTAACGTTTCTGGTAGGCGACTGCATGAAGCGTGTTTAGACGGACGTCGTGTTTATGCACCTTGTTGCTTCAACGGTACAAATTTTGTTCGTAAATTCCTCAAAAAATTGTGACTAGCAGTGGCAGATAAAGATTACAGCCACTGTTCTTCCATTTCAAAGACGATGACTTGTCTGGAAGCAGAATAATTACCAGTATATTGCACGCATATAGGAAAAAAACTGCTGCTGTTGAAGAACTGCGCCAAATAAAAGTAATCCACTGTTGTCACTTATCGCAAACTAAATCGTTTCATAATCCTCAAACATCTTGAACACAACTCGTCATTTCACTTCACCAAAAAGCCGTGACCTGCAATTGTACAGCAATAACACACAATATCACCCTCATCTACACTGCAGAGCGTAGCCCAGTGTTGGCAGGATGATTGTGGAACATTTCTAAATAGCGAGACTCCGGTAGAATTTGCTGTGGCTGGCCGACAGAGAAATAATTACCACTCAATCCTGGGCATTAGAGGTGCGGGAGAAAAACACGGAATATTTTTGTGAACATATAGTGATGAAAACAACTTTCATCGAGACACTTAACTGACAGTTTAATCAGTGGCTCGATGAGCTTAATCACGGAGGCACGGTGTGGCGGAGGCTATTTCTGATTGCATTGTATCGTAAGATCTATTGGTTTGTCTAATATTTTGTGATTCTTAAGTTTTACTTTATTAAACATGCATTTTTGGTATGTTTCGGTTACGTGTAGCTAAACATATTTCCCCTGTTAAACAGTTTTCAAACCCTCCATGTGGCGGATTTATTTTGTACATATAATTTAATTATTCAATAGGGTTCTGTCAATAGTTTAGTTTGAGGACGTTATTTTCGATTAAAATTGTTTTCAAAAAACAGGTAACGTCATTTTAAGTATCTGGCAGCACTTTACATACCATTATATACGTGCGTATTATTAATAAAAATTATTTCAATTTTTTTCAGAAATAATGATCAACGACACATCTAGAGATTTTAAATTATTATGTTCAATTTAACTTCGAGACTTGGAGCATTTTTTTTCTTCAATAAAGTGTACCAAAAAAATGTAAAATCGTCGCCTAGTGTAAGGGCGAACCAATTGAAACCAAAAATAATAAAAATGATTACCAGGAATCCAAAATATTATTAACTATTATTAACAGTTATTTCCTCAGGATAAAAATTGCGATAGTTGTAACCCATATTGTGTGCGCAATTTCAAAAATGGAATGGGAGGTTAGGGAGCCGCAGGGTTGTGCCAGCCACTTGAAATGCTTCTAGAAACACGTTAAATATTCACTTACAAGCTGTGATACATCCTCCGACAGTATTTAAGAGTCACTGCCAGGAAGTTGCAGCTTCGTAAAGATATCTGCTGGTCGCTTCCGTAGTTGGTGGCCAGTGTTGGACCAGCGGAAAACTGCCATCTTGTGCGGACTTTACCGCACCCAAGTTCCGCCCGGAACCCCAACTTGTCCGCGCAAACTGTAATCCTCGCCCACAAGTTGCAAACTCTCGTGATACACGGGAATGCAATAAGCGAGTACGGGAGGTTCCGCGCCTGACCGAATTCCAATGCGACCCAGAAATATTAGAGACGAATGGTGAAGCTACTAGGAGATCTCAAGGGACTAGAAACTGTGTTCTTTTTACACTTTTTTTCTCCTATAAAAGTGTAGATAAAGCGTATTTGATAGGCCCCGTAGATACACAAAGACGCCAAACTGTAATTACTAAAAAAAATGTAAATTAGTTTTAAGGTTCAGAATACACCGAGGATTCATGAATGTGTTCTCACTACAAAACAGACAGTATTAAAGTGCAGAAAACGCATCAAACAGAAACTGACAGGAGGACCTATATGTACCGTTAAAAGAAAGTCACATAAATTAGCATCAGACTATTAGAAATCTGCAACCCATACAGGTTGTAAAATTATTAGGTTTCCTTATAGATCGTACTTTAAATTGGATGGTGCGGGCCTCTGAATTATTAAAGCGACTGGGCGGAGCCACGTTTTCAATTATCACAATATTGGCCATAGGTGAGCTCGGTAAGAAAAAACTAGTTTATTATTCTCACTTTCATCACTTCATGCCGTATTCCATAATCTTCTAAGGCAATTCAACTAATAGGGATAAGGCATTTAGGGCTTAGAAGCGAGTAATAAGAATTATATGTGAGATTAGCAATAAAACTTCCTGCAGAAAACTATTCAAGAAGTTAAGTATTTTAATGTTAGTGGTCTAGTATGTAATAATCTCCTTTGGAGTCGCCAGTCTACTTCTGTCTAAAACAAATAATAATATACGTAATTATTGCAGCAGAAATAAAAATGATCTTTACAAGGATTACAAGTCGGAGTCAGATAGTTCATATCTTCAGCAACTTTCGAACTCTTCTTAAATGTCTGGCAGGGGCTAAAATTAAATTCAGAAAAAGTAGAAAGAATTTTAACTTCTGCTGCATAGAAAAATGTATTTTAAAAGTATCAACAAAATAACTGTCAATTTCTTGGGAAAATGTGGTTGTAATATGCATACATATATCTTTCTAAGTAAATGCTTCGACTAGTATATAAATGTGTTTGCTGTAAATTAACTCCCTCTATCACCATACAGAATTAATCTATTATACTAGGATTTATCAAAATGACTATACTGTATTAACATTGTATTCTTAACACTGAAACGAGAAAACCGTTTCGCAAATAATATAAACAGTGGTACAGTACTAAATAATTATAGCTTATCACACTACTATAAATGTGGGTGAAGTAAAAATAAAATATCTGATTAAATAAAGCAAAAAATTAACTGATTGCTACACTATTTCGTCAAGTTATTTCATAGATGTTTAAATGTAGATAATGTGCTTATGGATGACATTTAACTGAAATAATCAATGTCTCAGAAACAAAGTACGTCAAATTTTTAAAGTACGTCAGAAATTTCTAGAAAAGCCTCATAAAACTTACAAGTCCTGGTGAAATATGCACATAACCTATTAAGATTTATCGTAACATTCTACGATCAACAGAAAACGAGTCACATAAAAAAAAATATTCTTGTTACAGTCTTATCTATTTTGATTTACGCGACGTCAAAAATTTAATTTGAAATAATCCTCAATCATTCTGGTGCTTAAAAGCACGTCGTCTATACATGTTGTTCTGAAAAGTAGATAATTTCAATAGAAGCACCTGCAAATAAAATAAACAGAGTAATAATTTCAATGCTATTGATTTTAAAGACCCATTTGTAGTTATCACTGTGTGTTTTGCGTTAGGGGATGTGCATTGTTCAGGGATTGATGGTGTTTATCAACAGATTTATGCGGACACCGCAGAGTGACAAAAGTTCTGATGCGGAATAACAAACACTTTTGATAAACGATAATGTGTCGACGCCAACAGACAAACATTTGTAAAATATTAAACGGTAGTAATACAGTCACTGATGAAGTGTCAGTACCAACGTAAATTCATTTGTAAATTGTTGAATAGGAGAGCTATTTAATTCAATATATTAATATTTTATTATTAATGCAAATTACCTATAAAAGTAAAGCCATATTTTTCCTTATCTAAAAAGAACGAAGGATTTAATTTACTAATTACTGATTTTGGGCATAATGTGTTACAGTAGATATAAAACTGTATATCTGTGATAAAACATGCGAATTATCTCAGAAACAAATCTTTCCAACCTGTAATATCTAAAAAATATTCAGTTTCTTGTCATTTTCAGGTACTTTTGGCGTATTAGTATGACAAATTCGGCGGAGTTATTTGAAACAATTTGATCATTAGATATGTATCCAGATTCTACTGTGTTTCTTGTTCGTATGGGAGACATGTCAATACAAACACTCAGGCATTCAAACGTTCTCTCATACTGATAAGAGATACGCTTGGTGTAAAAATAAAGTCAACAAGTTTGTTAACATTAAATTCCACTGTTGCCGAAAATAAAATGAAGTTCACAAGTGATTTAAGTTTCGGTTAGGTGAATCTCTCAACGAAAGAGATTTTTTGTAATAACATAAAAATTATCGGAAAGGGGGCAAAACCGATTAACAGGCGTAAACAAAAACTCTATTCACGGAACGGCACAGCTAGTTCTCTTAATGTTTAATATTACGACACATGAAATGTAAAGCAAAATATCTGAAGCAAGTGGCTTTTTTTGAAATACATATATGTGTCATAGATAATTTAAAAGTATGGATCGTAAGAGGAAGGCCGAAAACAGTTCTGTAACTTAATAAACAACAAAGAAGCTTCTTTTTCCACAAAGACTGCTTTATGCGCAGTCTCATACTGATTCGAATAAAATTAGTGTCATGAATAATAGAAATATGTTGCACCTTAAACATTGGCATTGGCAGCAGAAATCTCAGGGCTAGATATGGAACTGAATGAAAGTGGCTTCACAGTCAAGTAGGTAGAAATGAGGGAGGAGAAACGTTGAAGAACTACTGCGTAAACTATACTCTTTTTCCTGGAGACAGTATATTGTAGACCAGAAATATCATGAAATGTTTTCAGTGAGAAAACACAGGAAAATCCCACACTCTGTGATAAACTGTAAAGGAACAGTGGGCGGAGAATAATGAGGTTAGAAAGGAAAAGCTTTTTCTTCGTCATAGTGTCCGGAGCCGCTGCCAATAGAGCGACCCCTGTGTGGTGGCCTCTACCTAATGACCCGACTGCTTGATGTACGGCCGTCGTTATTGCAGGTCGAAATCCCGTGTCAAGGGTCCGCACCACGGCTATCTGCTGCACTGAGCACATAACCGTAACTATCCTCACGGCACGCCACTGCCTGCAAATTCCGACAATGCAGACCGCTCTGTGATCGCCAACGCACTTTGTTTTCCAACACAACAGCATTCCAATAGGTGCAGCACCGGAATGTGTCATTTTAATCTGGTTTACTGTAATTTTCATTCCTCCCATTTAACTTCATCGTTATACAGTTAGAATTTTTTTTCGGTATTGGTACCCAACATAGTGTTAATTACACTCAATTATGCTCACCTCCTTAAAACAATATTCCGATGTTTTCATTTTCTTCACCACTGTATAACGCTTTGATCGACGTTTCTTATATTATACAAACATTACTATTTTTTTAAAATATTTTATTGACACTTGGCCTGTTGGCCATACAGTGAAGATACATTATATTTAGTGCTGTATCTTTATATATATACATACATGCGCCCACATTTACATATACGTATTACACATACATACAAATCACTGTACATTAAAACTAAACAATAATTATATAATATGAATCTACCATAATATGAATCTACCTCATTCCATCTATGTAAACAAGACGTTCTGCTTCCTAATTTAAAAACAGATATGTAAAAAATATAAGTCATCTTTGCGCTTCCTATATATAAGAAAAATTTCGTTATATGTAAAAAATAAAACCATTATGTAAAATATTCCAAATTACAGAAAACGTTGTACGCTGATGATGCCTCGACGAGAGGCGAAACGCGTCCGTCAAATAAATATTATCAAAACAGTTGTACTGGCGTAATTATTAAAGAATAATTATTAATTAAACAATAATTGTTTGAAACATTGAGTAGTAGAGTGGGTTCTACCGGGTTATGTTTCAGTGTGGTTTCTTGTTTTCAAGTGCACCATCCTCTGGTATATTGCGATATATTCTAGAGCAAGGAGGTGGCCAACAGTAACTGGATAACTTATGTCCCAATGTTTTAGGTCTTTCCAGAAAGTGTCTGTTTCTTCTTTGTAATTGTTGCATCTGAAGAATAGGTGGTTTGTTTCGGCCTCGGATTCCCCATACATTGACAATGTGGGGAGTTTGATAAATTTATTTTGTACAAGTGGTTTCAGAATCTGCCTTGATTGAATTTTAATCTTGATATTATAGTCACAGCTGTTTTGGTAGCATATTTTTTTTTGAAACCATAGTGTTGTCGGTATTTGCGGTTGTATCCGCCTATAGTCTCTTCCCTTGTGTTGTTCACTGGATTGCCACATATCATTCCAGACCTCAGTTTTTTTGTGTCGAAATAATGATATTAAGTCACTTCCTATCAGAAGTTCCGCTTGATTTTGTGTTTGTGCAGCTAATTTTTCAAGAAAATCCACAATCTCGTTGCCAGGAAGCCCGACAATGTTCGAAACTTATTAAGGTTATCGTATCTGGAATGGTTCTTATTGCAATAAAAATTCTTTTAATTTGTCTAAAAACCTGTTTTAGACATATTTAGAAACAGAATCTCTGAAAACTGCTTCGGAATTAAATGATAAAAATAACAGGCATGGAGGTGTAGTGTAGTCTCAGAAAATTCGTAACTAAGTTTATTAGGTCTCGTCTATTAACTACGTGGCTCGGTCGAGGGGGGTGGGTGGGTAGGGAGGGAATTGGGTGGAAAGCTACCCTGTGAGGGTAGAGGGTGTCCAAGCCGTGGATAGAGTGCCACACATGAGCGTGCCTTGAAGTCATAGTGTTTGGATCGCAGCGAGCCGGCACATTTTAGCTAACCGACACGCGGATGCGTATTACGCCTTCAAAAACATTAATAACATGTTATCCAGACTCAAATTCCATTACAGATGTCACACGGGATTTTTGCACGCCTGTTGTTTGTTTTTAAGATTTTTTTTTTTTCGAATCACCCGCATGACGCCACACACCGCTATTTCATAAAACAATTCTAACTTCGTTCTGTCAGGTGAATTCCAGTGCATCTTTAACTATATTTCAAGTTCTGAGTGTGGTATAAAATGGCGCTGTGGGATAAACGTTACAATTCTTATCGAAAATGGGTTTTCCAGAGAGTTTTAGAAATACAAAACGGTTTCATTTAGCTGTGGAAACGTTTGAAGTAGGACAAAAGCCATTCCCTGATAATTTAGGAAGAAAGATGTCAGAACCGGAACCCAATCTTTATATATAAAGATGAATGTATGTTTGTTGGTTTGGGAATTACTGGAGATCGCGATTCCGCCAGGAGTTGGCATCATAATACTGGAGTGGTCAAATGCAAGACTCCACTAGAAATTCTTTCCGAAGTACATTTAACGGTTTCATGCTGGTCCAGGGTGTATTACAACCTAATTTTTGCTTGAAGATAGTGGTCCCGGCTGTATTACAACAGAATTACTACTTGAAAATAATACGTCTTGCGACTGAATACAGCAATATTCCAACGATATTACTGCATGTTATTGTAGCGGAATCGCGATCTCCAGTAGACCCGTTGGTTTGTTTGTTCTTCATACAAATCCACAGTTTTCATCCGATCTCGATGAAACTTTGCACACTTATCCTTTGAAACAAGGAGAAAAATACTGTCTACATTTGGTTGAAAAATTATCTATATAAATAACACATTTGTCTCATAACTTCGAAATACGGCGGTAGACAGAGACGTTGGATGTGGACGACTCCGTACCGAGTTTCCCCGTAGCGGCCTGGCAGCTGAGTGGCTAAAGTCCTGGCTTACGAAAGTCGTGGTCTCCGGTTCAAATCTCCGTCGGGGATAATATTTTTAAAAATTGTTTTTCATCGTAAGAGTCAGGCCTGGGCCGTAGGTTATTCGGATTGAATGTTAAACCGTGGATATTAGTAAGTTAGGGTTGCAATGCGAGGCAAATCGTAGGTAGTCTTGCAATGTTGTAGGAGTATACTTTTTTACGTTATAATGATCCCTCAGGTTTTGTTCGCAGTCAGTGTGTGTGAACCACAGTAATATTATTATAATTAGGGATGTAAGTCTCTGTCTTTTTGTTACGTTATGACGACCAAATGGCTATATCGTTGTGATGGAATTTTATAAGGAAATCTGTATGAAGGGTACAGGATATTTTTTCCAGTATGATTAACAGTTGTAGTCACGAAATTTTGAGACCTTATCGAATGGTGACAGAAATATGTTGGAATTGATTCTCATAACTTGGAAATACGGCGATCGACAGACACGTTGGATATGCACGTCTTCAGACCGTGTTCCCGTGTAGTGAGCTGGAAGCTCAGTGGCTAAAGAGCTTGCTTACGAACGTTGTGGTCTCCGGTTGAAATCTCCGTGGAGGCTAAGATTTAAAAAAATTGTTTTTCATCGTAAGAGTCAAGCCTGGGTCGTAGGTTATTCGTATTGAATGTTAAACTGTAGATATTAGAAAGTTAGGGGCGCAATGCGAGGCAAATCGTAGGTAGTCTTGCAATGTTGTAGGTGTACACTTTTTACGTTATAATGATCCCTCAGGTGTTGTTCACAGTCAGTGTGTGAGTGTGAACCACAGTAATCTTTATATATAAAGATGAATGTATGTTTGTTTGTTTGTTTGTTTGTTTGTTTGTTTGTTTGTTTGTTTGTTGGTTTGTTTGTTGGTTTGTTTGTTCTTCATACAAATCCACAGTTTTCATCCGATCTCGATGAAACTTTGCACACTTATCCTTTGAAACAAGGAGAAAAATACTGTCTACATTTGGTTGAAAAATTATCTGTATAAATAACACATTTGTCTCATAACTTCGAAATACGGCGGTAGACAGAGACGTTGGATGTGGACGACTCCGTACCGAGTTTCCCCGTAGCGGCCTGGCAGCTGAGTGGCTAAAGCCCTGGCTTACGAACGTCGTGGTCTCCGGTTCAAATCTCCGTCGGGGATAAGATTTTTAAAAATTGTTTTTCATCGTAAGAGTCAGGCCTGGGCCGTAGGTTATTCGGATTGAATGTTAAACCGTAGATATTAGAAAGTTAGGGGTGCAATGCGAGGCAAATCGTAGGTATTTTTGCAATGTTGTAGGTGTATACTTTTTTACGTTATAATGATCCCTCAGGCTTTGTTCGCAGCCAGTGTGTGAGTGTGAGCCACAGTAATATTATTATAAATACGGAAGTAATTCTCTGTCTTTTTGTTACGTTTTGACGACTAAATGGCTATATTGTTGTGATGTAATTTTATGAGGAAATGTGTATGAAGGGCACAGGATATTTTTTCCAGTATGATTAACAGTTGTAGTCACGAAATTTTGAGATCTTATCGAATAGTGACAGATGTTGGAAATTAATTCTCTTCAAGAGGCAGGTTCGACGGTAGAATGATATAGTGAAAGCTTTCCTGACATATTATGCCGACTCGATATTGTTTGGGACTAATCCTTCTTTACCAACAACTTACTATATTTAATTCTGGCAAAAAAATCTTAATTCACGCGTACGAAGTCGCGGGTACGAGGCTAGTACTAATATAAATACGGAAGTATGTCTCTGTCTTTTTGTTACGTTTTGACGACTAAATGGCTATATCGTTGTGATGTAATTTTGTAAGGAAAGCTGTATGAAGGGCACAGGATATTTTTTCAGTATGATTAACAGTTGTAGGCACGAAATTTTGAGATCTTATCGAATAGTGACAGAAATATGTTGGAAATTGATTCTCTTCAAGAGGCAGGTTCGACGGTAGAATGATATAGTGATTGCTTCCCTGTCATATTATGCCGACTCGATATTGTTTGGGACCAATCCTTCGTTACCTACAACTTTCTATATTTAATTCTGGCAAAAAAATTCTTAATCCACGCGTACGAAGTCGCGGGTACGAGGCTAGTATATATATATGTGTGTGTGTGTGTTTGCGTACAGATATTTTTATTTTTTTAGGTTGCAAGTATAGATTGTTTTATTTTATCAGTTAATAAAGAATGATAAATGAGATTAGGAGAATTATTATCTCGGTTCTCCGCGTGGATATATTAAAACCTAACGTTTTAGCCATCATGCTGTGGCTTCCATCAGAGGACGATGGCTGAATCGTCAGGTTTTAATAAATCGACTCGGCTCCACCCCGAGAACCAAGATAATATTTACGATGACCGTGGAAGTCTATGCAAGAAAAGGATTCCTGGACCTGAGAAAGAGGTTTTGGAAATAACTGACCATTTGCAGGAGTGTCTAACTTCGCCTTTTCATTCAAAAAATTTAAAATTACAGAAAATTATGAAAAGCAAGTTAGGTCGTGTTCATTATATGATCAATAGTTCTAACAATAGTCTGGTAACAGAAAACAGTACATAATGTAGAGGTCAGAACGCTTCCTTAAATAACGAGTAAAAATCTTCGTCGTCAGCCACCAACATTTGTGAGGAATCACGGTTAGCAGCAGCATAGCTATGAGAATCCAACTACCAGGTGGTGCAGAGAATATTCCAAGCTACGCGAGTTCAGGGCTGGGTAACATATTTCCACAGTCCATTTAAACTCTTCTGGCATGAAAATGTTGGATTAGAAAGATAATTAAGGTAGCAAGTGTCTTCCGGAAGCATCCCCGTAGCACCGCTAATGCGCTACATAAAGGGCAAACACAAAAACAATTAACCGTTTCGCGTGATTAAAAAGAAGTCGCCTCCCTCAGACCTACATTCGCAAACGAGTGCTCGCCGTAAATCAAGTCCTCCCTTCAGCAATTTGCGGGAAACACTCTGCCACGGCGGGCTGCGGATATTCCAGAAGAATTATCGGCCGCTCCCACCGCCGTTCTGGATTCTCTTTTTTTCGGGAACAGAACGGAGCCAGCATGACCTGATAACGAGTCGCACGGGCGGCAAAACTCGGGAAAATAGTCTGCAATGAGATAACGACGTCAGAGGAAAGACGTTCCCGTATGCAGGTATAGTCATGTTACCTGTATAAAAGAAAAAAAAAGAAAATTATCTTTTTTTAAAAAAAAAATCAAAGAAAACAGTTTATCCAGTCCGGTAGGTGAACAGTAACGCTCAGCCACGGATTTCTGGAGGACTTGATTCAAATTCCTGTTCGACCATCCAGAGTTTGGTTTTCCATTGTTTCCGAAATCGCTCAATGTTGGAGGAATCATATTCAGTTTCTAAATGGTTGTAATTGTACAGACTACCTTTGGTGTTTGAGTGTTAAAAATCGTGGAACGTCAAGCATCATGAGAAGGAGGCTTTTTGATCAGCAGTTTGTTGTTAAAAAATACACGCTAGAAGGTTGATGTATGAAGTCGGTCGAAGTTCTGACGTGGAAGTGGAAATGGAAGTTAATATTTCGTTGTATGAGCCCTAGGGCAGTGAAGGAGAAAAATAGCACGAAGAAATTGTAATTGATGTATTCAAATAGACAACTCACATAAAGAGATAAAAAAGATAAGTAACAGATAATAATTAAATTGTATTGTGAATTCACAATAAACCATTTGGTATTTGCAAAATTAATTGAACTTCATCCATGAGCTAATTTTTTCAGCTGTGGTAATAAACACAGAATCGAATATACAGATTGCAAGTAAAAGACCAATCGAAGCAATTCGATACTGGAAAAGGGAAGATAAATGTAATTACTTGAAATTTTGATGGTGAAGTTTGCACATATTAATATAAATATATACCGGTACTACGGAACCTTTACACATTTGGTTCAAAGATGAAGGATACCCTTACAGTGTAAATGACAGCAAAGTTCCTTCAGAAGGCCATGGCCAAAGTCTTTCCATTTCCTTGCCCCCAGTCCTCTGCCTCCTGCACTACGCCCACGAGGAGTAAGGACTTAAGATAAAAAGTTTAAATATTTGTACCTACGTTGTATGCAAGAACGGCAAAGGTTGTATGTTTTTTTAATAGAGGTTTGTATTGCCCTGGGCTGATTGCATTAGAGTGGGTCTTCGCCCTTAAGGAAGGTGGTTAAGAAAAAAACGGGTAGGGGTTCGTCCACGATATTTTAAAGGAACCATCCCTGCATTCGAAATCAGGATGGCGTACTCATCCGACCCAAAAGCCAACAGAACCACAAAAGCGATCCAAAGAGCAGGGGTCAGCCCGACTGAAATGGAAGAGTCTCACCCTGAAAAAAGTAGGGGTCAGTTCAACTGAAATGGAGGAGCAATTGGTTTTACTTAGCGCCGATGTTCTTAATAGGTGTATGATGATTAAAGATGAACAAAGAGAGTGTGCCGGGTGTTGCTATTTGTTTGTAAACTTAATAACCTTGGTGTTAAATTGTGAACAGAGGCTTTCCTGGCTTCTCTCTGAAATATAATGCCACCGTATGATGAAGTCGAAAGACAAGCTTTCGAGGGCAAATCGAGAAATCGAAATCTCGTCTTTTGATGTCATCTGACAGCGAAACCGCGAATATTAAATTTCTTCGTGCTAATACTTTTTGTGTTGTTTCTTTTCTGAAATAGTTTGTGATGAAAAGTGAGAGTCATCTCAGCAGTCATCAAGTCCTGCTCCGTGCTATTTGTTTGTAAACTTAATAACCTTGGTGTTAAATTGTGAACAGAGGCTTTCCTGGCTTCTCTCTGAAATATAATGCCGCCGTATGATGAAGTCGAAAGACAAGCTTTCGAGGGCGAATCGAGCAATCGAAATCTCGTCTTTTGATGTCATCTGACAGCGAAACCGCGAATATTACATTTCTTCGTGCTAATACTTTTTGTGTTGTTTCTTTTCTGAAATAGTTTGTGATGAAAAGTGAGAATCATCTCAGCAGTCATCAAGTCCAGCTCCGAAGATTTATCGTCATGCTTTCGCTGGTGTTGGCATTTGAATCCACGACCATTATACTACTTTCCTGTGTCCCGTGTCACGCTGTTTTAACAACTTCCGTTAGGATGCCTTCTATTAACTCCATTAGAGCCGATTCCAACAAAGCTAGAAGTAAAAAAGTAGAAACTTGCACAATATTTATATCCTCTTATAGAGGAATCGAATTTACTCTCTTTCAAGTACGCTACAGCTCTCATACGATTAGTTTTGAAGAAACTTGTGTGTCAGACACCGCATACATTCTTAAAAAATATGATAAGAACCACACAAAGATTTCTTCTTCTGATGTGTAAGTTCCCTTTTGAAAAAATATACCAATTATTTGGGTCCTAGACGTACATCCTAACAGCGTTGACAGAGCATAACTTTTAAGGAAAGATGATGTAACTACAACAGCTGAAATCTAATAATTATTTTAACCACTAGCTTGATTTAACTCTTCAATTTGACACGAGATATTTTGCATGGATCTTAATCAAAAAAGAGTCAGCTTGATAGATAAAAAAAAAGTTTCCTATGATTACTGAATGGGGGAGAAATTGTTTATATCTTTAAATAACATTTGTCAGGTGTTAGGGAGATGTATCGAAATCCTTCAGTTATTAAGTGAATTATAAAGGGATGTACAAAAAAAGTGAGTGAAATGGTTGATATGACCTTGGTCTGACCGTTGATTAAATATGGTGAAGTAGCGTGGCACGTGTCAAATTCATCAGTTTGAGGCGGTGTATAAATGTGCAGCTAGATTTTCTGTGGAAATTACTTCAGAACGCAATGATTCATTGGTGTGATAAAAGAGCTGGGTTCGGACCTGGGAGTCACTGAAAGATAGGAGGCATCTGTACAGAATGCTGGTAGTGTACAAGGCGTACTTTGATGAAGATTATGGTAGTGATATTGGAAAAGAATTTGGAGTTGAAGATGAAAGGAAAGAGATGACCATAATAATAAACTGATACTTGATTTAAGATGTAAGGTAGTTGGAAATTTTCTTTTGTAAATATGGAATTCAGGGAATGGAACGAATACCAAAGGAAATGCTCAAAAATTTAGAGAAAACACTGAAGAAAAAAAACTATTTAAGTGACAAAAGGCGCTGGGGTAAATTCGGTGTATCTGTAGGGAAACTTTCATCGGGGCATATGCTCCACCTCATTTAAAATAAACTGATTTAATTATTCCAATCTGGTGAGATTACGAAGCGGGAGTTTTCATCGTAAGATGTGTCTAAAACGAGGGATGTTTAGAGAAAAATATAACCCTTAGTTTTCCCTTTTTTGCTTTGCGTTGTTCAGCGCCTTTATTCTCTACCGGTGAATGTTCCAGCTGAAGAAAACTGCCAAGTTTTTTTAGAATTATTGAAGCTTTAATATGCAAGGATCATTAATAGTATTTATGTCATTCCAGTCTTGTTACATTAGCTTAGTCGATCCCCTATCATTTACACGTAATTCATCGTTGCTTAGCGGTTCGATACTTAACGGCAATTATTTTCAGAGTAGTAGTACATTGAAGCATAATCTTTATAATTATATTAGCTTTATAAATTCCTCTTTAAAACCGAGAGTGGTGGTGTAACGGTTAGCGTTCTCATCTCGCATTTGGGAGGATGGGGGTGCGAATCCTCGTCCGGGCATCCAGATTTGAGTTTTCCATGGTTTCCCAAATTACTCCAGGCAAATGCCGGGATGCTTCCTTCAAAAGGCCATGGCAGAATTCTTTCCCATTCCTTGTCCCCCATCCTTTCCCGTCTCTAAAAACCTCACCGTTAAGAGACGTTAAGCAGTTTTAAACAAACAAAAAAATCCTCTTTAAAATCAGTATTCCAGAAAAACGCGAATCATGCAGAACATCTACCCAAGAAAAACTAATACCAACCTGAGAAAAATAAAATATTATAGGTTCTTTCTTTTAGATATTTATTACTTACATTACTTATTACTTATCGATTTAAACGTATCAGCTAGATGACGTCTATATGTTAACGGACCGAGTCCCGTACTGCCTTTTGAACATTGACTCATCTCCTTCAAACCTCAATTCATCTTGCGGCATTTGTGTTATCCTCTCCGCCCTTTTCAGATAATCGAAATCCTGGTGCAATTAAGTGCTATTAGAAATAAATCATGTTCACCAAGTCAAAATACTTTATATGCCAGTTGCATCCACTCTTCCATCACATGAGGTAAACAGCATCGCTGGAACGCAAAAGCCATCCTTTTTACAATAAAGTAATATCCTAACCTACATATTAACATTTCTTCTGGACCGTTGGAGATATTTTTAAGACTGTGATGACGTGGTTAGATAACAGTTAAAATACATTTATAAATTTGTTTTGAAATAAATTTTATGTCATTTTGTTTCATGTTTGCAATGGTCTGCACGCATATGCTTATATGATCTGCAGCTGATCTGTTCAGAAAGCACAAATTCAGGCATCGTTTGATTATTATAGAGTATTCGTTCATTTTCTCTAAGCTTGTTTAGCGTATTTGTAACTTCCCTACTCTTGTAACTGCTTTTACAGATGCTTTTGAACGTTATCTACTTCTTAATTACTTAATACACTACACATACATTGCTATTCTAGACCGTATTTCGATAAATTTAGGAATATGTCACTTTACATCTTACTGCTTTCTCTGTATCCTCTTACCAAAGACTGCACCGTGTGGTTTCTTATTCATAGAGATGTGACTTATTTGAGATACAAGTATTTGAAA
Organism: Vandiemenella viatica; assembly: GCA_031002005.1. NCBI lineage: Eukaryota > Metazoa > Arthropoda > Insecta > Orthoptera > Morabidae > Vandiemenella > Vandiemenella viatica. Next base: position 184,753,633 of record JARYHS010009186.1, read on the forward strand.
TACAGATACAAGATACAAAATGCGTATTTTCATCTTGTATCTGAAATACTTTTCTTAATCTTCATTTTGTATCTTGTATTTAGATACTTTTTTTCGTTATCTTTGTGTTTTGGAAATACTATTCATGCACTTATTTTTTTTTTACTTTACGATATAAAAAAGATATAGACAACAGTGAGAACGTATTCGTATAAATTATTAATCTATATCAAAGGACAAATTTGTATCATCTACTTACCTTCGTCTGCCTTTATTGTGAAGAACTATGAAAACCATAAACAAACACTGAGCCGCCTAACTATTATCCCATGTCTTTACTCACGCCCATTATTATAATGTAAAATTATGTTTGGTGTTACGAAGTCGAATTATTATTATTATTGAATCATAACGACGTTATTGAAATGTAAATAAATTAATAATGGTAATTTTTATTTAATTTAAATAAGTTTATACTGTTTGGTAGTTGGTAGCTTGTGTGAAGCATGCCCACGAAACACCTATTTACTATCAAACTAGCTAAATTTTTAGACTAAATTTCTTTATAAAATTTAAATTGCCAATTAAATTTTTAGGATTGTTGTTAGCGAAAAGAATTATATATATTAAAATAAGTTTCAAATCTGCGTAATTGTTGTAAGATATTTTGTTTATCGCAAATTTTACTACGTACAGGTAGCTGAAAGCTTGGTAGTTAGTTTATTAATAATATTACAGTATACATTTTGGTATACGGTATCTAACAAATTTAATTTATTATGTACGGTATCGAATTAAATTTATAGTTTTAACTGTTGAGGTTGCCGTATAATCATCTATAGTAGGAACTGTTCCGATTAGAATATAACAGTTTGTTATTTAATTACTTCTAAAACGTTTAAATAACTACTTGCCAACTTGCCAGTAATAATAATAATAATAATGATTCGTAAATACTGTTGGTGTTACTCTCAACAGAATTATACAATAAAAATGAGCGATCAGATGTTTGAAGAACTGGTTTTATCTTACTCAAGTCTCATTTAAAATTTTAAGGAACATCTTTTACACTGTTGACAAAGAAACATGTTTCACAATAAAAATAAAAATGCGTTATGTGAAAAAGTATTTTATCTTGAAAAAGTATTTTGAAAATACGTATTTTGTATCTTGTATTTCAAATGCCATTTCCAAGAGTATATTGTTTCTGATATCTCAGATTCAATAATTAAGAGTATCTTGTATTTCAGACACCTTTTGTGAGGTATCTTGCACATCTCTACTTATTCAACTTGTGACGTGGCCTCTTCAGCCATATTTTATACCTGAAATAAAATAATCAAACCCCACCTTTTTCTCGTCTATTAGCGGAGATTGTAACGTTATTTCACCAACATTAATTACTTCGACTTTCACTAAACTTCACATTTATTCAACAACTTCTTATAAAAACAATCTTCTCTTAATTTATTCATCAATATAATTATACTCCTTGTAGCTTAAAGTTCTCATATTTAATATTTATTTGCACCTTGTGAGGTACACAACCTCACATTTTGTGATTTTGACATTATTAAAGCTATTTTTTTATTTAATAATTGTAATTTTATATAAGTTACTAACTCTGAATTTTAATTTCTAAGGTCAAAGTATGTCATGGTGAATATAATGAGATCTCTGGAAAATAAATAACAGTCGAGAGAGTTGAAGAAAAGATTTGGAAGGAAAAGGACGTGTTGGTTTTGAAAGAATATGATTTAAGTGAAAAGATGAAACAGAATGGCACGATGGAGGCCACGAAGAATCCTAGTGGGATTAATAACAGTAAAATATTAGCCTGAGGGCAGAAGGTTAAGGATTTTGATAAAGATAATGTAATTTGACTTTGGAAAAGATAATTGTCTGTTAAATGGAAAATATAGAAGTTGTGAGATAAGTAGAAAGTTTTTTATTTGAGATTGAAATATAGACAAAGGAGTTGATTTTAAGTTTGTGTGTTAAGAATTTGATTTATAATAATATTATTTGATTTACAGCGTGAGTATCGGAATAAAACCAGCAACGGACTAAGAGGGATCAATGAAATCCTTATGTACTGATCCGGTGCAGGAAATATAAGTAGAAGTATTAATTTAAAAGTATGATAAAGTAACACTCACATGTGTTCTCTACAAAAATAAAAGGTAACGATATAAGGGTACGTTACAATCTCTAGTGCCGCCTTCAAAAATGCATCATCGCATAAATCTTTTTCCGTCCCAACAGCACAATCTTTTTGTCATCGTATCTCCAATGGCTCGCTTTTCTCCTTGCTGCCAACGTAGACCGAAAAATAATACAGTTATTTTAATTATTCATGTAATCATGCATGTAATACAAAACATTAATATTTAAATTTTTACTTGTATTGGCGTGATGTGTGTTCGCTAAATAGTGGTTAAGTTTGAATTGCACCTTTTTGTCGTACCTGTGTTATAACAGTGATTACCTGTTGTAATGAGTCAGGGGTGTACTTAATCCCCTGTTAACATTCATCTGGATTACTGAAGAACCTTCTAAGAAATATTTAAACAAGGCTGATGGCTTCTTCTTTAGATTTGACTTTTGTTTCCTGCGGAAAAAAATTGCGATGTCACAGGACATTGAAAACTGACTGTTTACTTTTTTCAAGTGACTGTACGGGAGTAGAAAATATTTTTTTTTGAAGGTCGGTGTTGCGAGTGGGTGAGAGCGACGTAATATCTCTGCTTTGACGCACGTGCTCAAGCCTCATCGACGCTCGTTGCCCCTCAGGCACAGCGGCACCGCCTGAGAGGCGCGTAAAGGAATCACGCGCCAGGCCGCGTGTTTGCACGTCACATGCAGCACAGACAGCCGCAAGCAATACTCTGTATGGAGAGCCAGGTGCGTCTGACGTGCACTGCAAAACTGGAGAGTTCCCAGAAACTGTGCTATCTGTATGCGTAGTTCTGACGCATTCGAAATACAATCTCCTTTGTGCGAGTACGAGTTCAGCAGTGTCGCTTTTTTTAAGCAATATATGCCAGCTGATCATTTCCACTTTCTTTATATGTTAGTCACGCTGTATTATAACAATTTTGAATTTTTACATCTGATTTTGGCACATTCGCAACCATATCTTTTACTGTAAAGAGAAGAACAAATAGTTTAATTTTATTTTTAACCAGTTTGGGCAGTACATATTCCACGATTAATGGTGTTTGTACCTCATTTTGAACAACAGCTTAAAAACAATTTTGTTACTGCAATTATTTATATCCCTTCACCACGTCAGAATTCCATTGCCGATACCGCCACTTTTTACTGTGTAGGCTAACTGTTTAAATTATTTTATTGCTCTAATAGGTGAACGATTCTTTGAGCGCCACATTATCACTGTTGTATTACAAGCTTCTTCTTCACAATCAATCTGACCATCAGAAAGAGTTTTGACACGGAATTTAGAAACTGCGGAGTGCATAGAGAATAGCACATTCATAGGGGTAAGAAAGCGAAGGAGACATTAAATTACAGTAGCTGAAATGGTGAACAATGTTTTGCAGACGTAACATTTAACACTAACAAATATAGAATTTAATAGTTGAAATTATATTTAGAGCTTTTAGTAAATGAAATAATCATATTTTTAAATAAGTAACCTATAATCTAGAAAGTAATGTAATTGTTTTCAACATGATAAGTGCCATGTGGCTGGGAAACTATTCATACATCTTCGTAATTTGAAAAGAATGCTGAATACGTTTCGTATAATCCCATAGTATGGGTTGCTCGGAAACATACCCATTTCACAAGACTAATAACTTTCGAAAGATCCATAATGATCTTTGACAGTCTGGCAGTGTCTGCGGGAACGGAGAACTCTTTCATTATTCCACACACTCTCTTATTCCCTTAACACAGTGATGTCAAAGATACGGCCCGAGGGCCGCATCTGGCCCCCGGGCCCTATCAATATGGCCCGCGATCGCAATGTGACACAGAAAGAAGAATGATGTTTTTTAGAGCTTTTAGATTTCACCCGATCCCTCTACGGAAGTACATGTTTTTATTTGAATCTGGCCCGCCTACACATTCTAAATTTAATATACGGCCCTCTGCAAAATTGAGTTTGACACCTATGGCTTAACACAAGTATCCCTTGTATCACAAGTATTGGCTTAAAGTAGAAAAATCAATTCTTTTCTTCAAAATAAATTTATGATTCAAGCCAATACCATATATAAATGTAGTTAATCAACCAATTATCAACAAAAAATTATGATCTCTACTTATTAAAAAAAGGATTAAACCGAATAATTACATACCCAACTGTCACCAGATATAACTTCAACCAAGATAACTGAATGTTCCTACAATACATAATAAAACAGCAATTCTACCATCACGATTACAGAATACAATTAACATAACAGTTTTATAAGACTTCATACTTTCGTAAGCAAACTATTCCAAACTAATCCAACCTAAAAACTTCCTAAAATTCCACCAATCAAAGAATAGGTAAAATATTTCAAAGGCCTGCAAACAGTAGGTCTAATTATTAGAACAGGAATAAAAACCAAACACACTTAGTTCTCTAATATGTTTCAAGAGAAGGCAGGACGATTCAAAGGAAACCTCGACGAACCAACAATAAATATATTCCTTTGTCCAACATGAAATTCTTATTAATGACCTCTCAAATCATAACTTTTGACATATTCTTTATCTAATTTAAAATATTAATTATTCAGCTTCTAAAAATAATGTAGTTAGAGGCAATCAATATAACAATGACAACAAACATTAACAAATGTTTTCCAAAGAAAATTAATCAGAATATTAAACACAGTGATATCCGTAGGAATACATCTAGAGAGAATACATGGTACTAAAATACAATAAATCTTTGAAATAAATTTTGATAAGTAAGATCAAGAAATAATTCTATTTGTTAATACAATTTTACCATTTTGGTTTAATAAAGGAAAACAATCAAATTTAAATATAGTTTTTCAAACATTAAGGATATAGAATGAATTAAACCTACGTCCTATTGAACGGTCACAATTTAATTTTTCCACACAAAATAAACCTGATGAACATAATCCATGGCCAATCATTAAATACAAACTTCAGTAACTACTGATATATGAACAACGGAAGAGCGATTAATTAATATTTTAAATCAGTCTAACGTAAACTACTCAGAAGGTCAATTAAAGTTCCTAATAAATATAAAAAATTAAAGAGTAGTTGTATATAAAGGCAAAATAATTATAATAATTTTCATAACTCTAATTGATCCTAAACACAAAGTTTAAACATTAACCCAGTTAAAATCATTTTACCCGAGATCGTAGAATCAAATTAAGCTTTTGATAGTCATAATTGAGTTCTTAACAAGAGAGATTGAAATAATTTAATAATAAAATACCTTGCAGGTATCGTGGAAACAGCAGAGCTCACTTCCATGAACTATTTCACCTGATGTAGAGAGTGGTAGCAGTTGTCGAACTTCCATGTTGTGACGAATTATCTGCAAGAACACCTACCAAGACCATATTGTAGCATTACGCCAGGAAAGATTCAAATCTCACATCATAATTTATGTAGTTGCTACATTTAATTTTATTACGAAATGAATTAAATTATATTTGGCACCGTAGGCTAAATTTGTTTCATCCACGTGACTATGAGCGTGTTAAGAATAACATTAGCTGTTCCACATCCTCAAGCCAATTCTTCCGTGGGACGAGAGGGAACACATCTAATATTATCTAAAAACTTTGAATATTGTGTTAATAACATGTTGGAAGCGCAAGCTCATAGCGTATAGATCAAATTTGTATGCGTTTTTCATCATATATTTTCTGAAAGATCATAATAAAGTATAATTTTTCGTTTAAATGTGGTCACGTGTAATGAATGAAACTAATTTACAGCGAAATTGTGCATAAATATTAAATCATTACTGACGCAGGAGGGATATGGTGACGAATAGTCTGTTTAATACCAGGGGATTCATGAAAATGTAGCAATAAATCGTCATGTAAATTAGCCGATTTAATTACACATTTAATTAATATAATGCAGTCCTGCATAATGGAGGAAGAGTGTTATGGGCGGATTATACCTATACGTGCACCGAAAGTAAAATAACATAAAAAAAATATTTCCAGTGAATGATACAAGCCTTCAAGACTGTTTATAATACAACCTTTATCAGAATAAATGTGTTTGAGAAGTCACTTTCATAAATGTAATTGATCCTAATCACCGAGCTTAAACATTATTCCAGTTAAAATCATTATACCTGGGAAATTCGCAGTTAATGATATTACACAGGATGAAACTTATAATGATTAAATGTTACTACAATTGCAAACAATATATTGAGTAATACCGTGTTTAGTAGGGAATTAAATTTGTTCATGATGACAATTTAGACACTAACTGAGTTTACTTCTGCAAACTATGAAACTCAAATATGTATTATCTGCTGTAGTGTGTATATTTCGAAAAATTGACAAACTAAAAAAAAAAGATGTTATCACCCTAATATTTAATTATCCTTTTTTTAAGCTTTTCCGAAGCAAGCAACAAAAATCCGAAACTTATTAATACATAAGTAAGTTGTTTGTACCCGAATTGTCTTCACAATCAATAACAGAAAATTAAATACTTGTTCGTTTTGAACAAATGTGAGTACAAAACAAAGCATTAAAAAATGGCATGATTTTTCAGATTTTATTTCAAAAAATAATATTTTTTGTTTCGTATGGCCGCATATCCACAAATAGCTTAATCTCAGGAAATTTCAAATATCAGTCAATTAAGCGGTAACTTGTTGTACGACATTGTATTTGTGGAATAAAAAAAACGAAAATATTCTTCAGCTTATCAAATCGTTACCTTTTTATGCTCGCATATTAAAAGAAATCTGACTCTTCGTATTAAAAATCAAAATACGATTACTTGAATAATATCTTTAACGGAAAAGGAACTGATACATCTATCCTTGAAGTCTTTGTTAATACTTGAAATTGTAGGATTTATTTACTTATTCAGAGTACTGCACTGTGTATGAGTACTTTTTGTATGCCGTACAGATTGTAGATCGTTATAAATTCGTTTCGTACTTCAAAGTTAATGTATCGCTTTTAGCTAATTGCTGATGGCGTTCGTTTTTCATCCATGTAAAACGCTATATGAATCAACAGAACAGCGTATTAATAAATTAAATTATTGTTAACAGCAGATACATTTCAAAATTTCCAGAATTCCGTTTGTTCATATGCACTGAGGAAATAATTAAAACAGCTTTTAGCCGTTTTCGATGTTTCATTAAATATTTAAAAATGTCAGATATTTAATTACGTTTGTACTTCACGTGAGGCTGCTAACATTAAAACACACGCTGTACCGGTAATACGAATTATCTAGATGTCACGGTTACGCAGGAAATGTTAATGAAACAAAATTTTTCAGCATCGCGATACTTATATACAGTGCTCTAAAGAAACTACTAAAAAAAAAAGTGTGGTTTTGCGACCAGGAAACGAAGTTTGGATTTGCCGCACATTCTGTCTACGCCGTGGCTGGACATATCGCTAATACGTCTCTAGCTCTCTGCAGTAACCTTTGCTTGAAGCTAAGCCTACACGGTTTAGTCACATGTGTTATCAGTAGTACGTCAGTCTTGTGTAGTGATAAATCATTCAAAAACAACATAATAAACTGTGTGATTGAAAAGGAAAACTATATCACTGATTATAACTAACAGGAACGAACGTATTTTTCCTTTCAAACACAATACTCATATTAAAAATACTTAGATTTAAGCTCTAGTCTTTCTTAACAGTGCAAATACTTGTCTGTGTGGCCTGTACATTACGGAATTCTCCGGCTTGCGGCCGCCTTAAGGTATTAATATTTTTTATGAAGTATTACGTCCGTCCTTTTTCCTCCTTCCACTTGCGCCTACGAATGTAATTTGAAAAGCATCGTACTAAGAGCAACAATGAATCACTTTGATCTGGTTCGGGCTGACTTGTACGACTGGCCAAAAAATAAAAAAAAAGAAGTTGTGCGTTATTATAATGCTGATTCGTTTTTCTTAGTACTTAAAACAGTGGTTATAGCGCATTGAAACGGACGGCATGATTGTGATGGTATTCAGTCAGTTTGTCATGCAGTAGTTTTAGGTCATAGTCATCATCACACCCTCAGTTTCACAAGTAGATACCGGCGTCATAGCTATGTTTCACTGTTGCTCACTGAATCAGACTAAGCAAGCAAAATGAATACCTTGATTTACATAGGAACGAATAGCGCCAATAGTTTCTGGATATAATTTGCGTAGTGAGAAATTGTCTTCATTCACAGAATAACAATCGGCTCTATGTATTTTAATGTGATACCCTACATATTACGACTTATCCACAACCTTTATATCATACAACCGACTTAGCCTCATTAGTATTTCGTGTTAAAGCATATATGTGCCGTTCGCTAATCCTAAGACATTTCAAGCAAGGTAACTGTGTGATTGATTACGTAAAATTTGACCTATCTTCTTTCACATTTAAATATATCCTGAAACACACACACACACACACACACACACATATATATATATATATACAGGGTGTTACAAAAAGGTACGGCCAAACTTTCAGGAAACATTCCTCACACACAAACAAAGAAAATATGTTATGTGGACATGTGTCCGGAAACGCTTACTTTCCTTGTTAGAGCTCATTTTAGTTTCGTTAGTATGTTAGTACGCTCTCCTGACCTCAACCCTCTTGACTTCCATTTATGGGAGCATTTGAAAGCCCTTGTCTACGCAACCCCGGTACCAAATGTAGAGACTCTTCGTGCTCGTATTGTGGACGGCTGTGATACAATACGCCATTCTCCAGGGCTGTATCAGCGCATCAGGGATTGCTTGCGACGGAGGGTGGATGCATGTATCCTCGCTAACGGAGGATATTTTGAACATTTCCTGTAACAAAGTGTTTGAAGTCACGCTGGTACGTTCTGTTGCTGTGTGTTTCCATTCCATGTTTAATGTGATTTGAAGAGAAGTAATAAAATGAGCTCTAACATGGAAAGTAAGCGTTTCCGGACACATGTCCACATAACATATTTTCTTTGTTTGTGTGTGAGGAATGTTTCCTGAAAGTTTGGCCGTACCTTTTTGTAACACCCTGTATATATATATATATGTGTGTTTACGCCCCACAGGCATCCAGGACTAAATTGGCGGAAGAGGATTTGTAGACAAGGAGCAGAAAGTAATTTATTCATAGCTTATTGAAAGAATTATTCCGGCATTCACCTGGTCTGATTTGGAAGGATGTGGAAAACGAAAATCCGTTTAGTGCATTACCATGTATCAAACCTCCAGATGTTATCTGGCTCCATTCAAGTAATATTGACTCCAGTAACTATTTAATAGGCTATTTCGTTATTTCCAGTTCTATTAACTGCTTTCCTTGACTATTCGACGAGTGCAATGAAAAGAAAACGTAAACTGGCATAAACCCTCTCTGCCACGCTCCAAAATCGCGAAGAGATGACATGAACGCCTGTTTTCTCGCCGCTCTCAGGTTCTCGGCTCACCCGAAAGCAAGGGACGATGCGGATGGGAATATTCTTAGCACACTTGCTCGTTACAAATGGTGAAGTGATTTTTCGCGCTCCCATTCTAGCGCAGTGCTCGCTCGACGGTAAGAGCGGGCCGTTATTTAACTGCAGCCTGGGTCCTATCTGCGACCGCACAGCCCTCCATTCCATTCCTTCCATTTCATTAAGGGCGGCGGCTTTGGTTGAGCCTCTCCGGCTTCTTTCTATCTCCCGACTATTCGCTGCGATCTGCTTCCTTCTCCTTTCTTCCATTATCGCGGCTGAACCGGAAAGAGCCCTAGTGGAGTGAAAAGATAGCAATCGTCTTCACTATCTCTTCAATTTGTTTGGTCCGTTTTACTGTATTCTTTGCCTCTTTCGTAGTTACAGAAAAGGAAGCGTTATCTTGTCTCAATGAGAGAACAGTGACTACATTTCCAGAAAAATATTTTTCTCTGCGGAAGCCAGTAGGCGGTCATTCGGTTCATTTCTTCCTCTTAGGTGAAATTCTTTGATTCTAAATCCGTTATCTGTACTGTAATTTTGTAACCCCACTCACACACCTCGGTAGCTATTGGCTGGAGAACGGTGACGAAACGCGCAGGCATTCGTCGCAAATTTACAGCGCCCAGAGATGAGAGATGTCGCTATAAATGCAATGTTACGAGCACAATTTAATAGCTAAGCAACTGCGATGAAACTAAGTGAATTACGTTTGCTTTAGGTAGCATTCCATTCTTAATATACGTTTCAGTTACTACTGTCACACTGCTCGATCATCATTTGTTATGTATGTACTATTCGTTATGAAAATCTGACTGACTCCGAACTCTTCCCCTCAGAAGTATTAGCAACTTACTCGCCCTATTTGTAAGTCAATCTTTCATAACCGTGGCATCAATAGTGTTTCTTCGTTGTTTACAGAATCAAATGTATTCGTTGTTGGATGAAATGTTGATAGGGAATGAGACCTGGGTTTGTTATTTCAAACAAAACACAAATAGACGTTAAAGTGAGTGGAGACACAAGGATTCTCCGTATGCGAAAAGCCAACGTCGGCATTAGAGGAAAGTGGCATATTCACTCTCTTATACGACAGTCGAGGCCTTTTTCGTTCGGAGTTTATGACTAAATGTGCAACAACAAACGCAGCTGCCCTCTGTAAAACAATTCAAACTATTGACAATTAATGTTAAACGACCTTAGAAGGCGACCAAACTTGTTGTTGTTCTCCACGGCAATGCTACTCCATATTCGTTAAGTGTCTTTACGGACGTCTTCAACAAATTCAAGTATGAAGTATAACTGCATCCGCCCCTCCCTCGAGATCTAAGATCTGTCTTCGTGTGATTTTCATTTGTTTAGGCCGACTAAAGTTTATTTTCTAAAATTACACAGAAATCATAAAAGAACAAAAACATGTTCCAGACTATATAGAAAAATAAATTTTTGTATATAGTTTCCAATAAGAATGAGAAGCGAATTAAGGTAATTTTGCTTTATAATCAGGTAGGAAAGAATAACAGGATTGATACACCACTTTCTTGTAACGGCCTACTTTTACCATCTACGAATTTATAGCGTTTTTGGTAAATTACTCATAGATTCTCTTGCTAATATATTCGAATACCTGACCTCTTCAGTTACGAAAGAAAATTTTCCCACAGCCTTATGCGTGAAATCGAGTGCAATTTTATAAATTTGAGTTGTTACAAGAAACTTTTTTTCAAACTTAAAACAATCTTTATATGTTGTCCCCTGTAAACCTAAACTCAATAAATAAAAAGTATTTGACATTACTGTACTAAGCGAAAGTATAATGTTATAATGAATTTAAACGCATTAAAATAATACGATCGTATACTGGTTTTGAATTTTAATTGAATTGATGAAGAATTTTTTATAGTGCTGTTAAAAACTTTGAAAAGTTTATTTAAAAAAAAATAATAACTTCAACAAACAAAAGGCGCTAAAATTCAAAATTCATCTTCACAAATTTGAAATAGTAACTCGAAACGCAGCAATATGATACAGTTTAACATGACTTCACATTACACGGCGACATACCTGTTCGGGCTGCACCATCTTATTAACAAATATTCATACTTACACTCTTCACCGCTTCACGCCTATAATCAACAATCTTTCCTCCGTTTGCAGCGAGATACCCCCCCCCTACATTTGCAGCTGCCACGAATATTATGTGCCCCCACTGGTGTGTGTATAAGTGTTTGGGCGTGGTTGAGGGGGAAGGGGAAATGTGATGAATTTCCGGCTGGGAGAAAATATATATCTGCCACATCCCTGATATTTCGAGGAAATGGAATTCCAATGTTGACCTTCGCTCATCGCTTCTCTCCATCTCGACGAGCCAAAGGCACCTTCCGTTACACTACACGTCCCCACAACCCTCCCATAACTGTTTCATTTTTCATTGCTTCTTATTTTGGTAACTCTATATTTCATATTAGATTTTGATTTTATGTCGCTTCAAAAAGTCTCTTACAACTTACAACAGGCATGATTTATCAGTAATCAAATCATTAAGTGCTTTACACTATCAGACAATGAACTGAAATCGAAAGTCTGGGAGGAAGGTCAGTGTTCCACTATTTGAAAATACTAAAAATAATTACTATAAGATATTATCAAACTTTACTGAAAACGTTGACCGCGTGAGAACCATTTATCTCAGTTATCTAGTGTTAACGCGTACCTTAGTAGCTGACACAAAACTCATATGTCTGTTTACTTTTATGATTGTGCTGTAAAAACTGCTACACTGTGAATTATGCAATTATACGATAGCTGCTGCTGATAGATCTGTCCGGTATTCATAATTCAATAATGTTCTCATGATTGTTTCATAAACAAACCTGTTACTATAAGGCAATCACATTTACCTGTACTTTTTATTGAATAAATATAATTCGGTGAAGTCTGTTATATAAAACGTTATCTTCAGGCAATTTAGTGTTGTTTCTACATATGTACTGTATGGATTACAGAATTCCTTGTCAGTGATTTACAGAAATGCATTAGTTTCTTATAATTTTTCCTGGTATCTTACTGCACTATAGTTTATAGTCATTAGCTATAGCTCAATAACGTTTGTTATGATCTCATGTGATAGAATCAAACGAGGGTATTAAGCTACCTCTTTTATGCAATTGTGCATACTTTACCATCAGCTTTCTATTTGAGCATTTATCACCAGACGTTAATGGTTACAACATACCTGTAGATGAAAAGAAAAAGTAGTGAACGCATTTACTTTCAATTTCGCAAGTTAATGAGATTTATTTATTTAGCGTATAGCACATTTTACAATTACATCTTTGTAGAACTAAAAACTACAAACTCAGAGTTAAGCATAATGATATTGTACCTAATTAGTCCAGTTCAGGAAGTACACCGGATCTCCAATATAAGCATGTTTTTGATACTCACGCAATATATGTGCAACGGTTTGCCTTTCGATCCCGCAATGCTGCCTCACTTATGGGACTCATCTGTCATGGAATGTGCGTATCAGATTGATAAGAACGAGCTTAACAACACAATTAGAAATGAAGATAACAAAAATTTGAAATACATGGTGAGGAAATCATGAAGGTAATACGAAAGCTGATAAAACATAAAGAGACTGGTTTAGATAATATTACTACGGATATCTTAAAGATAGCCGGATGTGACATTGTACCTTATCTTGAAATATCATTTAAATTGAGTCTAGATACTTGCTGCTTACCACAGGACTGGAAAAGTGCGATAGTAGTGCCGGTACATAAAGGAGGGTGAGAAATAGAGTCGAAAATTATAGGCCAATTAGTTTGACATCAGTGGTAGGTAAATAAATGGAAAAATTGATATACAACCACATCAGAAATATAAGTGAGGAATGTAAGTGGTTTTCAAGTTGGAAACATGGCTTTAGGCAAGGATATTCATGCGAATATCAGTTGGTGGGATATATGCAAGATATTTCAAATGAAATGGACAAGGGAGGCCAAATTGTTAGTGTAGCACTAGATCTGTCAAAGGCTTTTGACAGAGTGAGCCATAAAATGATAGTAAATAAGTTAAAAACTAATGAAGTGTATGAGAAAGTGATTTTCTGCGTAGAAGAATTTTTAAAAGGTAGAAAACAGAAAGTTAGGGTAGGAAATGCAGTATCAAAAGAAGTGGAAATAACAATGGGAGTGCCACAAGGTAACGTATTGGGACCATTGCTATTCATTATTCTAATGAATAATTGTGTTGATTGTTTACTATCTGAAATTAGATTGTTTGCAGATGACATTAAGCTATATAAAAGGGTCAAGCCAGAGTCAGCTTATTAGATACACAAATAAGAAGCAAAAGGTTTAGGCCGATTGTAAGGTGGGAAAAGAATTGCTTGCTGAAGACTTGATAACAAGCTTAACTGGGCAGGACACATTGAACAGGTGGGAGGAAAAGGTTTCAAAATTCTGCACTTATTGGAGAGGGTGATGAGGGGATGTACGAGGGAAGTAAAGGAATTGGGTTACAAAACTTCGGTCAGACCATTGTTCGAATATGGCAGTGTAGTATGGGACCCACATTTTGAGTATCAGATACAGGAGTTGGAGAGGGTGAAAAAAAGGGCTGCTAGATTTGTTTCTGGAAATTATCGCAGAATGCAATCAGTAACAGATATGATAAAAGAGCTGGAATGGGACTCATTTCAAGACAGTAGGAGGGTGAAGAGGGTCATTGGAGTGTACAAGGTGTATACTGGTGATGAGGCATAGAAAGATATTGGTGTAGGTATGAAAAGTAGTGCATGGAAGGGAAAATATGACCATGACCACAAGCTGGCACTGGATTTCAGGTGTAAGGGTGTGGGAAGATTCTCTTTTTTAGGTAAGGGTTTCAGGGATTAGAATAAGTTACCAATGGAAATGATGAATAATTTACCAAAAACGTTGAAATAATTTAAAGTTAAAATTTGTAGAGTGCAAATGTAGGTGGGTGCAGGAAAAGGGGAAGATGGGTGTTTAGAAAGATTGCCACTGGAGTGTTTGCTCCATTGCAATTAAATTAAATTAAATTAAATTAAACATAGACATACGGTTCACAGTATCACCGTTCAGTGACAAGTACATAGTTGTTTAGTTAACAGATTTCAACTATCACTTGATGGTCCAGGACAGGGTTGCGCCCATTAAAGGATCAATTATTAGATGGAAACTGCTTTGGTAGGATCGAGTGACCAATTTTAACGACAGCCTGGCTGTATTGGAAGAAGACTTCCCAAAATATATTTAGTGGAATATTTTTAACTTTTCACTCTATTATCTCAACTTTTGGAATCAATTAGCTGTAATATTCGGATGACACACCTACGAGTTCTATTATAGTATTTGGAGGCTTCAGAGTTAGACTGTTGTAATGCTTTGAGCAAATGATGGCAAGTACTATCGAGTCCACCGTAATGGACAGTTAAATATTTCAAACGGATCTTCCTATATGTCATCTGCACCAAAATGATATAAATTTTTATGTTGTACCATCTACGGATATCAGCGATGATTGATGTTGGAATAAGAATCTTCATTGCTGGTTCTTGATTAAGATATATGTACACGTTACGTTGAGGAGACATCCAAGGAAGTAGCAGATATAATGAGAAAAGTTATTTTTTAAGTTTCAAGAGAAAAACTCACCGAAACGTGTCACCTCCCACGTAAACATACCCCTTTCAAAATCACGTCATGCCGGCCTCGGTAGCGTAGGGAGTAGAGTACTGGCCACGCGTGCCGAAGGTCGCCGGTTCGAGTCCGGCCGAGGGCATGGGTGTTTAACTGTTGTGGGTGTGAGTGTCGCGTCCGTCCAGTTCCGTCCAGTTAAAATATACTGGAGAAACTGATTCACGCTGAGCTGGATGTATGGTCTTAGTTGCCGAATACCATTAGAAAAATCACGCCATCACGCATTGATATGAGTATTCACAATATAGGAGGAGAACAAAGTTAAACAAAAATTTTCGTCATTGATTAAAGAACTTGTTTATATAAGCAAACAACATTACTAAGTATTATTAATAATGCGAGAGCTAGAATCATAACTTGCATTGAAAACAGACACCAGAAGAAGAATTCGATGAGATGGGCAGGTTCAAACCAAAACGTCTGTAGAGAACATACACCATTTACATATGGTGTTGGTATATCTGTTGCTGTAAATTATACTGCAATAAATGGTATTCTATTCCATTCGTAAAATCCTTGGAATGAAAGATTAAATTGCTATTTCGAATTTAAAATCTATATAAGACATACATAATGAAATTTCTGAAGGATATCATCATCATCATCATCATCATTCAGCAGGTCCTTGCACAATGACAGCCTTCCACACCTCCCTTTGTTCCGCCATTCTCTTAGTCTCTATATATTTCCCATTTATTATTATGTCATCAATCATTTTCCTCCTTCGCCGAACTCTTCTTTTCCCTCCGTTTACAATCCCCCACACCGTTGTTTTAAGGGGGCACTCATTTCTGAGCACATGACCAGTCCAGTTCCTTTTTCTGTTCCTTATTGTTTTTATGAGTGAATTTTGCTGTCCTACTGGTTCCAGCACTTCATCATTCCTTACTTTGTCTTTCCAACTTATTTTCTCAATCATCCTTCATATCCACATTTCTAAAGATTCCAATCTCTTTAGATCTTCTTTGCATAGCGTCCACGTTTCTGCTCCATATAGTCCTACGCTCCATACAAAACATTTAGCTAGTTTTTTCCTCGGGTTTTTTTCCAGCCTTCCGCATTATAAATTTTTCTTTCTATTGAACGCTTCCTTTGCCATTGCTATTCTAGTTTTCACCTCCTTCTTTCAACTAATATCACCACTTAAATACTCCATAGATATTTGAAGGACTTCACTTGTTCAATTATTTTTCCTTGTAGCGTTATCATCATTTCTTTGTTACTTCTTCCCACCATCATTTAGTTTTAGTCCTATTGATTCTCATTCCGAATTCCTTACACCCTTTGTCTAAATTCTCTAACATTGTTCGGAGTATCTTGGCACTTTCCGCGAGCAAAACCATGCCATCAGCAAACCTTATGCAGCTAACCCTCCCTACATCCACCCATGCATATACCTCCTTTACCTCTTAAAATTCTTTTTATAATTTCCTCCAAATATATGTTAAATAATATCGCTGACAAACAACATCCCCGTCATACACCTCTTCCAATCTTTCCTTCTTCTATTACAAGAATTTGATTTTTTATTCTTTTTTTATTTATTTTAAAAAAAAAACATTAACAGTTACGCCCACATATCCAAATTAAAACATTCCTTAGGGAAAACTGCCGTCAAGGGAGCAGGAAGTTAATAGAATTAAAAAAAAATTAAAAAAACAAAAAATTTCTATACATTAACATGGTAGTTGATTCACTTTTTTATTTATAGCTTTACGCCTTGTCGACGTGGAGGTCATTAGAGGCAGGAGAAGACTGGGAGCAAGGAATAGGAAGAAAATCTGCTACAGCTCTTTGAAGGAACCATCCCGGCATTCGTCTGGAGTGATTTGGAAAAATCATGGAAAATCGCAATTTGAATAGCCAGACGGGAATTCGAACTCGGGTCTTCCAGAATATGAGGTCAGACCGTTACCGCTCACCTATCACATTAGATGTTTGATTCACCAGAATCATGATAGTAAGATTAATGTTATACTATCTACTGCCCACTCAGTGCAAGTCACAAACTTTTAATCATGACTTTTTGAGATAGCTAAATTCAGTGCTATGAAAGTTGCTAAGTTATCTAATCAACCTTTATCCAGAAAGTATTCATAAAGAGTAAGGAACATTTGAGGTCATTTTCAGAGGCATTACCTTCAAGGAGATGATATGGCCCTTTGCACAGGTGTCGTGGCGGTGCCAGGTTAAAGGCCTGTGCTGGGGAGGCAGTGATTAAATTTGCGTGCAGCTATTACCGGCGTTAGATATCATCGCCAGGCCATACCGCACGCTTTGACGGCACGAGTTCTCGAGTTAAGGAGATGAGTCTGCGCTTTAGTTGCTCATCAACGTCCAATGCGCTTTTCGTTGCCTTCCTTTCTGTTAGCCCTTCGCGGTGTCTTCTGAGAAGAAAAGAGTTTAACCCCTCCCCACTCATTCCAGATTCTGTACCCTTCCCTCTCCTCCAATCCGTTTTCCTTTGTGATATTAAGGAGCGTTCCTTTGAGCCTGAAATAGTCCATTGCTGGTGTCAAGACAGGCAGTCCAGGACATTATCACTTAGAAGAGAGATCTACTGAGCGAATATCATTGACATAACACAAAATCGCACACACAGCTGACGTATTACATTTCCAGATTAATGTATTTCTTTTGTAGGTGTAGCAGACGATCAAAGAATTGGTTAATTATTTATTTATCGTATGATTTAACAAGGTACACACTAGGCTAGAACAAATGTACAAATCACAAGCTTGTACAATTTCATATCTCTAATGTTTTTATCCAGCCAGCTGCACTGATTGACGCATCGTGTATTTCCGCTATTGTTCCCTTGTAGGTCTGAAGAAGACAATCAGAAACGCTGTGCTTGATTGTCTATAAGGTGGCTCCACAGTCACAATTTACAGAATCTGTCCATCCCCATTTGTGCAATAAGTAGGCGCATCTGCCTTGTCCTGTTTCAATCCGATTAATGATTCTCCAATGCCATCTGTGGAGATCGAAACCTTGTAACCGTACTGAGGGGTCCTGAACTAAAGTTTTATGAGCTACAGGTGACTGTTCCCATTGAGTTTTCCCCAGCTTGTTGACGTTGAAGGAGGATTCTATAAGGTTTATTGCTATGCGCCATGGCGGTTTTCTTGATTTTAAGCGTTGGTGTTTTGCTTGAATAATGTCTTGATGTGTAGGCAGCTAAGGGTTCTTCAGGATACTTTTCCAGATTTTTAAGAGAGCTTCTTACCTTCTTAGTGCTGGAGGTGAGATGTTACATAGCACTGGAAGCCATATGGTGTTCGTACTCTGAATACATTCCGTAATTATCCTCATTGCCTAATTCAGTTGCACATCTATCTTCTTTGTGTGGGCACTATTGTTCCAGGATGGGCAGCAGTATTCAGCAACAGAGTATGACATAACTAAGGCTGTGGATCTTAGAACATGAGCACTGGCTCCCCACGAAGTACCTGCAAGGTTTTGAAGAATATTATTTTGACTTTGGCAGCCACGTCTGAGAGATATTGCTTGAAAGTTAAAGTTCTGTCCAGTGTTATACTCTGATATTTTGGTGTGCTGCAATACGGCAAGAGTTGGTCTCTGAATTCGAGTTCTCGTTTATAGTGCCATTGTCTGTTTCGCAAGTGAAATTAGTATTATGCCTTTAAGATAAAAAAAAATTAAAAAATCTGTTCGGTACAAAAGCTTCTCGTGCCTCCGATTGGGATCTTTCTTATCTGCGTTATTGAAACTACATATTTGCTTCTTTTACGCTCTAAATTTGTTAACTATTAGGCGTGAGTAAATTATTGATAGTGAAAAGGCTTCTGTAAGGTTTGAAAGGTTTTAAACTAATCATTTATCTCTAATTACTTCCCATTACGAAAATATGTTAGTCCACACGGGCAGGAATACTGCATTAAGAGCACAGACCAACATCAGTATAGAAACAGAGTTTATGTACTGCCTCTTGGAAAATTTTAATGCTTATACGAGTCAAGTATCATTCCTAAATGTAATATGTGCATCTTATAAAATTGTGTAGTAATGAGCTAATTAAAAATACGGAAAAACTGATTCTCATTTGTTCTAAAAATTTAATGGATATTGTTTGTAGTTTACAAACCATTCGTGGTAGGTACGAACACGGGAAGTGGTATGTATCCACATAATAAACAACATGCATTTCATAGTGAGGGAATAACCACAAAAATAAGTGGTTATTTGTAACGGCAGCATATTAGTGAGTTCATTTTCTTCATAATATGTCTGTCATTTGATTATAAGTTTTGATATATTGAACGCAAGATAAAAACCGCGGTGTCAACTAAATAACAAGTTATGGGAGTGGGAAGTAGTTCTAATATTCTACTAGTTAGTATAAAAATTATGGAAAATGTCTGTTTCGAATGATTAAATCCAATGGAGAGGCTGAATTTCATACGCTTTATATTAGTTAGACTTATGTATGTACGAATGTAACGGAATCTTTCATTTGTGTCAGAGTTATTTGAAATTTGACACACGAATTAAAAATTGACAAATAATTCCAAAGAAACGTCTTGTTATTTTTATTACTTTGACAGTAACCATAGAAAAATAGTTAAATGTGGTGGAATTTTGCAATTAAATTTTAACCCAATTCCAAATGTTCGAATTGTTTGAAATTTTTTACACGTATTAAGAACCGATGGCAGTGCAATAATTTCATAGCTATGATCTGATATTCTCATTACTTTGGCAGTAACAGTAGAAAAGTGTTTGAATGTAATATAATGTTGTAAGTGAATTTTAACCCATTTGAGATGTCCGAATTGTTTGGAACTTTGTACAAAAATAAAATTATAGTTTTAAAATACTAAAGAAAACACGCTTTGGTAGCAATGTGAATTGAAAAGTTGAAAATAAAATTATAGCTTAAAAAACTAAATTACATGCTTTTGTAGCAGCAATGTGAACTAAAATGTTAAAAATAATCTTTAAATATAACAATTTTGTTCAACAGCGCTAGGATGTCCCACAATTCAGTATAACTTGTTTTTGTATAAGCTTAAAATTAGAATAAAGTCACTGATTAAAAAATTAACTTTGATGTGAGAAAAGCGTGGGATGCTCTCTCCTTATTCATAATAACTATACTACCTTTATGAGCAGCTAGATAAGAAAACTTTAAGATTACTGATATATAGCAACCCACACTTTTTTTACATTAAAGTTAATTTTTTAATCATTGACTTCATGTTTATTTTGAGCTTATTCAGAAAAGCTTTACTGAACTGTGGGAAGTCCTAGCAATGTTGAAAAATTTTTATATTTATAGATTATTTTTAGCCTGTTAATTCACATTGCTACAAAAGCGTGTATTTTAGTTTTTTAAAGCATAATTTTATTTGTGTATATTTTATATATCGTATCTAAATCATACAGCAAAAAAAAAAAAAAAGAAAGCGAGTAATAGTAACAAAGAGGAACAGCCCGGATTCGAACTACAGTCGGCGACCACTAGAAGTTCATTTGTTGCCGTGTAACGCGCAGTGGAGCATATGAGCTGCGATCTGCTCCTCACTGCATTCTCACACGCAGACTTCACACGGGAACCAAAGCTATGCTTACAGCTTCTACGCATCATCATTTCATGGTTCCAATCTTCATTATAATGATAAAGTGGAAATCTGCTGTTCTTACACTTTTTCTTAATGACCCGGTTTCTATTTAAATTTTACAACTAATTTTATGCTACTTAAAGTGAGACAGTTGGATGTTATCTATATATATAAAGATGAATGTATGTTCGTTTGTTTGTTCTTCATACAAATTCACAGTTTTCATCTGATCACTATAAAAATTTTCACACTTATCCTTTGAAACATTGAGAAATATACTGTCTACATTTGGTTTAAAATTATCTTTATAAATAATACATGTCTTATAATTTCGAAAAATTACTGAACGGCGATAGACAGACGCGTTGGATATGGAGGTCTCTGTACTGTCTTTCCGTGTAGCGGTCAGTTAGGTCAGTGGTTAAAATTGCTTGCTTACTAATGTTTGGGTCGGGGTCTCCGCTTCAAATCTCCGTTGGCTCTAAGATTTTCAAAAATTGTTTTTGATCGTAAGAGTCACGCCTGGGAAGTCGGTTATTCGGATTGAATGATAAACTGCAGATATCACAAAGTTACGGGTGAAAAGCGAGGCAATTCGTAGGTAGTCTTGCAATGCTGTTTGTGTACACTTTTTTACGTTACATTGATCCCTCAGGGGTGATTCGCAGTCAGTGTGTGTGTGACATGCAGTAATAATACTATAAATATGGAAGTAAGTCTCTGTCTTTTGTTACGTTTTGACAACTAAATGGCAATATCGATATTGACGGAATTTGACAAGAAAATCAGTAGGGAGGGCACAGAACATTTTTTTTCGGTATGATTGACAGTTGTGGTCACGAAATTTTGAGAACTTATCAAATGGTGACAGAGTGACGGATGTGTGTGTTAGTCTGTAATTGTTAGTAAATTTCGTTTAGAGAAAAAACGTATTATTTAGTATAGATGTCGATTTTCTCTGTTCTTTTAGTTTGTGTCTGCTTAAATGTTTCTGACATATTTTTTTTTATTTTGCCTTCTTTTTTGACATGTCTTGTGGGCGTAAACTGGCCTAAGTTGCAGCTCTAGCAGAGCACGAGCAGCTAAAGTTATTAGAACCCATGAATCGGATGCTAATGTTGAATAATGAAGAAAAGTCCAAGCTGAAATAAAGCTGCCCCCCACCCCCACCCCACCTCACATCCACTCAGATTGGTTTGTTTCCTGTTTTTAAATATGTTGGAAATTGATTATCTTCAAGAGACAGTTTCGATAGTAGAATGACATAGTGATGGCTTTCCGGTCATATTATGCCGACTCGGTGTTGTTTGGGACCAATCCTTCGCTACAACAACTTTCTATATTCAAATCTGGCAAAGCAATTCTTAATCCACGCGTACGAAGTCGCGGGTATCAGCTAGTAATAATAATATTTTGAGAATAGTTATTAAAATTCGTATGACATTGTTAACTGCGACTATTCCTTAACAACTGTTGAAAACAGAAATTATACCATCATCGCAGGCAAAGTATATAATATAATTTTTGTCAACCACTTACAACCCCAGATCTAGCAAGGAAGGAGGAGGGGGGTGGGGGTCGGGGAAGGGCACTTGCCCGGGGTGGGAATTTCAGTGGGCGGTAAATTCATCTGTTTTTACCGTTTTAGTGTTCACTGTTTTAGGTAAAGTGCCCGGGTGACCATTTTTCTTTTAGCTAAAGTGATGGGCGACAACTTCAGTGGGAAGAAGAGGAGTGGAGTTAATCTCAATCTTTTGCTCCGACTAACAAAAATGTTCGATCCCTCACTGCCATTAAACAGACTGATTTCTTTATGATAGCCTATTACATTTTTTCCGCTAAACCAAAACGCAAAGAATATAAAAGAAATAATTATTAATGCAAAACTGTGCAGAGTAAAAAAAAACCACTCGTAGTAGCCTAATTATAGGTGGAAACCCAGTGATACGTATTAAATTAGGTGAAACAGATGACTAAATCAAAAAGAAATTCACATGACACGATAGCGCAGAATAACGGCCGTGAATAATCCTGTGGCATAATTCGATGTGAGGTAAGCGTTACAGACAAAACAACTGCTACAGGCGAGAAGCAAATCTTGAGAAGTCAGTAACGGGCAACGCCAAACATTTCTTGCACGAGAGTCGTCCATTACGTTAAGTTAACCAATTTAGTTCGTGTCAAAAACCAAATCACTGTAATTTTTTTGCTGTCAGGAGCACTTAATCTTTTCCATCTTACAGAAATAAGTAGCTGCCTTCGGAAAGATACGAACAGCAGTGTAATTAGTCATTGTGTTCGTTGTTTTACCGCGTTCTTTATCATTTTTGAATTCACGTTAGGCTATAAACTATGTGCAACCGACTCCGTACCGTTTCACTATTTCTCTGTGAATATTTACAATGGATTGATATCATGGTTTGATGACTGTCGGAGATATAGAATAGTGGCACGTTCATTCTGTTAGGTACTAACCACTTAAAGGATATCATAACATGAAATTTGTTAAGCGATGCGAAATTTCTAGATATTTTGAACTCGCAATATTAGTTTTCACTTCGATGAAAACTATCTCAGAATCATTTAAAAAAATCGTTCATTTCGTACTTTATCTGTCAACTCAATTTTCAGCATTCTTCTATAGAACCACATTTCAAATGTTTCAGTTTTCCTTCTTTTGGGTATTTCCAAAGTCCACACACATAGAGTTTTAAAAAGTTCTTTTTAAGCCCTAGACCAACATTTGAAACTAAAAGATTTCTCTTTTTCATGAAGACTTCTTTTGCTATTACTATTCTGCTTTTATCATCATTCCTGCTTCGGCCGTCAGTTGTAATTTTATTTCCCAATTAGCAGAATTCACTTACTTCTTCCATCGTATCCAATCCTATCTTTATATTTAATATACTATTATTGGTATCATTCTTGCTACATTTCATTACTTTTGCCTTGCTTTGATTTATATTTAATCCAAACTCTTTAGTATTTTGTTCATGCAATTCAGTAAGTTCTCAAAATCCACAGCCTGTTCTGCGAACAGGAAATTGTTATCAGCAAATCGTAGCATACTGATTTTTTTCTCTTTGAACTCTTATGCCACATTCAAGTTTTCCTTTTATTTCCTTTATTGCTTCTTCTACATACAAGTTAAATATTAACGGGGATAGACTACAACCTTGTCTCACACACTTTTTAGCTGATACATGTCTCTCATGATTCTCTATTTTGATTATAGCCGTTTGATCCTTATATAGTTTATAAAGTATTCTTCTATCGTAATGTTTTACACCAGACTTTTCAAAATTTTGAACATCTTGTCCAACATAACATTATCAAAAGCTTTTTCTAATACAACAAACGCCATAAAAGTGTGATCCGCCTTCAAGTATTAAAAAGCAAGATTTGCTTCAGTTGTACCGCGATTTTTCCTAAACCGAAACTGATCTTCGCCTACTATCTCTTCTACTACTATTTCCATTCTTCTGTATACTAATCTGGTCACAAATTTTGAAGCATATGACGTTAGACTTTCGTTTGTTTATGCTTTTTTTGGAAGTGTGAAGATGATACTTTTATTAAAATCAGTTGAAATTTCTTCTGTTTCATAAATTTTGTATCAGGTTCAATAATCTTGGGATTTCTTGTTCTCCTAGGGAATTTTATTCGTATTATCCTCCTTTGCAAAGTGCTATTTTTCTATTTTTAACATGTTTGTGAACTTCCAGACGATAGTTTTATATTTTGATTCTTCCCTGCCCCAGACGTGAATTAGGTATTCCGGCTACAGACTGATATTTTTCGCTGAAACTTAACATATGGTTTTCAATCTTCTTCATGTTTTGTGATACGAGTTTAAAATTGGTCCAGCAAGGAACTAGATGTCACTATGTCACAGACGCCGATAAGAAAATAATAAGAGCAGATGCGAAAAGCCGAGTAATTATTCGTTACATTCTAATTTTTTAGAAAGTAAAATTTTATGTGGTATACATAGGAAAAAAGAATTTTAACAAGCGTGTAATAATAACTGCATTTATTTCTCGGAACACT
This sequence comes from Vandiemenella viatica, assembly GCA_031002005.1. Taxonomy (NCBI): domain Eukaryota; kingdom Metazoa; phylum Arthropoda; class Insecta; order Orthoptera; family Morabidae; genus Vandiemenella; species Vandiemenella viatica. The sequence goes on from JARYHS010009186.1 coordinate 184,778,615, forward strand.
GAAAGAAAATTATTCGCTGAATTCTAGTTACTCGTATCGAGGTCTGAAATCCCCCAGTTTGAATCCGAGTCAGTCTAGAATTTTTTGCCCTTCCTAAACCTGACGTTTAACAATGCTTACTTCCTGCGCTGTACAGGATCTGATATTAGCATTCCACTTAAGCTGCAGGTAATTTTTTATCTTCTAGGATTTGCTTATACATAGACGGAGTGAGCATACGGCAAGAAATTATGTAACTAGCTCATTACTTGTCACAATTATGCTTACGAATACTACTGGAAATCAACTACGTGCTTGCTATACAATACGTAAAGTTTCTAACCATCCTGATCTGCTAACATGTACTTAAACGAACTATCAGTATTATCATACAGTTGTTTAACTTTTTCCACGATATTGGTTCATCCACTTCTTGAATAACATTCCAAATTATGGTGAAGAAGAATGTGATTAATACAAAATAAATTATTGCTATTAATCGAATTGTTATAGACCGCACGCTCCGATGGCAATTTCCCTACACACCCATTATCCCCTTTCCTATACCTGTCTACTTTTGCCCTCTACAAAATTCCACTTTAAATTATTTCAGTGTTTTTAGTAAATTATTCATCAGTTCTCTTGGCAACTTATTCCAATCTCTAACCCCCTTAAATATGAAAGAAAATCTTCTCTCACCCTTGTGCCTGAAATCGAGTGCCAGTTTGTGGTCATAGTCATCTCTTAACTTCCATGCATTACTCTTACTTCTTACGCCAATATCTTTCCACCCCTCATCACATTCCCATTACTCTCTTCACCCTCCACCTGTATTCCAGTGAATCCCATTCCAGCTCCTTTATCGTATCGGATAGTGATAATTAGCGTGGAACAATTAGTGCCGACAATCGCCGGACAACTTTCGACGACACACGTAGATCAATTGCGATAAGAGAAGAGAATGGCACAAACTTGTCTCCAACACATGCAAGTTGCATATCAATTTAATTTAATTTAACGTTGTTAATATTTACATCGGCCAACAATTATAAGGAACTAGCCTCGTACCCGCGACTTCGTACGCGTGGATTAAGAATTTTTTTGCCTGAATTAAATATAGTAAGTTGTTGGTAACGAAGGATTAGTCCCAAACAATATCGAGTCGGCATAATATGACAGGAAAGCTATCGCTATATCATTCTACCGTCGAACCTTCCTCTTGAAGAGAATTAATTTCCAACATATTTCTGTCACTATTCGATAAGATCTCAAAATTTCGTGACTACAACTGTTAATCATACTGGAAAAATATCCTGTGCCCTTCATACACATTTCCTTATAAAATTACATCACAACGATATAGCCATTTAGTCGTCAAAACGTAACAAAAAGACAGAGACTTACTTCCGTATTTATAATAATATTACTGTGGTTCACACTCACACACTGACTGTGAACAACACCTGAGGGATCATTATAACGTAAAAAAGTGTACACCTACAACATTGCAAGACTACCTACGATTTGCCTCGCATTGCGCCCCTAACTTTCTAATATCTACAGTTTAACATTCAATCCGAATAACCTACGACCCAGGCCTGACTCTTACGATGAAAAACAATTTTTAAAAATCTTATACCCGACGGAGATTCGAACCGGAGACCACGACGTTCGTAAGCCAGCACTTTAGCCACTCAGCTGATAGGCCACTACGCGGAATCTCTGTACGCAGTCGTCCACATCCAAAATGTCTGTCTACCACCGTATTTCGAAGTTATGAGACAAATGTGTTATTTATACAGATAATTTTTTAACCAAATGTAGATAGTATTTTTCTCCTTGTTTCAAAGGATAAGTGTGCAAAGTTTCATCGAGAACGGATAAAAACTGTGGATTTGTATGAAGACCAAACAAACCAACAAAAGAAAAAAACCAAACAAACAAACATACATTCATCTTTATATATAAAGACTACTGTGGTTCACACTTATACACTGACTGCGAACAAAACCTGAGGGATCATTATAACGTAAAAGAGTATACACCTACAACATTGCAAGCATACCTACGATTTGCCTCGCATTGCACCCCTAACTTTCTAATATCTACGGTTTAACATTCAATCCGAATAACCTACGGCCCAGGCCTGACTCTTACGATGAAAAACAATTTTTAAAAATCTTATCCTCGACGGAGATTCGAACCGGAGACCATGACATTCGTAAGCCAGCGCTTTATCCACTCAGCTGCCAGGCCACTACGCGGAAACTCGGTACGGAGTCGTCCACATCCAAAGTGTCTGTCTACCGCCATATTTCGAAGTTATGAGACAAATGTGTTATTTATACAGACAATTTTTCAACCAAATGTAGACAGTATTTTTCTCCTTGTTTCAAAGGATAATTGTGCAAAGTTTCATCGAGAACGGATAAAAACTGTGGATTGGTATGAAGAACAAACAAACCAACAAACCAACAAACAAACAAACAAACAAACAAACAAACAAACAAACATACATACATTCATCTTTATATATAAAGATTTTGTTAATTTTAGAAATGATAATAATCGTTGCGAAAGAAATATTAATATTTTTTTGAGCACCGTTACTTGATATCCGCAATTAGTTCGAGACGCCTGTTCGGGCTTGGTGGACATTGGTTAAGAATAATGGTGGTGTGTGATTATAACGAAAAGGGGAATGAACTGTTGTTGTTTAATTTCTCGATTGAGTGTTTATGCTGGTTTTCATGTGTATGTTTTAATAAAGTTTAGTTAAAATAAAAATAAAATAAAAAAATAAACATGCGCCAAACGTTATTGACAAAGCAAGTGCCAACCATTTACTGTACTCTACTGCTATCGCTACTCGAAAGGCTTTTGTAGGTGACAGCTTGTGGAAAGCCTAAAAATATAAACTAATTTTACAGACATTATGGAGCGTCCATAAACTACGTTGCTTGGTCTAGGGAGGGGCGGAGGTGGAGGGTTTGGCTAGAAAGCTACTCTGATCTTCGTTGGGGCAGGGGTGTTCAAGTCAACCACGTAGCTTTCCATTCATCTTATTTGTCACAGTTAAAATAAGATACAGAACAAACAACAGCATGTGGATATTTATTTCCGTCTTTTAATTATCTCCGTAGCCGGCCTCGGTAGCGTAGGGGCTACAGTGTTAGCTCCGCATGCCGAAGGTCGCCAATCCAAGTCCGGCTGAGGACATGGGTGTTTAGTGTAGTTGTTGTGTGTGTGTATGTCGTGCCCGTCCTGTTGTGTCTAGAGCCACTTAGATAATAATACACTACGGAGAAGCTAAAAACACTGAATGATTCGAAATACACTTGAGCTGGCTGTATGGCCCCGAAGCCAAATGCCATCAAATTTTTTTAAAAAAATCTCCGTATGTAATTTAGAAATCCTGTACTCTAACAGTGCCGTACCGGGTTGCACCAGGCTGGAGGATTTGAACTAAGGGACACGCGACGGCGCATTACGATTCGAAAAATATCGGACATATACCTAGGTGCGGGATGTCTAATATCTTACATCAAATTCGCTTTCAGATGTCACCTAGGAATTTTCTAAGGCAATAACAATTCGTATCGCTTTGATAGTCTGAAATAAAGCTGTTTTGATTAGAATCCCCCACGTGTGGCCACACGTTATAATCTTGTTCTGTTAAGTGAATTTCAGTGCTACTTTAATTATAGTGCTCGCTGAAGTCTTAAATCAAGTTGAATGTGTAAAGTGACGCTTTACAATAAACGATACGAGGCTTATTGAAGATGTTTTTAAAACGAGTTTTCACTATCCAGTGAGTTATAGAAATCTTTTAAGCAGATCATAGAATAATTCCATGGTAGTGTAGAAAGAAACGCGAGAGAACTGCAGCAAAAGAAAACGAAAAAAGCAGCTCTTGTTAGTTTATTTTAGGCGGCAGGTATAGTTTAGGTAAATTTTATCAATTAATGAACAATGATGAATGAGATAAAGAGAATGTATTTAGTAACATTTAAAGAAGAAAATGATCGCTGGATATACCTGAGAAAGAGGAGATTTTTTTTTTCCAGTTGTGGCTAGTGGCAACATTTCCTTCAGAATATTTATAATTACAGTGAGTCAAACTACACCGCCTAAGAACAGGCAACGCCAAATGTAATGCAATAGGGATTTCAGGATTCCCCTGTCTGTGACTACGGAGATTTTTTTTTTAATGGCATTCGGCTACTGGGCCATACAGCCAGCTCAATGTGATATGTTGCTATCAAGTATTGACACGAGGACACTACAACACGGACAAGACATTCACAGACACAACACTAAACACCAATGCCCTCGGCCGGACTCGAACCGGTGACCTCCAGTACGCGGAGCTAGCACTCTAGCCCCTACGCTACCGAGGCCGGCAAACTACGGAGTTCCTACCAAGAGTGTGGAGCTCATCATCAAAGAATGCTTTCTTCAGAAGTACGATGGGCCATTTCAGGATGTTTTTCAAAAACTAGACATCATAAATGAATGCTACCAACGATCCTGTCCTTGTTTATTTTATAGATATTTATATATATTACATTAGTTGCTTAGCAATACGACAAGTAAATAGTAAATAAATTATAGAAAGTACACAAAGCAAATTTCAGTTATGTTCATTATACGCGCAATAATTTTAACTATTGTCTTATAAGAGAAAACAGTACAAAATATCTTCTGAAATTAATAGAGAAATAACTACGTACCACACGGGGAGGAAGAGGTGGGGTGGGGTGGAGAGGTAGAGTGTCGAGGCAAAAGCCACATCATGCTAACTGAGGGGAGTTCAAAGGTGGCTAAAATGGAACCACATAGTTGATGTACGTTCACTTAATACAATCTACTATGTAATTTCGTAAGCTAACTTACTCACCTCCATAGCTATTGACTAGAGAACGGTGACGTCGCGCTTCAGCCGTCGCTCGCAAGTTAACAGCGACCAGAGATATCATTAGACGAAATTCGAGGCTATATCTACAATTTAAAAGCTCAGCAACTGCTACAAAATTAACTGTCATAATACACTGATTAAGTTTTCTTTTAGTAGCATTTCATAGTTAACAAAACATCGTTAAACTTTAGTGCCGAATAAACGTATAACTGATTTCCAGTAACAAGTCGCTAATGAAAGAAACATAAAAACTTTAAAACCTTAACTTACTCATGGTCTCTATGGTCTCTGGAGTAATCACGAATCCCAATTGTCATTTCGGCCTAGGCTAAATTTCAATTTAATCAAAACTTTTGGTAATGTTGTTACTTGACTAAAGTTTGCACATTACGAGTTATTTGCTTTTTACGTATTTTACTGACCACTTCAGTTAATGGTCTTTATTCATGTTCGCTGTACATGAGTTACTAGGTTATTTAAAGTGGACATCAGACCAAATATGTTACCGAATAGAGTATTCTAGCAATTCATTTCTTCGGAGTTGCTCAACTATTTAGTAATCTGGAATCTGTATTAACTTCTCTGGCCATTACAGACACTATGACCAAAGATTACATTATAAATGTTTGCCCAGCCTCAAAAAAAAAAAAGTTCCAGTCTACCAACCACGACCTTTGAAATATTTATTAGCGAAAATTGTCTCTGTCCGTGTTTTATACTATTACTACTAATAATTACTATTAATACTTCTGAATTCTTCAAGATTTTATTCACCCCAAGGGCGAAACACAGTCAAGTTCTTATTTGGTGACAACAGGTCAACCTGTCATAATCTTTGACCCTAAAGCTGGAACTATTCTAGAGCCGTGACAATACGCAAAAAGCGGTCACAGATTTACATTAGTTATTCGTAAACACTTATAACTGGCAAAAGGAAATAAATGTAATCTATATATATAAAGATGAATGTACATATGTTTGTTTGTTTGTTTTTCATAAAAATCTATAGTTTTCATCCGATTTCAATGAAACTTTGCACACTTATCCTTTAAAACAAGGAGAAAAATACTGTCTACATTTGGTTGAAAAATTATCTGTATAAATAATACATGTTGTCTCATAATTTCTAAATACTACTGAACGGCGATAGACAGAAGCGTTCGATAGGACGTCTCTGTACTGTTTTCACGTGTAGTGGTCAGGTAGCTCAGTGTTTAGAGTGCTTGCTTACTAATGTTTGTGTCGTGGTCTCCGTTTCAAAACTCCGTGGAGGCTACGATTTTTAAAAATTGTTTTTGATCGTAAGAGTCACGCCTGGGCCGTCGGTTATTCGGATTGAATGTTAAACTGTAGATATTACAAAGTTAGGGGTGCAATGTGAGGCAAATCGTAGGTAGTCTTGCAATGCTACTTTTGTACTAATGTACACTTTTTTACGTTATTATAATCCCTCAGGGGTTTTTTCGCAGTCAGTGTGTATGTGAACCGCAGTAATAATACTATAAATAATCTTAATCCACGCGTACGAAGTCGCGGGTACGAGCTAGTAATAATAATAATAGCAGTAATCGTGGAGTTTGAGATAGTCGTTGGTGCCACCTCGTCGCCGAGTAGGCAAAGCGAGTGGTAAAGCAGTGTCGTCCGCGCACCCGACCCCGCCTGGTAATTGCCTCCCTGGAGATTTACTCGAGAGCGCTCCAGTTGAGCCTCGGCGGCTTGACGGCAGCGAGCCGCCTACAGATCCCGCCCAGTTCATTACTCGGCTTGCAACTAACTCCGCGTCTGTCCTCTCGGATGCGCGAGCTAATTGTGCCATTCCGTAGCCCAGCAAACTACATCCCGGAGATACAGATCCTATGCAAGATACTATTTTGACTGTCCAGCGAGCATTGTCCCCAGCTTATCTCCTGTGACGACGACAATGCGACGACTGATCTTATATGGCCTTCGTTCCGACAAACAGTCTTGTTTACTCATTGTGTTACAATGTTGACTCAAAGAATATTTGGATCATCAATATTTTCTAACCTCTCTGACTTAGTGTTTAGTGGAATGTGATAAATTTAAAAGCAGATATTTTTAAAGGATAGTTTTTTACAAGTGGAGCAATTACAAGCTTTAAAACACTCATTGCAAATTCTGTCGATAAGTTTTGAGTGACAGTCCTTTCACTGGGTAGTTTGGGTGGTGAACAATCGTATGATCACCATGAGTGTGATGGATCAAGGATATAATATCAGGGCACTAGAGTGGAAACTCACAGGCGAACGGAGTGACCTAATATTTGTTATATTTGCTTTCTTCTTAAGAAATACCAACCGAACAGAGTGCACAAAATAGAAAAAACCGGTGAGCATGAATAGATGAAAGGAACTGCTATCAAGGACGTGGGTGATTCAAATTTATCATCAAAATCCCTTATGGTATTCATCCCTGACAATATACACAGAATTTAGCCGAGACTGTATAATATGAAATGATCCCTCTGGAATGATCGATAAAAACGGAGTGTTAGTCTTGAAAATACGTATTTTGAAGAAGTATAGAAAGTTTATAAACGCATAGTTAACAGTTTTTCCGAAAATTTATAGCTCAGGATAGTGTAGCAGCCCTCATACCTGAACTTTAAATAAAATTGTATTTAATGAAGTATTTGTAGTGAACTATAGTTTGCTTGAATATGATCGGGTATGTTTGTTTTGCAATTTCTTGTAAATCAGTGTATATAGACTTTATTTTATGAAAATAAATTATTTAAAGGCCATTTAATATGTTTAAGAACCGAATTGTGCAATAGAATTGGTTAAATGTTTGTAATTCCAAGTATTAATTCAAGTTACGATGTCTACAGGACAATTTTCTACAGTTTAAATGATTTCTGTAAATAATTTTCTGTTTAAGTATTTTAAATTTCCATTTCTGACCGTTTTGTAATGATGTTAAATGATTAAGTACTATTTCTGATTGTTTTTAATATGCTTTTGAAGGGTTTGGGAAATTTCGATAGAGCCTATATAAAGAAATCAGCAGGACAGTTAGTTAGTTTTATTCAGATTCACTTTGAAACTGCCAAGGACTGCGCTAGTAGTATCTCTGGATTGTATCTTTGCATGTAAACAATATCGCTGACGTTGTTTTGTAAATAAACATGTTAAACTGAACTTAATGGTGGACTACTTAATTAATTACTATATTAAATAAACCACCAAGAACCTGACAATAGGACAAGCACTTTCCCAGCATGATGAATTTTTAGACATGGTAAAAAAAGTTTATGCGTAAATTCACATGTGGATGACGCCAAAGCCAGTGAAATGACTCCATCAGTTTCAGCAACCCTGACTTCTTTGTAATCGCAGCTCAGACGACAAAAACCACCAATACCGCACCAAGAGGACAGCGCATGCCCCGAGAACCCACCTGCTGACCAGTACTCCAGTCCAGGGTACACCAGCAGACAACGATTTAAGCGGCCCGAAAGCCAAGACTGCGCGACTAATACATGCATACTTAGGAGTTCACAAACTTTTTCTTACCACGCCCCCCTTCCGTCGATAGATACGTTCCTACGACTCACAAACAGCCAAATTTTATTATTAAAAACGTAAATTCCTTCTTCTCAGTACTAATAATGACATATTAGAGGAAACTTGCTAAGTATGTGATGTTAGTATGAAGGCGGTGAAGGATCCATAGTACTTCCGACGGTGTAGAGATAGGGGATGGTCTACACGTGTGGAGATGGTACCCTCACTCCTCCCCCCCCCCCCTGACATGTCTTTGTGCTCCTCCTGTTTGGGAACCACTAGCAGGCAACTGTAAACAAGGCCGCAGTCTCCCGCCGGCTTATTATAAACCAACAGACACTGGTGTACTTGTACCCCAGACTTGATGTGATATTAATCTGCTCCTTGATTTTGTTAAATTGCTAAGTTGGGATATAAATGTGTCTGACTAAATAAATATAATTTTCAGTCATATTTTGGGAAACAATAAAGGTGATGATGTTTTACTGAGCCCTTCATACATGTTTTCAAATCGTCATTAGTATAAAATAATCATCACTATTTATCCTAATGGCCATAGCACATAATCAATAATACATTGCATATAATGTAATTCAAGCAATGTTGTTGCAGGCCATGTTTCCACAGTTGCTTAATGAAAGATAACGCCAATGCAACTGTTTAATTTATTTATTGTTGCGTCGTATGCGTTTCACCTCTCATCGAGGCATCATCAGCGACGAATCTGTGTTACAGTTTTTATATACAGTTTTATATACATTTTTATCCTATTATTACGTAATTATGAGCATAGGATATTTTTATAGCTAATAGTTACTTACTATTTACATTTTTTAGTATGGTATGCAGCTGCGCATTTCCGTTTCCTTATACAAAGCATGTTTTGCCTGTATCATATTTACACAATTATGCGTTCTCATCATTCAGTCGTCTGTTGGGGCCAGCTGGTTTGTTTATGTCTTGTCTCTGGTGTGCTTTCGAGTCTTTCAGTTGTCTGCTGTGGCCATCTTGTTTGTATATGTCGTGTCTCGTGCCAATAGCGCGAGTTTTGAAAAGTGCGCGTATGCGTGATTGTCATGTTAGTGTGTTTTGTATTAATCTGTGATGTATATATGTGTGGGTATTTTTTTAATACAGTTTGTGTTTATTTTGTTTTGTCTGTCGAGTTTGTGTATATTAGATGGAGTAACGTTTTATTTGTGAGGTTTACTTGGTCGTTTAGTACCTATTTGCCTTCATTTTTTGCTTTTTGAATATATACGTTTTTCTGTATAGTGAGTGTGTTGTGTCTGTGGTTGTTTACATTGAAAATTTGCATATATGTGTTTATGTTTGTTGGTGAATGGTCATTTTCTATGAGGTGTTCGGCAAATGTGGAATGGTTACTGTATTTTAATGCTCTCATGTGTTCTTTGTATCTGATTTGGAACTGTCTTCGTATTTGCCCTATGTATTATTGCTTCACATTTTTGACAGCTGAGTTGGTAAATGCCTGAATTGTGGTATTTGTTTGTGTCTGTATGGGGTCTAATTTGTCTTTGCAGTGAGTTCTCAGTTAGCAGTTCAATGTTGGTGCCTTGTTTTTTTTTAAAAAATGTTTGCGATTCGGTGTGTGTATTTGTTAGAATATGTCATTGCATACCATTTCGTTTTGTTTTCAATGTCCTGTGTGGTTTGTGTGTTTGTTTGAACTGTGTTTGTTGCAGATGTGTTTTTCTGGTGGGATCTGTGTGGTTGTAGTTTGGTTGTGTTGTTTATTATTTGTTCTTTTTTTATTTGGTTAGTTATTTTTCTGTTTATTGTGTCAACTGTGTGTGATTTATATCCATTTTGTGTTGCTATTTCCTTTATTGTGTTGAGTTCTATTTGGTAGTTGTTCTTTGTTTGTGGTATTCTGTTTAATCTGTTTAGCATGAAACGTATTGCAGTTTGTTTGTGATTGTGTGGGTGGTTCACGTGATGGATGATTTGTTCTTCCTCACCCAGGGCCGGCGCTAGAAATTTCGGGCCCTGGGTAAAATGGACGACTTTTTTTTTTAAGCTCTACAAAATGGCCAGGCGACAATGGGCGTATTCTTGGCTTCATGGCCTGAGGGGCCCTATAGTCGGTGATCGGGCCCCCCCTCAGCCGGCGGGACCCGGGTACTTTTGACCTGCTTACCCCCCCCCCCCCTAACGCCGGCCCTTGTCTCACCACAGTTTCGATTTGGTGAACCTCTCATTCTCCATCTGGGAAGAGATGAAGTAGATCTGCCATGGCCAGACCTAACTTTGTTGGGAGCTGCCCAGGTCTTGCGGTGGACGTCGAGTTCCTTTAGCGCCTGTTGATTGTCAAACAGGGAGTGCCATTCTGGTGGGGCTGAGGCTATCCACTCCAATCTCCACGCTTCTCTCTAGTTAAAGTTGTTGGATATAAGTTCTTTTGCAGTTTTTACCCTTGGACTTCTCGATATAAGTCTCTGAAATAGGGGTTTCCATGTCGTTGTGGATGGGGAGGTCCAGTTTATGACAGATATTATTATTTTGGCATTTAGGCCATTGCGTCGTCTTATCGTAGGCGGTTCGATGTTATTATTATTTTTATTATTCCGCGATTCACTAAAAGTGAGTGGTGGAGGGCGCATTGCACCAATCCTAATGTGTAACCTTTGTGCATTGAAGGGATATACGGGATATGATAGGAAGCACCCATGGGCTATTTTTAGCAACCATCTTGGTACTCGGATTACTCAAAACGGGCAGCCAGTATAGTGGAGTGGACTTGATACATCCACTAATTATCTGCATTGTCTGGTTCAAAAATATTTCGATCTTTTTGGGGTGAGTGCTATTCATCCAGACAGCTGCGGAATACACAAGGCTCAGTGTTGAGGTACGGAGTGTGGAGGCGGATGCTCCCCAGGAGGTGCCAGTTAGCTTCTGATGAATATTATTTCAAGTTCTTAGTTATGCCGCAAGATTGGTTAGATATTTATTGTACGACAAGGTGCGATCCATTATTACGGCCAAAAATAGAAGCGCGAAAATTAATGCTATTGATAAATTAACAGTTCCAGAGTATGAAATATTAATCTTTTCTTAAATGTACTTTTTTAATTCTATCTATGGAAAAAAGTATAATGATGGTTAGGGCCTATAGATGAACAATCTAAATTTGTTTCTCGCAGTTCCTTAATTAAATAGAATTTTTATTAATTATCGCACGTAACCCAGATTTTGTAATGTATATTTTCGTTTGTAGTTTATATCGTCATAAGGTTGAAACTTCTTACAGCTATTGAGTTAATGATGTCAGTAATATGGAACCAATTAAATTAAAGATAACCTAGGATGCCTAAAATATTATGCTACACCAAGTAAATTATAAAACTATATCTCTCGAGCTTTCTGTTTTAGCAAAGCGTGTCACTTGTCATTCTGGTCCAAACTGAATTTCAACCTTACCACAAACTCCACTAATATTGCCGTTCGAAAATCATAACTTCTTTGAGATGCGCATTAACACATACATTGTATCGCGATCGAAACATCATCCTTTGGAAATGCGTACATACGACTGAGATAATGAGATCAGCAAATGAAAGTAAATAAATAATTCATAATGAACTGATGTGATACCTAGTAAGATTAGTATTAATCCACGGAAATTTCTATTTTAAGGCAAAAATAATTGAATAAATCAACATATTGTCAAAATAAAACCATTACCCAAGCAGTAAATAATTGTACTAATATGAATAATGAGCTCTACGTATTAACAAGGACAATTTAGTAGTGGTTCAGTAAGGGTGTATCGAGAATTAATTGTTCATTTGATGTGAAATTTGATTCAAACGTTGCTGAGACAGTAATAATTTACAGAATGTGCATACAAAAGCAGCAAAATACATACTAATGAAGAAAAGTAGCTTCAAATGTGGGTAGTTGGATAGATGGTATTAAGCATGAAATACATGTTACTATCCACCGCATAGGGATGTATTCACATAGTATTACGAAAACTTTCCAGCGATTTTACATTCAGTATTGCAGATGCTACCGTTGGCTGCAAAGATGCGATTACAAATGGGCGCCGACTGTACTGCATACTCTATCGCATTCGGTAACTTTCTTGTCAACTTATGTCTAAGATAAATTTCTTTTTACTTTAATATGCACTTTTTATTTTGATAAGTGTGTTGTGAATTTCTGAACAAAAGTACAATTGCTTCTCTGTATGCACTTGTTGGACCGTTATCGATAATGTTTCACGTAGCTTTAATTTCTAATATCTCATATATTATATTACATTAAAATATAAGTCTAACAAGAAATACTTTTGGACATCAGTATGAAAACCGGATGTAAGGAAAAACTAAACGAAGGAAAAGTTTTTAAATTAAATTAACATTTTTTGCTTCTCCACGCGTTAATATTTGGCAAAAGAATAAAAAGGCTAAAGCATTCTATACACGCCAGTTCCGAGCGCGCGAAGCAAGAGGAAAATCTTAGTTTATTCATAAAGCCTGAAGACATAAAATTAACACCGTTACATCATATGAGAAATCAAATTACTAGCCCGTTTGCCATACATAATCACGAAGCATAAGCAATAGTTACAATTTGCATGGGTCGAAATATGCATATTTCAAACACAAAACTCAGTTGAAAATTACAAATTACAACAAATGATAAATCGGCAGAAACAACTTCGACCTCCCTGATCAACTCCAGACAGTATGGATAAAACTAGTGCATTCAAACTGTCCGCTGATTTCCGAACTTACTCTCCGGAGCCCAGGCGTCAAATACCCGAGGGCTCTCTCTCTCTGTCCTCCTGCTCAGTTCCCGTCCAGCAGAATCGGAAGAGCAAATCGAATTTAATATGTCCTCGTTCACTGCCGTGGATGCCATAATACTTTCACTAATTTGCTTTTCGTACCATTTCATTTTAAATTAAATACTCAAATTTATTTAAAAACATATGGTACAACTTTACGGCTGAGAAGAGTCCTACTCGTAGTTGCCATTTTTTTTTATCACGCTGCTCGGCCATCATTAGGTATTTACGTTACATCAGAATTGCTGTTAAAGCTATTAAAAATGAATAAATTTAGTATCGTTTTCTTTGCTTTTTAGGTGGGGAATTACATTATTTACTCTGCCATCATTACGTATTTAACGAGATCGTCTTTGTCCGTGTTTAATACTTCTTTTAATTCTTATTCCCTTCAAACGTCAGGAGATATTATTTAAATCTTGAAGAGGGAACCGATAGAGTGTAACATAAGACAGTATTGTATATTCGTGAGATCAGATGACATTTTACCTAAAAAACGGAACAATTATAGACCAATGAACATACACAAACACCGTCATGGGCGTAATCTACTTAATTAATAATTACCATCACCAGGTGGATTATTATAATGTACTGTGGGAGATTTGAATTATAAAAATGTAGTAGGAATGATCACTCAACCTTCAAGATCCTTTCCTCAAGATGGACAAAAAATATCGTGGCATTCGAAGCAATATTAGTTTCAGCACGGTTGAGTAACACGCAAACTTCTCAGAAACTAATTTTAAGGCTGTGTGCATGGTATGATAAAGGATTCTATTCTATATTCTTCTTCTTCTCTATTTTTTAAGAAATAAAAAACCACCTATAAAACAGTAATGCTCTCAGATATGTTTTAATATGCTCCTAAACAATCTAAATTAATATTCAACGCAATACTATTCAGTTTTATTTCCTGATGTAATTCTAGATAGTATTATCTCCAAAAGTAATTACATTGATTAAATATTTTCTTGAGACAAATTAGATGGAATACGTTGTTAAAGAAAAAATTGTGAAATCAACATTCACACTCCTGAACAAACATTACCGCAAATTATATTAATTAGTTTTTTTACAAATTTAATTCCTCCTAGGTGAAGCCTGGGAGGAGGGCTGCTGTAGGGTCTCGAGGACCCTTTTCAGCTTAACTAGGCCAAGGGGATGAAGAGGGGAAGGAAATCGGCCATGATCTTTGAAAGGTACCATCCCGGAGTACGCATGGAGGGACTGCCGGGCGGCGGGGGGGGGGGGGGGGGGGACCTCGGAAAACAGCAGTCAGGATGGCTGGACTGGATTTAACCCCCATCTTCCCGAATGCCAGGTAGGAGGGTGAAATCGCCTTTTTCCTAACTCGGTGACATCAATTAATATTACACGAAAGATCATATATTCTGGTTGGTGATAATGAAACTGCGGGGAAATTGTTACTGATACCCTTTTTTTGCTAATAATTACCGAGAGTTGTCAGCCACACTGAAACTGGGACACCACGACTTGAATAACCTACATTTCCTCATGAAATTTCTTTGTATTTGTGGTTGATTGCAGCAGACTCAGCATTGTGCACTTGTTTCATGTATATTTTGCATGGAAAATTCTTCTGGAGTTTCATAATCCCCAGAGTAAGCGAACGTTTTAGCATCTTTTTTATTTTTAGAATTCGGTTTTCCTCATTTATTTTTCATTATTGTACTTGCCCTCATGTAACTTTTCATCATGCCTACCCCCGGGCTGACAATGAATTTTAGGGACTGGTTCCAAAAGGAGAGCCCCTCGCGAAGTGACAGAAGCAGATTTATCTGATGGCTGGATAACTGTGAGCGGAGGTGCGTGTTAACAGTGATGTACCCGAGCAATCAGGTTAAAAAAAAAATAAAAAAAAAAAAATAAATAAAAAAACAGCTTGTTTTAAGTATCCGAATAGACAAGCAGACTTTCCGGAAGACTTCGAATTGACAAACAGCGTTCCCACAATTTGTAGAAATGTTACACAATCCCAGTAAGGATACGGATGAGTGGATTCCAATAGCGAATGAAGAAGTGTGATTTGTAAAAGAATTATGTTATCCATTAATAAAATAGGAGTCTGTAATTATTGCGCCCGATTTATATTTGTAACTATTAATTATTAGTAAGAAATTTTTAACAATCAAACCAGTAAAATGGAACGTTACAGCTACAAACCAACAGATACTTATAGTAAGTTGTTTGTTCAGTATTTGAACTAAAAATTTCTACAGTCTACTTGTTTTACCTGCAGGTAAATACCGTAATTAATAACCTACCATAACTTGTTAGAAAAGCGTTTCTGACAATATATATATAAGCAACCGGATAGCTTGTATATTGTGACTGTATGACAGGTCCTTACTGTTAGTAAACCAATTCGACGTGATATCGATAATATCCGTCGATATGTAGGTGTCGATCTATTCCAAAGTTTATACAACAATTCATACTTTGGTATGTTTGTATATCTAACTCCTGTACTTCATGTAATCACTGAATGAAAAGTGTGCTGAAGGATATTGTTAATAACTGTCCTTCATTTGAGATTTTTTGGATAAGTGAAATATTTTTCCTCCAATGTGCCGTAGCATAAACTGTATCATAGGGTTAATTTTTCAAGATCGCTGTAAACACAATTTTTTTGTTACATTGATTTTACATTTCTCACCTTCAATAAGTCGAAAGCTGTAATTTGAGATGGTTATTTTCAATTTTTTTTGTGAATGTTTTTAAGTTTTCCTATTTAGTTCTTTGTATGAAATACGTATCCTTTGCTTTAAACAATAAACCGTTTGACATTGCTAATACTTAGAGTACTTCATTCAGTCTGAAATTAATCCTTGCTGCGTGCAATTGATAACGTCTTAGGAAGACGGGAAATCGAAATTAAACGAAAGAGGGGTACCGCATTTCTCTTTACCCAGTTCCGCAATGTCCTCTCTCTTTGATAAAGACAGCCTCTCTAGAGCTGCTTTCTCCATTTGAGAGGTTTCGTTTCTCCTCACAAAGCCCCATCCCATCCTGAAAGCAAGGTGGTTTCACTGTTTCTTATCCCAAAGTACGTATATACAGAAGATCCGGCGAGCGCTAATCCGCGCAGTAAATCGCAATGCCGAGTTGGTACGGTTCGCTCAGAAGCAGCCGTGGACATCACAGGGCTGCCAACTTTATCCGACTAGCAGCCGCAGCTGTGGGCGGCCGTACTTGAAGCGAATAAACGCAGCCCGCCATGAAATTACCCGAAGAGGCGCCCTGCAGGAGGCTACGCGCGGGGTAATTTCACTTGAAAGAAGTGGAGTGGAGGGGGCAGGCCAGCTATGTAGCGACGGCTGTACAATTTTAACGAGGCCACAGGGGGAGGCCGGGCCGGCTGTTATTTCAGTCCGAAAATAGCTTTCCGGGCAAACAGTGTTAAGCGCGCGAGTTGGCGGTCCTTCTCGCTGCGTAGCCGTACAGCTTCTGCAGCATTTACGCTGCGGGCTTAATTGCAGCAGTAAACTTAACCTGCCGTGGTGTCAGTGATTTTGAAGTCGACTGTCAGTTGTTTGTACACAAATGCGCGTATTATTATTCTGCTACAAGGGATGTAACTTTTATCGGAATGAGTGTTACTGAAGTGGTAATGTGCATTTAAAATAATTAATGAAAATAACAACTGTTCATCATTTCCACCAGAATTTCAAAGCTTATATGTGTAACGAAATACATCCATGTTACCCATACAATTCTTCAAGCGATCACTACCAGAGAAAACACTATTTTTACATAATTGCACGATTCATTTACATGTGTGCCAACCATTTTTAATAAAAAGGAAAGAAAAGGCTATACTACAAAAACTTGTAGTGGATTGGTCGGTTGGGGGAGATTAATTGTTTAACTTGCATTATTTTAAATCACCACCTTCCACTGTCTTCTGCAAACTGCATAAATTACTTTCGGGAAACAGAGGGAAACCATTTATCCTGTTTTTAACATTTGAAAATTCCCCTAAAATATTAAGACTTATCGGGTGCTCGTAAATACATGCTTGCAGACAGAGGTATGTCTATCTTTGATCTGAACATCAGTCTGTCCAAAATAAAGTCAACGCAATACCTCGTGTTACAGTTGCGAAATAGCAAACAAACAATTATCGTTATTTGAAACTGAAAAATAGTAATGCATGTACATAGTTGAACATTACAAAAATTCATAAATTTAATTTGTAACTGAAGCATGAACTCTCATATGCAAATTAAGAACGATTCTTGTTTTATAATAATAACAAGTATGATATTCAGATTTGAATGGTTTTTACAGGCTGCCAGGGAATTCATTTGTTCCCACAAAGAATAGAGATTGAAACTTTCCAAACATGGAAGTCTGTCTTTCAATGCAATGTGGAAAAAAGAAAACAAAAAGCACTCTGCTATTAAATACAACTAGCTCAGTGATTTCTGTTCGGCGACACAAAAACTCTCACTCATTAGACGGTTACAGTGCTGTCTCAATGATTCGTTGGAGTACACACTGTTTTGTGGACAAATAATTACCATATCTGTCTGGCTGCACGAAGCGTCGCAACAAGAGCGTTATCATCGCTCAGTTGCGCACGTGTCCTAGGTACTGCAAAGCACACGTCACGTAAGCAAGCATATGTGATAGCATCAGGTGCACTTGGCGCTAAGTCATCCAAGCCTCGAGAATGTAATCACCAACACTGCTCTGGCAAGTAGTGGCCAGTGCGCTCGTCCAACAAGGCCCCTATCCTCTTCTCCCGTAGTACATGCCCATTTTCTCCTCGGCGTGTATCATGGAAATTATGAAATTTTCAATCACGTGAGGAAATAAACACACTGGATTGGTTTTGCAAAAGTCTCCCTGTTTTGCTGGCGAAAGCATTTGCCTCTCATTTGCTAACAGTTTTCTGGTGCTATCGGTATTCGACGCGTAGGTACATTCTTCCCACAATACACCGAACGAACTATCCCATTCAAGGTCTCTTTCTGACAAATCCCAGTGGTTATCCTTCTCACCGCGAATATCACCACCTCGCTATTGTCCCAGCTGACATTTCCTGCCTCTAAAGACTGTCGTGGGAAGCCACCTTTAGCTGTCCTCACCTTCCTGCCTCCAGCCCGATACAAAGAATTCCACTTAATTCTTATGTTTAGTGAAACTAAAATTCAATTATAATTTATTTAAATTTGTAGGAGATAAGTCATACTCTCCATCTCGCTACAGACTGTAAGCGAATATTTAACTGTGTAACAGGGTCCAAAGAATTTAAGGTAAACCACATATAATGTTATTGCAATTTAAAGAGTGGTCTCATAAGTTCTCCACCTCGAGTGCGGACGATGATAATATCTTTTTTATTTATTTCATTTTTTTATTATTGTATATTACCATATATCCAAGATCCACGAACGTAAACCAAAAAGTCACTCTGTCTGAAGGAGTATTTAACACAGTTGCATCATGCACAGCTGTTTATTTATTAAAATTGAGTAAAAACAAATTCAATAGAAATACTTTTTTGTAGAAGACACAAGAAATTCATTTTTGATACCATACATGTTTAATTCAACATTTCCTTCGTTTATTCCTTCAAAAACCGAGGCAGTAAAATTAGTCACAGAAAGTCCAATAAAATGTAACAACAGTTGAGATAACTGAATGAATAGCTTACAGGGTGTTAAGCGACAGATGAGCTGAACAAAAAACATTTACGGTACAAAAGACATTTCAAAAAAGCATGTAGCACATGTTTCATATGAAGTTCACATGAAGTTCACTTGAAAAATATTTGAACAAAATGGTCAAGCGTTTAAGAACGTCATATGAAAGTAATTACCTCAGAAAATTTCTGTTTAATGTTTGGTAATGTTTTAAGAAAACTGAAATATGTATGTTTGTTCGTATGTGTATATGAGTATTGGGTTGATAATTCATGAGATGGAATCAGTTTTTCGGTACGAAAGTGTCAAAGACAGTTCAGTTAGCAGAAAATACTATATCTCTGTTCATTTGAGATGCTAGCTGGTTTAATAAGTTAAGAACCACAATTCCAGCCTTTTTACTATGCGAAGAAAGACAAATTAAGATAAAAAACATGTTTATAGGAAAAAAACACGCCCCACACCAGTACAGAGCCTCAACCAGCATTAACAGTCTCCTGATGACGTGTAGGATCCATGAATTCATGACGTTTTCTCCATACCCGTACAAGTCCATCCACTCGATAAACTGCAAACGAGACTCGTCAGACCAGTCAACATGTTTCCAATCATCAACAGTCCAATGTCGGTACTGACGGGCCCAGGTGAGGCATTCAGCAAGGGTAAACGAGTGGCTCCGAAAGCCTATGTCGATTATGTTTCGTTGAATCGTTCACCCGCTGACACTTGTTGATGGCCCAGCATTGAAATCCGCAACACTTCCCCATATTCATGGCGCACTCGTGAAATGGTCGTACGGGAAAATCCCCACCTCATCGCTACCTCGGAGATGCTGTGTCCCATCTCTCGTGCGCCGACTATAACACCACGTTCAAACTCACTTAAATCGCGATAACCTGCCATTGTAACAGCAGTAACCGATCTAACGCCTGCGCCAGACACCTGTTGTCTTGTAAAGGCGTTGCCGACCGCAACGCCGTACTCTGAATGTTTACATATCTCTGTGTTTGCATACGCAAGCCTATACCAGTTTCTTTGGCTGTTCAGTGTATATATACACACTTAGTTTAGGACAAAACTTTAGATTTTATGTGGTAGCTGTTTTGACTATCTGATTCATAATGTCTCCTTGTTTGCGATTCTCGGAAAGACTTGATCGTAAAAACATAAACTAAACTACATCGTTCGATTTAAACAAACATTTTTTATCAGTTGTCCAGATATGCCTCTAGAAACATTTTAGAATTTAAATTGTTGTTTTAAGAATGTTTTAATCACATTTTACCTTCTTTTTGTGCTGAACTTTTTTTTATAACGCCTAGTTTATTTCGATGAAAATTGGCGATTAATCATGAGCTGTAATCTCGGCTGAAAAGAAACTGAATTTATTCAGGTAGTAGCTTTAGGGCATCTTGAATGATTCTTCTATGAAAAAGAAATCTCTGATAATATAAATTCTATAATCAACAGTTACGATTTATGTCTCCGAATAGATAAGTTTCTAGAGACCACAGAATTAAACTATTACCATGTAAAAGGTATAATATCACAAATCCATTTATAATTCCATGTCAGACAATTCAGTTTGAAAATGACTGCATCCTCCTAACAATAATGTGCCAGTAAGTAGCTAGGTCTTCTGCACTAGCCTTCACTGCTCATAGCGGTTTATTTTTTTATGAAGAAAAGATATAAGTCGGAAACACAATTAACGTTGTAAGCATGTATGCTTATTATATAACGAACGATAGTTAATATAGGTTTATTAATCTCCTTTAACTTTTCAATGATATTTTGGTCAACTCTGACAGAAAATAAGGGAACTTCGTACCTTAACAAATCTTTTCTATGCAAATGTCCACAGACAGTACCGTCGTTCCATTCTTGCTCCGTCTCTGTAAGAACAGAATAACTGCGCCCCTGCGTGAAACGGACTCTGCTTCCGACAACACCGGTAGCAAATCCAACTGGCTGATGCAAATGACGGAATTTCACTTTTAAATGTGTGGCGATTCCTTTTGTCCGTAGCCCCGCTGAAAAGAGCCACTTAACGGCTCTTGGGCTCCGAGGAGAGTACGGCCTGTGCGCAGATTTACTTCCGGAGGCTGAGAGTAGGAGAAGGAACTGGGGCGTCCGGAGATGACCAAGCCTGGTTTGAAGGCTGCGCTTCTCCAGCGGAACGATTCTAATTCAATTTGATGTCGCACGGGCGGGCGGCGGGCCTTTATTGAAATTCGCCGCTTCCTCATCCATAAGCATAGCGCACCCACATACATATTCATATATCCATATAGCCGCAAAAGAAGGTTAGACCCGTTTGGTGAAGCTATCCAACCAGACAAAACCGCCGGCTCGAGTATTCGATCGTACAATGACTGAACGATCCTGTAACACTACTTCCATTTATTAATATGCAAGTGCAAATCTTAATTGCTTAGAGATCGTGCTGTAGTTGAAGCAGTAGTGTTACACGATCGGTAGCGGCATTCAACAGACATTACAGGGAAATGTCCGAGATTAAAAAAGTTATAATAAACAGAAATACAAAGGATTTCCAAAACTACAGAAAAAATCCAAATAAATTATCGTAATAGTCAGAAACTCATACATTTAAAACTTTCATTTGCACTCACATATAGAATCAACATGGGATAATATGTGCTTGCCGATTACAGTAGAAATTTATTATACTAATGGGCTTTTAAGTAACTAACTGGTTATCAGTTCTTAGTAATATTATTGATATCGTTGATAGGTGTGCATGCTGTTCCACATCCCTGAATCTGTTTTCACATGGGATCAAACTGAACATATGTATCTATCTAATAAAGCAACACATTTAAGTATTTATATAGGTAAAAGTTTTACTATATGGTTTACTAAAACATTGCATGCATAATGGCCAAGATTCAATATATTTTATTATTATTATTATATTCAACGATCCATATCACCGAGAGAAACTATTCTGTTTCAGAAAGTGTAGACGAGGCTCAGAAAGGAACCCATAACTCTTTTTTACTGAAGAAACTAAATAACCCAGAGACTTGGCCGTTTTTTTTTTTTTTAAACAAGAATCGTTTTTGCTGGAGGAGTACTGCGATGCGCCAAGATTTCGTAAGGACTGCTCTCCCCTGCCCCTCCAGCCCTTCCATTTTCCATCCGCCTTTCTCCAATATCAGCACAGGATGTTTGACAACAGCGAAGAATACTGTACCAGCATTGAGTTTTTGTCAATTCTCTGAAAAGCTCTTATACAAATATCAATGCTTTTTTATTCCAGAATGTTCTTTTCCGAACTACCTTCCGGGCATCCTCCTAGCGATATAAGATACGTTGCGATATGATGAAAGTCAGCATCACGCAGGGACCTGTAATTAGTTAGAGTTGTTCTGTAACTAATCTAACCAGAACGTAACTACGGTGACCCGCTAGTTACGTACAAAGCCGAAACACTTGTAACATGCGCTAGGTTTCAAACAGAAAGCCACGGTGTTGCAGCAGTGGATAACAAATAAATATAACTTAAGCCTTGGCAGTGGCGGGTCCTTTTTTCACTCACGTTATCCGTTGAGCAGACTGGCGTGATTAATCTGAATGCCGCTAGTGGCGCCAGCAGCGGCAATATCGCAGTGCCCAATGTCCAGTACTCTGTCGAGTGGCCTCCCAAACGGCAATAAAAGCTGCCTGCCGCGCGGCCATCGGGAAATTTCAATGAAACTGGAAAATCGCCTGCAATACAGAAATCGCCGCCAAGGCCGGACATTATTGCGTGGCCATGGCGACCATGCCAGCACGCCAGCAGAGATTAACACATTTCGTGATCCCGTGATTGTTTTTTAAAACAAAGAAGGACTTTGATTGATTAGTGGTGATTAGTTTTGAAAAATACCTGCAGCGAACATACTTTACAAATTAAAAAACCGTTATGTATTGTTGACAATTTAACCTTCTCCTCGGAAGCTACATTACGCAACCTTTTATCTAACTACTAAACGTTTACGAGCGTTGACCAAGTTTTAAGCAAAATAAAATTATGCTACTTTTACCTTTTTATGTCATCTTTAGTAATTTCCTCGCAGGACGAGAATAATTCTTTGCCATCTTTTTTACATAAATGGTTATAATCATAAGATCTTTCCTGCGGTTTGCTTTCTATATCTGAAATAAAACGCATACTTTATCTTGCTTTAGTTCTTGTTATTTTTTCTTACAGAATAACATCAGTTATATGACCGCAACTAAACTTTCCAAGTTTAACTTTTAAACACTTTTATTCCGTTGTTTCTCATACATTAAAAATTACTGAATACAACTTTTAAATACACTCAAATTTTGTAAAATAATCTTTTTACTTAAAGCTCAAACATTTCCATAACTCAGCAGCTTCCGTCTAGCTGATTCCATTTCATTTATGTGTCTCCATTAATAATCCTGTAAATAGTCTTCTTCTTGGTTTTGGGTCTGCTGTGCACGGTTTATTCTCTGCCACCGAAGATGTTCCCAAAAGCTTCATTAATATACAATATTCACAAATTAAATTATACATAACCAACAACAGTTCTGTATTTAACAATAACAATTTAATTAGATGATATGCCATTAAAATAACCTTCAGTTATAATAAAGCTCCAGTCGAATTGAAATAAGTGTTTACTTTATTCCAATTTCATTGAAGGTGGCCCAAGACATCCATAGGATATATTTAAAAAAAAAATAATGACGAATTAATACTCGTAGAAAGCAGCGTGGTTATTCTGTCGAAGACTAGATATTAACCACGGTTAGTTGCTACATTACTACGATCAGTATAGTGACCTCTTTAAGTTTTTAGACAAACTTCTATCCTGGAATTTGAGAGATCCTGGAAAATCAGTTTAAAAAAAAAAAAAAAAATAGAGGTAGAAGAGGTAAAAGTTATTTTTGATACCTCAGTTCAGTGTTTAACATTTATCAAAGGGAAAGAAAAGAGATAAATTTATTCTTATACTAGTCTATTATCTGAATTTAGAGCAGTGTCCTATGTCTGCATTTTGAAATGTATAACTTTTTTGTTATTATTATTTAATTAAACTGCAATGGAGCTAACGCTCCGGTGGCAATATCCCTACACACCCATCTTAACCCCTTTCCTCACCCACCTTCATTTGCCCTCTACAAATTTTAACTTTAAATTCTTTCAACGTTTTTGGTAAATTATTCATCAATTCCCTTGGTAACTTATTCCAACGCTCACACACTTATCCAAAAAAGAGAATCTTCAACACCTTTATGCCTGAAATCAAGTGCCTGCTTATGGTCATGGTCATCTTTTGCCTTCCATGCACTACTTTTCATACCTGCTCCAATAACTTTCCATGCTTCATCGCCAATATACGCCTTGGACACATCCATGACCCTCTTTACCCTCCTCCCGTCTTGCAGTGAATCCCATTTCAGCTCTTTTATCATATCTGTCATGTTTGCATCCTGCGATAATTTCCAGAAACAAATCTAGCAGCCCTCCTTTGCGCCCCTTCCAACTCCTGTATTTGATACTCAAAATGTGAGTCCTATACTACACAACCATTTTCGATCAATGGTCTGACCAAAGTTTTGTAACCCAATTCCTTTACTTCTCTCGTACATCCTCCTATCACTCTCTCCAACAAGTGCAATGTATCAGTGTTGTCGAATGTAATGCCAAGATATTAACATTTCAAGTCTTCAGCAAGCAATTCTTTCCTCTTCTTTCCCCACCTTATAATCATGATCAAACTTTAGTTTTTTATATGTGTATCTAATAAGCTTACTCTTCTATGCATTTATCTTTATCCCATGTTTGCCAACCCAACTAGATATCCTGTCCAGATCACCCTGCCACTGTTTAAAATCTTCCAAAGTTTTGATCCTTTTACGTAGCATTATGTCATCTGAAAACAATCTAATTTCTGATAGTAAACAATTAACACAATTATTCATTAGAATTATGAATAGCAATGGTCCCAATACGCTACCCTGTGGCACTCTCATTTTTAATTCCACTTCTTTTGATACTGCATTTCCTACCCTAACTTTCTGTTTTCTACCTTTTAAAAATTCTTCTACACAACAAATCACTTTCTCATCCACTCCAATAGTTTTTACCTTATTCACTACCATTTTATGTCTCACTCCGTCAAAAGCCTTTGACTGATCTAGTACTATACTATCAATTTGGCCTCCCTTCTCCATATCATCTGAAAGATCTTGCATATATCCCACCAACTGAGATTCACCTGAATATCATTGTCTAAAGCCATGTTGCCTACTTGAAAATCACTTATATTCCTTACATATATTTCTGATGTGGTTGCATATCAATTTCTCAATTAATTTACCTACCACTGATGTCAAACTGCTTAGCCTATAATTTTCAACTTTATTTCTCCCCCTCCCTTATGTCCCCTAATGTCTACCACTTGTGTAAATCCTCCTTCTCTTATTAAGGTATTTGCAAATCTTTGTTTCCTTGAAATTCCATTATGTAATATATGTAAAACCTGTTGTTCTTTGTGATGAATGAAATTACTTTGATTTTTCAGCCTGAATATACAGTCAGCAGCATACTGAAATCTCTTAATGTCACATTTCGATCACCACCTTATTTATTCCCGCAGGTAAAAACGTATGGTTCATAGTTAAGTAATACCCATTCAGATCCTGTTTTTAGTAATTGATTTAGCTTTATATTGTCGTATAAAGCTATGACAGCACCGGCTTTTCACGAAATTTTAGGTATCACGCATGATGGCACGGCTGTTACGGATTTAACTATTACAAAAATTCGCAAGTGTTCCCATAACTATCAGTACTAAAGCAAAGAGACTGCCATTAGAACTAGATATCACAAAAAGCTCAAACAACCTTCCAAAAAAGAAGTATTATTTCTTAAAATTATGACAAAATACGAGTATAAGGTTGTAAAAAATACGCAGCAGAGGATAATAACCATATCATTATTACAGTTCAAATTCTGTTATTTATTTTCTTTCTAATATTACATCAATTATTTATACTACATACATCCTGTAAGATGCAAACACAAGATTGAATCTTAATGTTTCTCTTATTCTTGCTTCACAGCAGTAGTATTTGCCGAATATTACTAATGCCAGAATAAATGAACTTGACGCATGATTATATGGATGATCACAGGTTCAAACTTTTATGTTATAATGTCACCATACAGAAGATTGTCTATATTTATTGTTCCTAGGTTTATGTTTTCATTAGTACGTGCTAATAATTTGTTATTTGAAAAACTAATCATTATTGAAATCTCAATATAAGGCATCAATATCCCTAGTGGTCGTCCGGCCCTGCGTTCTTAAGTAGAATGCTGTTTTCGCCACTGAGCTGTAGTTGCTGCGTAGTACATGACTGCACCATCGCAGTTGACCCTCAGGCATTTTCCCACGCATTGAAGCTACACCAAATGACATCCGAGCGTTCTCATTCCTGATGTGGTCCAGTCTAAGGAGTCATTGTGACCAGCGAATCATCTTCTTTTCCATGACATCCAGCTGTTGTTCATGTCTTTTCGTGACTGGCAAACATTCGGTTCCATACAGTGCCCCTGGTCGAACGATGGTTCTGTAGCAGTTTTATTTAAGGTACAGTAGCACCTTCCAGTCAAAAAGGACTCCCGTGACCAGACGCCACTTCATCTATGCTTCGTTGACTCTGTAACTTCTGCAACACATGTCACGTAAATTTTTTATCACTTGATGATTTGTATTATCAACCATTTCTAATGTGTTACTACTGTCACCAAACATGTGTCGCAATTTGGACTGTAGTGAAGTGGGATCATTGTTGGAAGCAGTGTTATAAAACTAACTTGGAAAAAATTTAAGCGTTAAGAGATTAGCAGGTAACTACGGTGACTAGAACTCCACATTTTCAACCAGAAGATTCAATGAGGTTTCACGGTCGCGTTATTATCTTTGACGTGTTATATCTCTTTTACTTGTATCTCTAGCATGCTGTAGCAGCAGAAAGCGCACCAGGAAGTATCAATCTATACTTTCCGAGTACAACATACTGCTCATTACCACTTACGCAACTGTCGAAAGTGTAAACATAGACTCTCTACTACTGGTATTTTTTTTTATATCTGATGCAAACATTTACGTAGTTCGTATTGAAAGAAGTAGGTTTGTCATGCTACTACTGCTCGACGGTTCATGTTTTCCAATGTTTAGCCCATAACTTAAATATTTCTGATGACATCTAGTACTGAAAAGAATGCTGTGAATCATGTTTAGTGGATCAGTGATCATAGAATGCATTACTTTAGAATAGCGTCGCTCAACCTTTTTCAACCCGAGGGCAAGTAAAATGTCAAAAATAGTTATATGGGCCGCTAACTTATATCGGCCTCACTTTTTGCTACGTGGATAGCATGAACCAACCATACCAACTGTCATTGGTATGTACCGTGGTCCCTTAAGAATTACACTAATAAAACTGTATTAAAGTATCAACAAAGTCATTTCTTGATATCCTTGAAATGCCATAATTTTGCCTGGTCCTTGAAATATTCATGGTTTTCAGAAAGCCTGAGTTATATGCTTATACTTCCTTACAGGATTACAGTATTATATCTATTTTATATGAATAATTTTTAATAACGTATTTGTTATAATATCATTAATTTAATTATAATGTAGTTTTTAATATTCTTCCTGCGTAGCATGTCCCATCGTCATGAACCACAGGTTGAGAATCACTGCTCTAGAATATCTATGACTGATACAGTAATATACACTGGATAAAAATTTGTTTGTATAAAATTTAAAGATGAAAAAACAAGTTAATTGATTATGTAAACCAAGATACTGTAGTTAAACAACAAAATGTTAAAGAGATGCCTCCAGTGTGCTGTAAGCATACGACAATTTGCATTTACCGCAGGTAGAGTTTGAAAACTAATGGACGCAGGTATTGAGTTGGCTGAATCCTGGCCTCGCAGGGCAGCACCGCGATGGCCATATTGTTTCTCCCCGGTGTGGGTGTTAGCAAGCCTTCCTGTGTTTGGGGGGCGCCGTACGACCCCCTGGGGGGCCGTTCCGGCCTCACCTGCTCCGCCAGTCGAGGCTCCACTAATCTGCCAGTAAAGTACTGCCACACACTCTAATTGCTTCCTATAACAACTCTCCAACAGCTCCAAACCAATAAACTCAACCAAGTCAACGATGTTGCCGATAATATCTCAGACCATAGGTCTTGTTATTATTTTTTTTTTTAAATTATCTAATAGCCCTTCTTGCAATCGATAGGATGTGAGAGACATCAGCAAAATAAATTCTTTATTTAAAAAAAATAAAAGCTATTTTACTGTGTAGATATTTACAGATAGTCTGTTTATTATTATTGGTATTATTATTATTAATAACATTTATTATTTGGAGAATTTGTATCATACGCTTTTGTAATCAAATGTTTACGGTAACTGAAATGGGAAATATTTGTTTTAATTTAATACGAACCACTCTTTAATATGAGCTTAAGAGACAGCGGACCCCAAAGTGTCGCTAAGTTGATATGCGGAGAACGTTGCGACGCATGCACGCTTAAAGTGAAACGCAAAAAAAAAAATTCCGACTGTGCCCAAAAAAGTTCCACTTCAGAAACATTGTAAATTAGAAAACATTCATCCCGCATTAGTAATTATTTTACGACTTACAATCTGGGATACTTGACTACCATTAGAAGATCTCAGTGGATGAACGCATCTATTTCTAATGCTTCGCCCGGAACTGTTTCAGTATTTTTTCAGTTAGTATTTTTTTTTTTTTTTAGAGAAACAAATAGGATTGACGAATACAGATTTCCCGCCCGTACCTACCAATCGGTAATATATCAAAATTTTACGACCTTTTCTGTCAAGACAGTGTAGTGTGTGGTGTGCTACATCTTTCATGTTTTTGTTGTTTTTTGGGCTTTAGGGCGTAGTATACTCATTATAATGGTTTCTTGCCTTTCCCCAGGACGCCAGCTGACAACTTACAGAAGTAGGTTGCGAAATTGTGGTACTATAAAACTGCTCAGCACAATAACCGAGAGTTTTACAGAATTCACATTTAGTGGTAACGTTAT
Source organism: Vandiemenella viatica (assembly GCA_031002005.1). Lineage (NCBI taxonomy): Eukaryota > Metazoa > Arthropoda > Insecta > Orthoptera > Morabidae > Vandiemenella > Vandiemenella viatica. The sequence goes on from JARYHS010009186.1 coordinate 184,807,655, forward strand.
ATTCGGGTACTCTATGAAATATTACTGTTTATTCCCGTATATTTTTCTATCCAGTAAGAAAATCGATGACGGCCTCCTTTTGTTAAGAGCGGATCAAAAAGAAAGTATTAGGTGAAGAATTATTTATTGAAAAGTTACAATAAATTGAACATGGAGTTGGAACAAAATCGGCATTAAATTACCAAGTGAAGTGATGAATATTTTTTCAAAAACTGATAAATTACAATTAAAATTTGTAAATCGGAAAATTAAAATGGAGGAGGAATTTAACACTTCAATTATAAAAGATAATTTTAAAAAATAAATGAAAAGCAGTAATTAAATGAATAGGCGAATTGCCACCCGAGTGTTAGCTCCATCGCTATTAAAAATTAATAATAATAATATCGGTGCTAAACTCTCTTTTATTACACAATACTTTCTATATTCCTAATTTTTAAATCTTAAAAATTTATTGAAATCGATAAAGTTGTACTGACATCTGAATGAAGAGAGAATTTAATGTTCAGAAGCATTAATAGGGTGATAGTGTTCAGCGTCTAAGTGGAAGAAAGCCCTCACGGGATTTCAAACTGGCCAGACACTGAAGCAGAACAGCCCCCCCCCCCCCCCCCTCGAGAAAAACTTTATGCAACAAAGTGCTCCGCTGATTGGTGTGTTTAATACGAAATTGGAGTACATTATGATGAAAGTTAACGCAAGACTTCCTGGCATGATTCACATCCTTATCGGATGTATACTTGTAGTCAGCTTAATGAAATGTCACTAGAAATCATAACGCTTACCTTTGTAACAATACATTTTGGGGAATTCAAATGTTGGAAATTTCCTACGTGTGACAAGTCAAGATGATACCCCGACGAACTTTCGCAAAATCCACCTGAGGCAATATCAGTTTGGAGGGTCGCCTCAATTTAATGGCTTGCAAGATGTATCCCCAAGGTTTGAACCGAGAATTTAAGTGTTTGACAGATGCGTGACATAAGTGAATTCCGGAGATAAGCTTATGTAACTCGACACGGCGTGGAACATTGCATACTCGTTTAAGATACCTGGTCCGCAGATTTGGAAAGGACTTTTCAAGAGTTTTCTATAATGTATGATGTCGACGACTTCCCTAGTCACCTGCACCGATAAATTATTGATTTTGAGTTTAAATTCGGTGTTTTAGCGAAAGGATGGAAATTTTGAGCCAAGTATAGAAGAAAGGGCGTCAGGAAGAGATGGTATCAGGAGACATGGCGAAGACTGTTGAGATATATCACATAGAGAGCAGAGTGAGAAGGAAAGAAGAACCGAGCGTGGTGGTGTAATGGTTGGCGTTCTGGCCTTGCGTTCGGGAGGACAGCGGTTCGAATCCCCGTCCGGGCATCCAGATTTGGGTTTTCCATGGTTTCCCAAATCACTCCAGGCAAATTCCGGGATGCTTGCTTCAAAAGGCCATGGCCAAATTCCTTCTCATTCCTGGCACCCCATCGTTTCCCGTCTCTAAAGGCCTCCCTGTTAAGCCGCGTTCCTACGGTCCCCTCTAGGCGAGGCGAGACGAGATGGGACGTTTGATCATTTACCGACTGGCCGTGGGACGAGGCGAGACGTCCATGCTAGCTTATGCGGCAAAGATGAGAGGCCTCCGTCCCGTCTCGTCGCGCCTCGCCTAGAGGGGACCTTGGGAATGAGCCTTTAGAGAGACGTTAAGCAAATAAAAAAAAAAAAATAAAGGAAAGAAGAGAGGTAGACATCATAAATACATACAGTGCCTGCAATGCGATGACAAGGTGTTTGAAAATACTATTTCTTTATGACTATAACACCTCACACACAACCCTCGTGCCTATACCCTTCATTGAGCAGATGTTCAGACTAAACTTCACTCTTGCGGAGGCTCCGTTTCGGCCGATACTTCTCGTCAATCAGCTAAGCATTCACACATGGGATAATCTTATGCGAGTCCAAAAAACTTACCCTTAAGTGGCCGGAAGAGTTAAAACAATTGGGAACGGCACCACTTTCGGTACCTGCGAAAAACTGCTACTAACCTGTTGAAATTTACATCAGTCGCTTCGTCAAGATGTCCTCTTCACGTTTTGCGATCATACATCCCGGAAAAGTCGCCAGGAATTTAATTAAAAATGCCGAAATACGAAAGGCTGAGCAACTGCTAAATGCTTTCAGCACTGCTAAAATAACATAAAAATTATCGGTACAGGGATCATTTCAACCTAAACAGTTTAATTTTGTCATAGAAATCGTGGTTAGGTTGAAATACGGCCTGGACCAAGTGAAAAAAAAGTAACGAAATTTTGGTTATGCAGCATCAAACAGGCAATGGCGTATTTGTTTACAATGGAAGCAATCGATTATCTCTGGTTGCTCGTCGCTGTGTAAGATGGCGGTCATCACCGTATTACAATTCGGATAAATATTGCGTGTTTGTCAATTTTGTGCTACTTTTATCAAAGGAGTAGAGCTGAAAAGGCATGAAAACATTACAACAAAGGATTAAATCAACATTTTAAGAGACTGTCACTGATTTTTTTCAACGTTGGCGGCATGTAACGGCTGAGCGTAATGTCATATTTCGGCATTTTTAATTAAATTCCTGGCGACTTTTCAGGGATGTATGATCGCAAAACGTGAAGAGGACATCTTGACGAAGCGACTGATGTAAATTTCAACAGGTTAGTAGCAGTTTTTCGCAGGTACCGAAAGTGGTGCAGTTCCCAAACAATTTTCATTTCATTAGTTGTCTAAAATTATAACATAATGTCTCATTTGCTCATGACAATCGACAGTCTAGCAACATGTCTTTGGATAATAAATGGTACGCAGATCACAACAAATAGTAATTTTGTTAGATAACCTTGATTTGTTAATTGAGAAAAATAATATTTAGGGCCTTTTCATTAATGTTGAACCTTAAATCCTCATAAATGTTTCATTAAGTTTCGAATTAATCGATAAATATATATTTCTCAGCATAAGAAAAATATTCAAGTAAATTAGTGATGCTACACCTTCTTCATAAAATTGCAGTCAGATTCAGAGACTCTTTACACAGCACATTTCTTTAACACTTCTACTTTATTTCTGCCAGTTTTAGAAAAAATCGCCACAAAAACATGGAAAATAACCATGAATTGCACTGGAAGTGTCTACTGAGTAGGCATTTTAAATTATACATCACTACAGCCTCCTCCGATTCTTGGGATTTCAGTTGTAAAGGAAAATTGTGTCCGAACGTGAACATGTCAGGTACATGTACGGAGATTAGTAAATACATAGTCTTACACCGGAAGCATAGTGGTCATGGCGCTGGCTAGTTTGTCATTTTGAGTAGTTGTAGACGGAAGCATAGGTGCTTTTAATTTTATTTTGCCTTCTTCATGTGTTGACTTTACAACGATAGCATTAAGTATCCAGTGAATTTGGATTACTGTAGGCTGTTACACCTTTTAAGTGTTCTTATATCGATGGTTAAATGACTGATTATCTGATGTCTTCCGAGTTAAAACTCAATATTATTAACCTTTGGCTTGTACAAGTTGTGTGTATTCTGCAGTTGCCAAATTAATTTATCAATATAAGGTGGGGCAAGAATTGCTTGCTGAAGACTTGAAATGTAATTATCTTAGCATTACATTTGATAACAAGCTTAACTGGGCAGGACACATCGGACAGGTGGTAGCAAAAGGTTTCAAAATACTGCACTTGTTGGAGAGAGTGATGAGGGGATGCACGAGAGAAGTAAAGGAATTGGGTTACAAAACTTTGGTCAAACCATTGCTCGAATATGGTAGTGTAGTATGGGAACCACAATTTGAGTATCAAATACAGGAGTTGGAGAAGGCGCAAAGAAGGGCTGCTAGATTTGTTTCTGGAAATTATCGCAGAATCCAATCAGTGACAGATATATAAAGGAGCTGGAATGAGATTCATTGCAAGACAGGAGGAGGATGAGGAGGGTCATTGGATTGTACAGGGCGTATACTGGCGATGAGGCATGGAAAGATATTGCAGTAGGTATGAAAATTAGTTCATGTAGGGGAAAAGATGACCATGACCACAAGCTGACACTCGATTTCAGGCACAAGGGTGTGGGAAGATTTTCTTTTTTAGGTAAGGGTGTCAGGGATTGGAATGAGTTACCGAGGGGAATGATGAATAACTTACCGAAAACTTTAAAAGAATTTAAAGATAAAATTTGTAGAGGGCAAATTTAGGTGGGTGCAGGATAGGGGGAAGATGGGTGTGTAGGGAAATTGCCACCGGAGCGGGTGCTCCATTGCAATTAAATTAAATTAAATTAAAATCTTGATAGAATTTTATCTAAATATAAGAAAGGTAGGTGATTAGAATCGTGGAATATTCTCATAACAATGCACAGTGGTAGTTGTGATGAATTGTACTTGTTTATTTAACTAAACAAACTACAACTTTCAATTGCCCAACTGTCATTCAAGTTATTAGTGAAACAAGCTTTATTTCTTTGTTACTTTTATTTAGATTTACTAGTTATTTACAAGCTATTCCTCAGTGAAAGATAGCACAAAGAGAAACATGAAATAGTGGTTTTACAATACAGATGGATACATAAAAACTGGTCGTCTGGAAACCGAAATGCAATTCAGTTTATTATGATTCATATAGTATTAACGTTCACATAAATGATACAGGGAGAGTCAAAACTCATACTTAGCACACGCTTAAACATAAACATATGTTTCAGTTTTGAGGAAAATCCATTCACAAAACTTACAATCTGCAGAAATATCACAGACGAGAACATGCATAAACGTTTACGGAAATCATTTCATACACTGAGCGATGAAATAATAGAGTGCAGAAACATTAGGTGCACAGTAACATGTTGCTGTTTCCCTCTGCTTCTCACTTCCTCAGGTATTAGCGACAGATGTAAAGCGATGGATCAGGAGCAGGACGTACATCATAATGCACAACTCAAACACGAATTGGATAGTGTTTCTGTAGAATCAAAACCAGTAATGTGCAGGTTATGAAATGCAACTGAGTGCGTGAAATGATACAAAATAAAAAATTTAAATGGAAACAACGTTAACTAATTTATTAATTAAATCAAAGAACGATTAATTAATTTTAAAATATTTGTGTAAGTCGTGTTTCTGATTTGTTTGATTGGTTTCTCAAGTATTGTTTTGAATAAGACTCGAATTTTTTCTGTGGCTTGGTTAGTCATTCGTAAACTGTTACATTTGATGTAACACTCGCACTGATAGTGTTCCTTTCGAGCTATGGATTTCGCAGCATTCGACAATTCGATGTTGGCTGACTTGAATGCTTTATCACATGGTTCGATTGCCGCAGGCTCGATCCTAGGTTCTGCCATCCAGATTTCGGTTTTCCATAGTTTCCAGCAATCATTCCAGGCAAATACCAGAATGGAACCTTCAAATGGGCTTGGATTTTTCCGGTTTGTCGACCTCTTACTCTCTCGATTCTAACGATATCGAATTCGTCAAACTGTTTTAAAAAAAGTATGAAAAAAAAAACAGAAAAGAGATATTGCCAAAATGAGTATCTTCTGAGAGGTTTCACTTTTTCTCACCGATTCTCGTGTTAAAATTAAATTGTGCATTTTTGACACGAAGAAAAGAATTTATCACATAGTTAAGAACCGGTATCGTGTCAATGATTGAGGGATTTCAGAATATATAATGGAACCCACTAAAGCAATATCTTTTCCAGACAGGTGCTTTTTAATCACTGCTGTGAAAGTGAATGTTAGTCATGTTGAACAGTTAACCTTCCAAATTGCTTGGTCATGACTGAGTATTCTGTCAGTTGCAAAATCCTTGATGTTAATACCTATGAATCTTTCAGTCACAAGTATAGTACGCCAAAGTAACTGAGCTTTCAATGCCGTAAAAAAAAAAACAAGTGTGCAGTATTAAATCTTCAAAAGGTTAAAATATTAATGGTAAGAATTAAGAGAACCTCGTTATCAGGATTTTCATTTACACCCGTAGATTTTAAGTAATTTGTGTGCACACTGCCTGACAAAGTTTCATTTCGTTTTCTCCTCCCCTTCTGGGTGTAGCCTACACTTTTTTTGTCATACAGTGTAGTTACAAATAAATTGCGTTGGATTCAGAAGTTTGATAGAGTAATGGTACTTACAGAACTCTGTCCCAGTTAAATAAAATGTAGACGAGAATGAGAGAGCAGATTAATAAATGCCACCCCATGTCACTGCTGGCTTCCTGGTTGTCCTCGGAGAGCGTCATGATTTTGCCCGAACTTCCTTAAAATTATTTAGAAAATTAGATAAGACTGCTTTTAAAAGCACAAACGATTAAATGTATACCATTTTTCTTGCTCTGACACTTTTAAAGACCTATGTGTAATTTAAATGTAACGTTTCCGTGGTAACGGGCTAAACCATTGATTTAATCATAACTTGCAAAACACATTGTTTTTTTCTGCTCCTTACGGTTAACGTTGACCAAACACCAGTAGATAGCTGTTATGATTTATGTGTTGCAAGTGCCATTTATCCGACAAAAACTCCATTGTACTTCCCTCTACAAAGTCAAAAGTTTAAAACATTTGGTTATGAAATTAATTTCTTGGACGTAGGTTCAAACAATTTCTATCATCGAAATCCGCTAAAACTTGTTTGCTGTGAAACCCACGTATCACCATTTAGGGCAAACAGGTCGCCGAAGAGCTAGATCTGCCGTTCCACTGCTGTTTAGCTGCTATTAATGGCAACATCAAGGTCCAATAAAAGAGCGGACAACGGTAACGCTATGATTGCGCCACCTGCAAGGACCACCAATAATTCCAAGGTACCTTTTTCCTCCGTGTGGTCCTCACGACTTCCAAGCCTGCTTCTGCAGCTGTTCCGACAGCTGATAGCGTCAGCTAAGGCTGTTACCTCTAGCACTCAACATTTGTTCATGTTCGCTTCATACGATAATAACGCAATAACGACAGCATAAGGTTTGTTGACTTTCTTTATTCTGTGACTAACGTAATAAAAATTACGCTCAACAATCACATGGAACATTAAAATCTCAGTTTTAGCACAGCTGATTTCCATCCACCGCCCTTAAAACACACTGAGACCTGACACACTGCCGCTGAATAATACGACCTAGCCTCCCTTGTCAGAACAGGTGTTCCAGGCACTGCTAAGCGTCGATACCTACATCCAGCCTTGGTCACTCGCAAGCATAAGGAAAGAATTTATAAAGAACCACCTGTTCAGAAGACTAAGAAAAATTGGCGTATGGCACTATTGGCCGGGAAACTCCGAAGGGTACTTCGGCCGCCGGTTGACAGGATTTTTTTTTTTTTTTTTTTTTTTTTTTTTAAATGGCTTTTGGCAGCTGAGGCCATACAGCCAGCTCAATGTGTTCATATTAAAGCTTCCAGTGAATTAGTTAAATCCAGTGTTTATATAGTCTTGAAAGTGCGGACGCCACAGGACGGACAGGACACACACACAACACTTAACATCCATGCCCGCGGCCGGATTCGAACCGGCGACCTTCGGCACTTGGAGCTAGCACTCTAGCCGCTACGCTACCGAGGCCGGCGATGACAGGATTTAGATTTGACGCGCGAGCGCCTCTGTCGTGGCTACCATAACCTAACCCGGTAAACCAGCTGGTGTAGGGGACCAGCAGTTTTACGTGGAATATGAACCACGTAGCGTCCTAGCGCACTTAACATACACACATCAAAGCTTTCTCAGAGCTGAAGATAAGTTTTAAGCCTTTAAAATTTCCATCAGAAACTGCGATTTGAACTAGGTTCTTTCTGTTTGTCAGTGACGCACTTTAACTAACTGAGCAACCATATGGCTCCTCGAAAGACTCCTCCTACTTATCAACGAAATGTAGCTAAGTATAACAGCGATTACATAAAAAGTACTCCTTAGTTATTTAACAATCTCCAACAGTTTCCAAATTATCGATTGACATTCCTTTCGTGCCGAAAGTCCTAATACCGCGTGATACCTCCTTTTTCCCTGTGAAGTGCAGCAAGCCGAGGTGTTGTTGACTCAACAAGTCGTTGATATTCACCGGAACACATATTCGGCCATGCTTCTTCTTCAGCCTTCCAAAATAGCGAAAGTTTTGCGACGCAAGACGCTATACATGAACGGAACTTTCGACCATGTCCCAGATATGTCAGACGATCTAGGTGGCCAAATCATTCCCTGGAACTGTTCAGTAAGTTTATCAAGCTTGCGACATGTCACATTGGTGTTCTGGAAAATTTCATTGTTTTTAGGCACATGAAGGTCATGGATGACTGCAAAATGTCTCCAGGAAGCTGAACATAACCATTGTCAATCAGTGACTGGTTCAGTTTGACCAGAGTTCCCAGTCAATGCTACGCAGCGCATACCAGGATGGAGCCACCGCCTGACAACCTGGGTCCATGGCCACCTGAGGTCTGCGCCACACACGAATTCTACCAAATGGAATCGTGACTAATCTGAGCAGACAACGTTTATTCAATTACCTAGGATCTCACCGATACCATTAAAACCCAGGAGAGGTGCTGCATCCCATGGCAATTGATAGCAGAGGCACTCACGTCGTTTTCTGATACCATATCCCATCATCGTCAAATTTCGCTGGACTGCCGGAAATTACATACTAACGGCACATTTTTGACACTGGGTTGAGGAATATTGAATTAACGAACAATTTACGAAATGGACTGCCCAATGCGTCTATTCCCCGTTCAAAATCTGTTAATTCGTTTTGTGTGGACACAATCACTTCAGAAAATCTTTCACAATACTCGCAAGACGCCACAAGATGATTGTTCTGGTTTGCTACCGCCATCAGGATATTTGCATCTTCCTATTCCATGACATCTGGCACTTCAGTGTACATATGTTTGCATACCAAGCTTTGGAACCTGAAACCACGTAAATATTTTGAATGATTCGAATGTTGAGTACTGCATTTTGTCTGCTATTCCTTAATATGAAATTCAACATAAATAACAGATTTTTTAAGAATAAAATCAGACAGAAGAAATGACAAAAACAGTGAGTATGAATTTACATGACCTGGTGATAACTGTCATCATAGTATTCATCCTCGAAATTCTTTTCCATTGGCTGTCAGTGTGCATAGTTTCATCTCGTAACTTTCAACTAGTATTTATTGAAGTTAGCTCTTCAGTTCTGTCATTAATTCATTACTGCCTAGTTTAACTTAAATTTGTATAATCCCTGACTAATTTTCAATAGAAAGTTTTTGAGTGTGGATAGACTACTCTATGCATATACGCTGCCTGACAAAAGAAGTAAAGTACCAGAAGTAGAGGAGGAAACAAAATGAAACATCACTACCTGAGATGGTATGTGATGTTATTTCAGTGGTTATGAAATCGAGTCAAGAACTTGGCAGTATGAACCCACTTAATCAGTATGGCGTTGCACGCCATCTGGGATGGATGTATGGACTAATTCGGATGCTAAGGGTATCAAAAGCCATAGTATCCTCTCCTGAGGCAAACTGTCTCACCACTGTTGTAACTGGTTTTGAAATCCGGGATACTGGCACCAGGACGGTATGTGTTGCGTCTTAATCTTTTACTGCTCATGCGACAATATCGTGGAGACATTTTTCAACAGGAAAATGCTCGTCCACACACGGCACGGGTCTCTATGGACTGTATTCGTGATGAGATACTCCCGTGGAGAACAAGATCCACAGATCTGTCTTCGATATAACATGTTTGGGATCAGTAATGACGTTAACTCTGTCCCAGAGCCAGTATCTAGTATATCAATGACCAATTATAACAGTTGTAGACAGTAACATATTTAATTTAATATAATTTAATTGCAATGGAGCACAGGCTCCGGTGGCAATTTCCCTACACCCCCATCTTCCCCATATCCTGCACCCACCTACATTTACCCTTTACAAATTTTATCTTTAAATTCTTTCAACGTTTTCGGTAAATTATTCATCATTTCTCTTGGTAACTCATTCCAATCCTTGACACTCTTACCTAAAAAAGAGAATCTTCCCACACCCTTGTGCCTGAAATCGAGTGCCAGCTTGTAGTCAAGGTCATCTTTTCCCTTCCATGCACTACTTTTCATACCTACTCCAATATCTTTCCCTGCCACATCGTCAGTATACGCCCTGTACACTCCCATTACCCTCCTCATCCACCTCCTGTCTTGCAATGAATCCCATACCTCAGGATATGATACAATGGCATTATGAAACAATCTTCTCCACCGAATCAGTGCATGAATCCAGTCCAAAGGGGAGTACATTGTCATACTGGTAAGTCAGCTCATAGTTCTTTTTAAATTTGGCTATATTTTGTAATCACTCAAATAACATGACATACCCTCTCAACTCGTGAAGTTTAATTTCGTTTTCTCCTCTACTTCTGGGTTCTTTATGATGGAATGCAAAAAGTAACAATTCTTTAACTCTACAAACTTTTATTGTTTGTTTGAAATATCACTCAGCACTTGAAAATTACTTTTAAATAGACTTATTTCGTACGAGGAAAGGAAACGTAAAAAATAGAAAAGGATTTTGGCAGCGAGATCTCACGTGGATTTACAGTTTTGTACATGAGTTTGTGGTTTTTAGTGATGCAGTTACACATTGCTCAAAATTTAGACCAGCAACACAAGACTTAATTAAAAGCACAACACGTAATTAAAAACGACGCCGTTCTCGAACCGGGAGCAGCCAAGCCCTGGCTTAATTTAACAGCGCGATAACCTTCAGCTGGTGGGACAGACTCATTAAATTAATATGCTTGCTCTGCCTTACCACATCCCACAAAGAGCTAAGGGCAGCTTCCTGCTATAGTCATCTTTCTGTCGCTTCAGGCTTTACCATTGCTGACTTGTACTGAATCATATAATTCAAGGCAGAAAATGTGTTGCATGTGTTCTATTATATACAGCGTATATGAAACTCCCATTCGCAGTTGGAGTGAGAATGCTCTGTTCAAGAAACGAAGAAAATGATTTTCAGATGTGAACGGAAAATTGAAAAGTGAGTGAATTACCTTTGGTCATTACGTTAAAATCTTAGAAACAATGTTACGTTGCGGTAAGCAGTTGGATGACGTAATTTAAAAGGCTAGAATACCAACTAATACTTAACCAATCACACTACTGCTGTGGCAAGTAAAGGAAAGATTTGCTGTAGGCCAAAGAAATCTTCGAAGAATAAGGTTCTGGAACTGTATAGTAAAAAATATAAACTAGTTCTTTTCTAAAAAAAAAATCTATTTGTCAATTATGCAAGAAGAATAATTACATGGAAATTTTAAGACGATACAGAAAAATGCCAATCAGACCATATTAATGCTAAGCTACAAGTCAGTTTGTAGAAAAATTTGTGCAGATTAGAATACAAAAATATTACAAAGCTGGGATCAGCATAAACTCGTAATTCCTCTTCAGTAAAGTGGATTACAGGCTTCAGTAGGACACGATGAATTGAAACTGTCACATTATTTAATATAGTAATTCTGTTAACTTGTGAGGGCAAGTTGAAGGTTAAAATATAAGTGGAAATTCCTCCTTCTTGTCTTGTCTTGCTTCTACATATGATTTCGTCAGTGATCTATAAACTAATGAGAGCATAGAACCGCATTCCTGTCTGAGATTACTTTCATTTGTTAGGACTTTTAGTTCAATCATTTCATCATAAATTTATGACGGAAATATCCTATTTTCCAACAGAAAGAAACAGAGACACTTGGCGAGAGTGTACGTCTGTGAGTCAAAAGACGGCTTTCACAAGTGATGAGAGACAGCAGTTGAAACTACCAGTTGTTTGAAATAGTCAGACGACGTGACTGTATGAGACAGCAGCTGCATTACATAGATAAGGATAGTAACCAAGGAGGAGTCAGATAACGGTCTATCAGGATTGTTCAAGCTGTGCCCAAGGAGTCAGTAATGCTTGCAATGATGGAACTGCAGCATACTTATTATTCAATGAATTCTACACATGTGTCCAGACTCTACCCGGCTCTATACGCCGGGAAAGTCTCCATTTACATATACTTATTGTTCATCGATTTACGTTGCGCTACAGTGCCCCTAAGTCGATAATCCAAGGATAAATACTTCTTATCTTACTTTTCTCGCCATCCCTGTAGGAAATTAACAAAAATGAAAGTAATACAACTCACTTATCACGTCGAGATACAAGATGTGTCTGGCCATACAGTGTTATAAATCGGTGTGATCTAATAGTTCCATATACTTGGAACCCTAATGGCAATGACGCCTCATACATCTTATAAAAATTACATCCTGATAACTCAGTATATTAACGGCGATGATAAAAATTTAACGATATCACTTATTTTTTCAATCATGCTTCTTAAATACATCTTAATAGCCAGACAGATTCTAATTGGTATCTACCACATCATTCTGTCTACAATCACTGATTACTGTCATTAAATAGTGCAGCGACTTCTTGCTATTAACTAAACGCCTTCGAATGGCAAGTATTTTAGTTGACCATTATTTATTCATAATGTTATGAACTATAACATTTCTTGTGCTTACACGTGTTTCAGATTTACCTTGTCCTCTACTTTTTGGATGTGATTTAAATCTGAGTTTAAATTTTTCTTTAGTTTCTCTTAAAATAAAATTAAAAATAGTTAACAGTTTCCGTACGTTTCCTAAAAGCAAGCTATGCTTTAATGAATTTTTATTCTTACGCAGATGAAAATAAGTATGTTTCTACTTTCCTTTTGTGGAACATACAGACCAATGTGATGAAGTCAAATTTTATTTTTTTATTTTTTTTCATAACATTGTTCAATCTTCATTTTACTCAAGCAGCTTGGTTAGACAGAGCCTGATTAAATGGAAAAAAAATGCATTACGGAAAAATTGCAAGCGGATCTAATAATTCTTATAAATCTAAGCTATAGTGTTTTGACATTTGGTCGAATAGCTCGTCGTAGCGGAGAGATTTTTAAGACATTTAATCTTTATTTTTGTAATTTCGTTATAAGTGTTTTGGTACTGTTTGTGTTTTGGTAGTGCTCTTAGGGAGACCTCAAAGGGTTTTTGTTAGGTCTTGGTTACTGATAGTGAGGAAACTACAGTGCCGCCATCTTCCTGTGAAATTCATAATCTGTTTTCTTTTTGATAAATGTAAATTTTTGTTTACGGAACGTTTGATTCATCAGAAGGAAGTAGAGGTTTTTCCAGCATTCGTCTAGATGAATACCGAATGCTGGCTAGAAACTGGTATTAAGATTCACTTTACGTAAGTCCAGAAGTTTTTTCCTGGCCTGTTGCACCACCCTGAGTCCAGAATCACAGCGCTATAACGTGCGTGACCACATTGGCGAGTAGATCACCTAGCCTCTTAGTAATTGCTAGAATCGTGTTTCATTCGGAAAGCACTACAGATTTTGTCATGAAAAGTGTTGATTACAAAAACAATGGATTGTTGTAAATTGCGTGATAGATTTTACTCATTGCTATTTATCGTTTCCGTATATGATCAGTGTAACCAAGGTAGGATAAAGTGAAAAGTGAGCGACGTACGTGGCCACAGTATACAAATTATAAGGCACTTCTGGAGACACGTAAGTATTCGGATATCAAGACGCGGGCGAACGAGGATTTTCAGCAAGAGACAAAATTGCTGTGGTCTCAGGTACCTGAAAACCACTCTGAAGAATATGGAATGGTAAGCTAATAAGACGAGAGACATGCAATAGTTCACCGCTGGCTGGTCACAGACATTTCAGACAGGAAGCCTATAAATGCGTGTCGCATCAAACGCATGTAAGTGTTAGCAGTTGCAAAAAGTATATTAAGTTTAGAAAATTAAAGTTCCAACAAACTGTTATTCAGAGTCCTCAGTTAGTGAAGAGAACGTGTGAATGAGACCTTTGTTAACGCCGTGTGCGAATAGCAAGCCTGGTTTGCTTTAATCATTAATCTTGTGTGCAGTGTTTCTGTTTTGCGTGGCCTATGGTGTACAAAGGTAATATTAACCAGTTCCAATATTGGTAGCTTTTATTCTCTCGCTTCGAGTAACTTACGAGACTCGAGTTGAGTGGGGAGAACGACGCAAGGGAGAAATCATGCGGCACTCACCTGTCTACAGAGGAAGCTTTCGGTGCGTGGAAAACCTGCACTCGACTTGCGTTGTCACCAGATTCAGCCCTCAGCGTCGCAGGGTTCCAGGCCGCGACAGAGATAACCACTGTTCATTCTAAGGACTACAAAATGTCCTTGTGGCACGCTGTTCCCGTTGACCGTGGGTAAAATCTTATTAGTTTACGTCACCAACATCCTGTAATAGCAGTATATCCGTAGCCATAAGTATGAGGTGTTACGCGTGGACAGCAGTGAAAGTATTTATTATACTTGTATCTAATACATAAAAATGAATGTTTGTTTTATTTTTTCGCCAATGTTCTTCATATAAACACACAGTTTTTATACGGTTTTGATGGAACTATGCATACGTATATTTTACTCCTTTCACCTTAATTTCTTTCAACATTGTTCACACAAACCCACAGTTTTTAATCAAATTTTGATAGTGCTTATCACACCTATAGGCCCCTTACTTCAAAACAAGGTGGTCTGGTAGCTCAGATGTTATGGCGCTTACTTCTGAAAGTTTTTCTTTCCGGTCGCGGGTTCAAGTACTTGTGAATGGATAAAGGATTTTCTAACTGGTCGGTCGTAGAATGTTGTCGTTGAAGGAGAAAGTTCTTCTAATCTAGATGTTACATCGGGTATACCTCAAGGAAGTGTAATTGGACCACTTCTTTTCTTAATTTTTATAAACGATCTCAGAGACAAATTGAAAAGCCTTTTTAGATTGTTTGCTGATGATGCGGTTATTTATAGGGAAGTAAGAAATTTGGCCGATTGCTTAGAAATTCAGCGGGATCTGGATGTTATTTTGGCTTGGTGCGCTGAGTGGCAACTTACTCTAAATTGTAAAAAGTGTAAGACAATGAGCATAACTAATAAAAAGAATCCAATTGTTCAGAAATACGAGTTAAACAATACAGTTATTGATATGGTTGATTCTATGAAATATTTGGGAGTAACAGTACAAATTAATATGAAATGGGACACACAAATTAATTCGTTAGTATGTAGAGCAAATTCTAGGCTGCAATTCATAGGTCGAATCTTGAAAAATTTTAATGAACAAACAAAGGAGATAGCGTACAAATCTCTTGTGCGTCCACATTTGGACTATTGTTGTGCCATTTGGGATCCGTTTCGTAAGGGGTTGATCGAAAGTATAGAGATAGTACAGAGAAGAGCCGCTCGATTCGTGACCGCTTCCTACAGTCCTTATGAAAGCGTCACAGAACTGATTAGTAGACTAGGTTGGGAGTCTCTGGTAGATACACGACACACGTTTCGTTTAAACTTATTGGTAAACATGCGTACTCCCACTTTCGCTTTTGAGTGTAGTGAAATACTTCTTCCACCAACCTATTTGAGTCGGAAGGACAGGAAAGATAAAATTAGAGAAATAAGGTGCCGGACTGATTCTTATTTGAATTCTTTTTTCCCTCGTACCATTAGGGATTGGAATGCACAGCAAAGAGATTAGCTTTGGTGCTGAGCACCCTCTGCCACCCACAATTTTGTGAATTGCAGAGTATATATGTAGATGTAGATGTAGATTATATAAGCTACGCCAGAACGTTCCGTGGTTCTGATTCCACGTTAAACTGTAGGCCCCAGAAGAAAGCAATTGGTGTTCTTGCCTTTGACACAATAGCTTGATACATCTCTTTCTGGAAGAATAGACCAAAGTTCGGGTTGTGGACTAAGTGCGATTTTTAGTTTTTTTTTTAATTACTTAACGTCTCTTAACATTCCTTCCCATTCCTTGCCCCCCATCCTTTCCCGTCTCTAAAGACCTCGCTGTTAAAGAGACGTTAAGCAGATAAAAAAAAGAGGATTCGAACCGCCTTTTTTAGTTTTTAAAGTGAAAACTTCTTTAGGTGCGTTGAGCGATTTTTGGATGTGTAAAATCGTATGAGTTCGTGTCATCGACATTCTAATGTTAAAAACATATCTTTAGCGGACTGGTGGCTCAGTGGTTAAGGTGACTGATTGTGGAACGAAAAGGTCCCCTGTTTGAATTCCTGTCTCGGCGGGAATTTTCATAGACCCTTAACCTATGGCTTTGTAATGTGAAGTACGCCAGAATACGTCCGTGGTTCGTATTCCACGTTAAACTGTAGGTACCTGGTAGCACTACCGGGTAAGGTTAAAGCTGCTAAGAATGGGGCAGAATGCGCAGCCACTACAAACCCTGTACTAGTTCATTACAACTACAAGGAATTATTAATATTAATATGTCTCTAGTTATAAGTATGACGTGTCGAGAAAATGATATTCATAGTTTTAAGTTTTCTCTTCTATCGGCAGTCAGACTGCCAATTTTTTTTATGTCAATAAACCATTATTTTAATTGTTCAGATTAAAGTAAAATTTTTAATCCATGACTAGCCAAGAATATCTTGTTGGTTTTTAAATTTCAATAAACGGTTATTTAATTTGTTCAGACTGAAGTAAATAAAGTCCTAAGCTGTTGTTTTTAAAAAAATTAAATTGGCATTGTTTTTTATTCGTCTCATAAAATTGTCCCTTCATATCAATTTTTCACATTATTAATATTAATTTGAGAAAACTTTGCAGCAAACAACTGGAGTAGTCTGTTGAGTTATATGGCTGCTGTCAACCGCGCTTAACGCATTTGCAAGTCAATTGAGCATACACGGCAAAAACTTTTATTCACATTTGCACTGCTGTGTAGAGTGACAGAAAACTTAATTTAGTATTTTTATGTAAGCATAGGAAGAGCAGGAAAAGGGGTTGTAGCTTCACTTTGAAAATGTCTAGCTTTAATAACGATAATTCCTTTTTTAAACGAAATACAGAAATGACGTTTTTTATTGTCAGCTGTATGTTCTTGCGATCAATTTCAAGTGTGTAACACTGAATTAAGTTTACTTTTATTTTACTCTGACAGTTGTAGATGGTGAAATTAGTGAGTTTTACAGCAATAGCTGTCTAGATTTTCGTATCATACACATATATATGAAGTAAATATTATATCATCAATAGAATTATTTTTTGGGGGGGGGGGGCATTCCGCTGCTTAGGCCATACAGTCAGCTCAAGAATTCTCAAGAACATTATTAGTACTAGGTATAGACACATGAACATTACAAGACGGACAGGACATCAACACACACAACACTTAAACACCCAAGCCCTCGGCCGGACTCGAAACGGTGACCTTCGTCACACAGAGCTAGCACCTTAGCCCCCACGCTACCGAAGCTGGCAATATTTATTTTACAAGCGACTACCTCAAAAAAAAAAAAAAAACCTCCGATAATCGTAGTGATGAACATAGGTTTTCCTTATACAGTCGTTAGTGATTAAACTGCAGCGGGTTGTGAAGGTAGTTTTCTGGCTAAACGAGTCTTATAGTGGTTGCGCATGGTTGTGTTGTTACAGCCCAAGTTTAATGCTTTGTTGTTGTTGCGCCTGCTGCTGACGCTGTCGCTGGAGTGAGAGAGCATGTGGCTGTAATAATTCATCGCAGAACATCCATCGGACAGATGCCGCTAATATAGCGCGTGCATTTACCAAGGATCTTACTTAGTGTATATCCACCAGTACATACGCGAATCGCTAACAAATGCAAAATACCTAGAATTAATTTTTATGTCACAGTTATTGACAGATATATACTGCAGATAAAATTGGCAACTTCACTCTTTTCCATACGTTGAATTTCACTCATTACCTCTTTAATACACTAAATACTGATTCCATATTAGAAATAACTTCCAGAAGCTATATTTTACTATAATTGCTTATCCATTTTCTTTTTAAAAAAAAAATTACAGGTAGCGAAACCACTGCTTCATATAAAAGCACAGTTTCAATAATCCAAATGATCAAAGTGTTATTAATAAAGAAGGTGTTCAAGACGGAGTTCATTTAAATTTCTCTTTAATCTACACACTGTATACTCTAAGGAATTTCAATACATAGAATACAAAATATGCGTGTATTTTATTACAGCTCATACTAAAAAAAAAAAAAATCAGTGTATTTTGGTTTAGTAAATTGTAATATCACCTTAATTTAGTAGCTTCCAAATGAATACCGACATTATATAATCAGTATTTAGGCTAACAATTGGCAGAAATTTAAGACGAATATCTGGAACATTCAGTTCAGATTTTACTAAGTTATATTGTCAATCAAGATAACAGTATTTCGTATTTCTAGCCTACATAGAGTTCATTGTGTATTTGGAATATCGAGCGATCAGCAACATATCTCCCCACGCTTCATTATTTCTTTTAAAAGGAAAATTTTCAAATAATTTACTAACTTTCGGCTTCTGATGGCATGCAGCCTACAATTAATACTAATTTAATTAACAATTATGCATTGTCAGGAATGTGTAAAAACCTTAACTGGGAGAGTAGAGAACTAACGTAAGAACTATTTATAACCAAACAGATCGTGCATTCTATCTTTTCAAATAGGTGAATTTTCACTGTCAGTTATTTGATTTAATTTTCTATTATTAATTACTAGAATTTTTCCGCTGGTTCGCCGGTATTCGTAATAATCCGTTTTTTTTTTTTCTTATAGCAGGAAAGTATAAACGTTTGTAATATAGTATCTTTTTAACCTTGACGTGCACTAACTTCCACTATTTCGTCACGCTGATTGTAGTGTTAGACTTTGAAGTAGTTGTTTAGTTTCTTTGTTTTCTAATATACTATATTTCAGATACAAAGCCAAAATTATGTAGTAAAAAAAAAAAAGGTCTAAAAACAAGCTTATTTAGTTCAGCACTGTGGATTGTTTACTACTGTTACAATACTCAACATAATGCGACAGCTAGACACGCATCTAGCAGCGGAACGATGGACTACGGCAACCTGACTGTCTGCAGGGCGACTAAGGGCAGTTCGTACTTGTGATGGGAGTGGACTGGACCCACCCTGTGTACGACTGGTCCCTTTTCGCGGAGATGTTCTTTCTCGCCCTGGCTAAGTTCTTCAAACCGCCGCTACCAGAGAACTTCTCTCGACTTCGTCTCCGCTCGTCCAATCTCTCTCGATGTCTGTTCTAAGCCAAGCCAAGTTGACATCAGCAAGGTGTGACTTCATTACGCAGTCCACGCTGCCTGTTTCCTTCTCAAAAAAAAAAAAAAAAAAAAAAAAAAAAAAAAAAAAAAAAAAAAAAAAAAAAAAAAAAACTTGTGCAAGTGTTATTGCACTAGCAGATACGTTGTTTGTGTGGCAGAAGATGAAAAGCTGCCAGTATATCATCACCACCAGCCTGAGCGTGATGGGTGAGCGGTAACACTCTGGCCTCGCATTCGGGAGAACGAAGGTTCGAATCCCCGTCCGGTCATCCAGATATTGGCTTTCCATGGTTTCCCCAAATCACGTCAGGCAGATGCCTGGATGCTTCCTTCAAGAAATAAATTCCTTCTCGATCCTTGCCCTCTGTCCTGTACCGCCTCAAGAGTTCAAGGAGATAATAAGAAAGGAGGAAGAAAAATTTATTCCATAACAGAAAATAAAAAGAAGTAGAAAACCTGTGTACTATAATAGGGAGGTGAGGCGGTTAAAGAGGTAGGTAAGAAGAGACCATAACAGAGTTAAGAGACGGAAGGGTAATCGGGAATATTTAAAACAATTAAACAAGGACCAAATAATAGCTGAAAAGGTGGCTAAAGATGGATTTATGAAGAGTATTGTAAGTACAGGGGACCATTGACTAATTCATCTAGAAATTTCTATAACTATGTTAGAAAAATGAGAGGAAGGGAGTGTTTTGAGACACTTTTAGATAAGGATGGGCAAGAAGTTTCGGAGGATTTGAAAAAGGCAGAGATATTAATTAACTGCTTTACTGAGAGCATTAGGGACAATGAATCAGAAACAGGTGGTTCTGAATCGGATATCGAGCTTAACAAAACAATTAGAAATGAGCAGACCATAAAATTTGAAATTCATCCTGAGGATACCATAAAGGAACTAAGAAAGCTGAAAAAACATAAAGGGGCTGGTGTAGATAATATTCCTACAGATGTTTTAAAAATAGCGGGATGTGACATTGTTCCTTATCTTGAAATATTTTTAAAATTGAGTCTTGATACGGGCTGCTTACCAGAGGATTGGAAAAGTGCGATAGTAGTGCCGGTACATAAAGCAGGGGTGAGAAATAGAGTCGAAAATTATAGGCCAATTAGCGTGACGTCAGTGGTAGGTAAATTAATGGAGAGATTGATGTGCAACCACATCAGAAATATATGTGAGGAACGTAAGTGGTTTTCAAGTAGGCAACATGGCTTTAAACAAGGATATTCAGGTGAATCTCAGTTGGTGGGATATATGCAAGATATTTCAGATGAAATGGAGAAGGGAGGTCAAATTGATAGTATAGCACTAGATCTATCAAAGGCTTTTGACGGAGTGAGACATAAAATGGTAGTGAATAAGGTAAAAACTATTGGAGTGGATGAGAAAGTGATTTGTTGGGTAGAAGATTTTTTAAAAGGTAGAATACAGAAAGTTAGGGTAGGAAATGCAGTATCAGAAGAAGTGGAAGTAAAAATGAGAGTGCCACAGGGTAGCGTATTGGGACCATTGCTACTCATAATTCTAATCAATAATTGTGTTAATTGTTTACTATCAAAAATTAGATTGTTTTCAGATGACATAATGCTATGTAAAAGGATCAAAACGGTGGAAGATTTTAAATAGTGCCAGGGTGATCTGGACAGGATATATAGTTGGGTTGGTAAACATGGGATGAAGAAAAATGCAAAGAAGAGTCAGCTTATCAGATTCAAAAATTAAAAAACTAAAGGTTTATTATGATTATAAGGTGGGGAAAGAATTGCTTATTGAAGACTTGAAATTCAACTATCTTGGCATTAGATTTGATAACAAGCTTAATTCGGCAGATCGCATTGGACAGGTAGTAGGAAAAGGTTTTAAAATTATGCATTTGTTGGAGAGGGTGTTGAGGGGATGTACGAGAGAAGTAAAGGAATTGAGTTACAAAACATTGGTCAGATCATTACTCGAATATGGTAGTGTAGTACGGGACTCACATTTTGAGTATCAAATACAGTAGTTGGAGAAGGTGCAAAGAAGGGCTGCTAGATTTGTTTCCGAAAATTATCGCAGAACGCAATCAGATGTGATAAAAGATCTGGAATGGGACTAATTGGAAGACAGAAGGAGGGGGAAGAGGGTCATGGGAGTGTACATGGCGTATTTTGGTGATGAGGTATCGAAAGATATTGGTGTAAGAATTGAAAGTAATGCATGGAGGGGAAAAGATGACCATGACCACAAGCTGGCACTCGATTTCAGGCACAAGGGTCTAGGAAGATTCTCTTTTTTAGGTAAGGGTGTCAGGGATTGGAATAAGTTACCGAGAGAAATGATGAATAATTTTCCAAAAACTTTGAAAGAGTTTAAAGTTAAAATTGTAAAGGGTAAATGTAAGTGGATGCAGAAAAGGGGGAAGATGGGTGTTTAGGTAAATTGCCACTGGAGCATGCGCTCCATTGCAATTTAATTTAATTTAATTTAATTAATTTAATGATGGCACCAAGGCGTAAAGCCAAAAAAAAGCACATATCCAAACGTGCTTAGGACTGCATTCAACAATTAAGATGGGGTTTGTTTTAACACTGTTAGAAATATACAACCGTAACAACATAGGAGCATGTATACGACATAGTAAATTCTTTAAAAACTATTCCAGAATATTAATAGTTCCGTGGGTTCCAACTAAATTATGTGTCGTCTTCATGGAGCCGTTTATAACTTCTCTTTCATTCGTTCTTGTTCTTAAGGTTTTGGCAATATCACCAGCACTATTTCGAGATAATCCTGTGGTTTATGATTATGTTTTGTACTCATCGATCATCTCGTCTGATTTTATTCTGTCAAATAGACTTATATCCGTATCGACGTTAAGTCTTTAAGAGCATTTTCAGAAACCGCAAGATGGCTCGCTATTATCAGAAAAAAAGCATTTCATCAACCATCACATAAACGCTCGGGACATCGTAATTTTGCAGTCTAAAACAGGTTTATGTTCGCCATCTATACTATGTAATAGAATTTGAAACGTGTATGTTAATAATAAAATTTATTACATAAGAAGTAATTGCAATATACACTACTGATGATGGAAATACCAAAACAGTAAAATCTTGGAATTATTGTTTGTCTATCCGCATATCACGGCAAAACTTATGGACGGATTATAACGAAAGAGCACGTTGTACTTATGCCATGCATCAAGATATGGGATACATTTTATTCCCATTTATTGTAAGTTCACAACGATCCAACGCCATACACGTATATTGGTAGAAATTATGCTTCTTTATACACGTCTGACTGATTTTAATGAGATTCCATATTTTAATAGCTTGTCTGTGATACATGTTATCAAAGTTAATAATATATTTTTTGTAAATATGGAGACCAAAAATGTAAATTTTGAAATTTTTGTCTATCTATGCAGGCTAATAGCTTTTAATGTTATCGTTTAACATTTAAAATAATTTTTACCAAGCTTACTATCTCATCCGAAAATAATACTAAGTAACAATGTCCTGTTCAGGCAACGAATGTTTGGTACGACCTTCATTTTTACCATTCTGACATGTAGCAAAATATGCTGATACTTTTTTTCATGGCTTTACGCCTCGTCCACGCCGAGATCATTAGAGGCGGGATGGAAACTGGAAGGAATTCGGCCATGGCCTTTTGAAGGAAGCATCCTGGCATTCGCCTGGAGTGATTTGGTAAACCATGGAAAACCCAAATCTGGATGACCGGACGGGGATTCGAACCGACGCGTCGTGAATACGAGGCCAGAGCGTACAAATACGGCGTCTGCAAACTATCATTGGTT
Organism: Vandiemenella viatica; assembly: GCA_031002005.1. Lineage (NCBI taxonomy): Eukaryota > Metazoa > Arthropoda > Insecta > Orthoptera > Morabidae > Vandiemenella > Vandiemenella viatica. The sequence continues at coordinate 184,830,666 of JARYHS010009186.1, forward strand.
ATAGCGGTATTACGGCTAACATATATTCCCTTCCAATTGGTACTACTCTTCTGAACCTTCCGCAGGATAATTTGTTTAAGGCAAACTTATTAAGTATCGGATGCTATTTCATCCAGTAAATGAAACTATTTTGTCGATTACTGATGCTTTCACTGAAAAAAAAATATCTTTGCCTAAACTTTGCCTCGCTTTTATCTCGCAACTCTGGTTCCATATCTACCACAATCGTTTCGTCCTCGATAAGAAACCAACAGATCATCTTGTCACTCTGCTCACATTAGTTAAACTCACACCAAATATACCCAAATGATATTTATCCAACTCTAATGTTAAATCTTCTATCTTTGCTATAGATGGTCATGAGACTACAGTGATGGGAAAATTGTTTTTTGAATTAACATATTGCCTCATGCTACACATCTTCATTTGTGGAATATTGTCGTGCAACCAGAATTTATCATATTCAGAAATAAAAAACGGAAATTAGTCTTGCTTTGCTACAAAGTCATTCAAAATCTCTAAAGCATTTCACTATTATTTTTTCTGACTTTTACTCCCAGTTCGTGCTGTAATTCCACTAACAGTTATTTTTATTTATGATAGGAATGTTTACTATATTACTATCGCAATACTGTCACTAACCTTAAGACTACTTAGCTAGATAAACACATTACCTAACTGCTGGCTCCGTGCGTACCTCGCCTTGAAATAGTCACAGTTTCAAGTTCGGCTGAAGGCATTGGTGTTTTTGAATGAAGTATTTTATTGTCCTAACAATTGTACGAATTATTCTTATTTTCAATGAGCAACTCATAAGTAATGCGTTAAGTTTGCACAGTATGGACGTGTTACTTGGAGATAATCTCGGAAGTCCGGGTCATTTATTCTATTATAACCAATTTAAAATTGGAAAAAAAGATGATAAAGAACCCGCTGCAAGCCGTTGTAGAAGACTGCAGTTAATTAGTTAGTCCAGTGGTGGAAGTAATGATAAAAACTAGGAGCTTCTTTGATAGTATATTGCTGCTAATTAAGTATTCAGTCCGTATATTTACAGGTTTTATCAGATCGTAAGGTAATTTTAACTTCCACCAGGGTATGATAATTTCATTTCCTTCTGAATGATGGGTAGTTGCTGGAATATCAACACTACCGATACTCGTTTTACTTTACTTTTACTCCACCGAAATATTCATAAAAACATCCTCGAACAAGGCATCAAGTGTCTTCCAAAGATTTTAAGCACATTACTGATACCACTGTCCTGTTAGCACCATTCCAAGCGTCTTGCCCGCTCGCAGTCTCGGGAGCTTAAATAAGCATCGCAGACAATTCAGGACAACATTAAATGACAGTTCTCTTTGGAGCGCTGACAATCGCTCCTACTATAGAAATCGTACAAAAGTAATTAGATAATATACAAAATTATAATCATAAAGAAACATTTTTAAATACAAATAGGAAATATTTACTTGCATTTAAACATCAAACTAACAAAATAAAATAATTCTAAACATTCAAAGGCTTTTGCTTATATAAAACTCTTAATTGCAGTATTTTAATGAACATTTCAGAATTTGTATGCTTTTTATCAAGTTACAATTCATCTAAACCACTTTCATCCATCAAAATGATATATATTCGTAGAAAAAATATACAAAATCACATTTAATCAGTGTTTATCTTTCTCCGACACAAAAATAATCAGTTTTAAGGACCGAAATAAATAGGAAATTGGGATCTTTACAAAGTGGATAAAAAACCAGAAAGAATTCAGTATTTAGAAGCGTTAATTTTACTGACAACATGTCAGCGATTTAAAGTATTGATTGAATTTTCTATTAATTTAAAAAAAGTTTAATTTAATTACTTTAGTGTTTAATGTGTATCTAATTAGACATTAATCAAGGAAAGAAGGGGATATTCATTTATATAAAAAGATATCTATGAACGCCGTTTACATAAGAAATAAGTCCAGTCGATGTTGTCTTTCTTCCTCTGGAATGAGCAACTAACTCGAGGGCACTGCCGTCTCTTGAGGTCTCTCTGGCCTCTGTTGGACGACAAGGACCGACGAGCTCGTGCCTTATCGCCAACGACCGAAGGCACTCCGGCCCCCGAGACACTCACGGCCAATTACGTCGAGGAAGCATCAAGTCGATAAGGACAGCTCCTTTCTCAGAACCTAATCAAAGACCAGCTATCTGAGATCCAGCAAAATACTTATTCTCTATGTAGGCCAACAAAGGCTGTACAGTAGTTAAAGTAAATACCTTGACGATATGCATAAAAGAAACTCTTTTGTCTTATGGAAATATTTCCACGTATTCCTTCTTAACCTATATGGCCAAGCAATTATCGTAATTGGTCCTAGTAAAAATTTGCGGTTGTTCCTTAACTCAGTTAAACAATGTGTGGATATACGGGTGATATATTCGGGAGTTGTTCTACTATTCCAGAGTCTTGATGTACGGGATTTCCATGGGAACCTTGAGAACGTCTCGCGGAGTTGAAACTGGGGAGTTTTTCTGTTCGTTGCTTTCTCAATGTGATAGTATTTGTAAGTGTTCAGTGTAGACTGTTGTTTGTGCAGTGGATAAAATTGAAGGAAGGTAGAGGGTGAAACCTGAGGCCTACTCTTCCGGAAGACAGCAGGGAGCCACTAGGCTAAACATCTATATCCGATGAACGAATCACCATTAACAGTGTCGTACTCTATACGTACTGTGGAGAGATTTGTGATTTAACCCAGGACTTTGGTGCACAATATGGTGAGTAGGCATTGGTACCACCATCTCTCCTACCCTGCCCGCCAATTACTGTTTATAGTAAATTCTTCCACCACCAGGACCCGAAAAAGGTGGCTCCCTGTAAGGCACAGGACAACAAAACGGTGCCGCAATCAACCCAGCCAAGGGAGAGATCTTATTCTGGAATTACAGTCATTAAAGAAATTAAGAAAGTATTATGGGCAGGAGCATTTACTACAGTGCCGTTCACTAAACTCAACACTCTGCTCTGCAGGTGACACAAGCAAATACAACCAAAGATCGTCTTGGCTTCATATTTTAAACAACACTTTAACCGGAAAATCCACCGGCATGGATTAAAATTGGCTTACAGTTCAGTCAATTGGTTTCGTTTAACTTGAAATGTCTCAGCTCAGAAACATTCATGTTCTCTGCATGAGATGCAAAGTTCGATTTAAAAAAAATTATTTGTATTTTTAGATAGGACAGGACGCAAATTGGGCTTACACACTCTAATTACATAAATGTACTGGAATTCAGAATTTAAAAAAAATCAATTTATAAAATATATCACTGAAAGAAACACATGTTTATTTTAACAGTATATCAAAAATGGAGTCAGCCAATAAATGCAATACTTTCAATACTTGTTTCAGGGCCAAGAAAACTGGGCTAAAAAATGTCTCAAATTAAATTGTCACTTATCAGTTTCGTCGAGATAGTGGCTGCAGACTACACGCTGGAGCGGTGTCCTCTTGACCATCTGTTTCCTTCGAAAGAGGCACTTCTCACAACGTCACCACACGGAGAAACCAATCACGAAATAATGATGTCATGAGAAAACGTGGCGTCCAAGTTGTTGTCCACACGCACACACCAGACGTGCGTGTTCTCCCGGGTTCCACCCGGTAATCCAGTATACACCATACGTGCGTACAGTGCGGGATCTCACCCACCAGTGCCCCTGCAGCTTGACCACTCGCCCCCTCCGGATGCCATCTCTACCTGTATCAAACAAACAAAAGAGACAAAAACGCCGACAACCTGACACCAGACAGGAATGCCACCCTCCGCCGTCTCACAAAACGGCTGGGCGAAAGTTCTCACAAATACATGGAGAGGCGACGAAAAATTAACGAGAGCAGAGGCTGGACATTACAAACTATAATGCATGCAAAGGAACTGCGTGCAAGAAGTAGGAACCAAAAAAATACCAGGAGTTTTCTTTCTCTAATTCATAATTTAATTTCATGAATTCTCATGATCCGGCTCTGCAATATTCAGTTTCTCATATCATTTAATTGATCCTTCTTTATAAAAGCTATATCGTTCGAGTGTATAATATACAGCCGAAATTAAGAATAAAATTAGGTCATTAGTCAGAATACACACATAGAATAGCAGTGGAACAATACTACTTCTGCCACTGAAGCTGTGACCAGGGAAATTGGCGGCTGAGGGCGAGCGCGCCGTTGCCGCACTTCGGGACATTCTCGCGTAGCGCTCTCTCTAACAAAACAAAATGGCAGCGCTGAGCGTCCTATGTTTTCTAGTACGATCGTCGACGCACAAACTACTACTGCAAATTAACAAATGAATGTAATTGCCAAATGCACGATTTCATAACGGCGCATTCGAAACCACCAGCCAATACGTTCTGTCTTTCGTCTGAGTTAATGAGAGTCGAGTCGCGCATTTGTTCAGTTGCACTCTGGCAGCGAGAAGAAGCGATAAGCTAAATAGTACACACTCTAAGGCTGCTTTTCCACTGCGCGGCTAGTCGCGGGCGACCGCAGTCGCTAGTGGCTAGTTTTGTAGCGACTGTTGTAGCGACTGCGCGCGCGGCTGTATTCCACAAACCAGCTCATTTTCAAAATGGATGTCGAAGAAATAAATGATGTTAACAAAATGAAAACGAAAATATAGATTTAGATACATCCTTTGTTTTTTGCATTGATGTCGGAGCTTACGGAAAATGCAGTGTCGCATCTATATTTCGATATAATAAATACTATAAAAAGAACACATCGATACGTTATGTTTTCGTCGGTGATGATCCTTTCTAACTAACTGACAAAGTTTTGCGTCCGTAAAGAGGGCGAACTTTGACAACAAAAAATAGTTTTTAACTGCAGTTAAGGCGATAAATTTGGTATAATTAATTAAATTAAAATGCAATAGAACGCACGCTCCGGTGGCAATTTCCCCTCTTCCTGCATCCACCGACATTCCCACTCCACATATTTTAACTTTATATTCTTTCAACTTTTTCATCCTTTCTCTTGGTAACTTATTCCAATCCCTGACACCCTTACCTAAAGAAGAGAATCTTCCCACACCCTTGTGCCTGAAATCGAGTCCCAGCTTGTGTTCATGGTCATATTTTCCCATCCATGCATTACTTTTCATTCTTACACCAATATCTTTCCATGTCTCCTCACCAATATACGAGTTGTACACACCCATGACTCTCTTCACCATCATTCCGTCTTGCAATTTATCCCATTCCATCTCTTTTTAAATGGCGTATATTTCACAGAGCTTTAAACGCATACATAGATTTTTCTATAGATAGCGTAAGCTACGTGTATTTTGCGTAATTTTGTGCGTGAAAGGCGGTCAGTCGCGCGCGGTTAGTCGCGCGCGGGGTTAGTCGCGCAGTGTGAATGGCGCAGTAAGTTTACATTGCTATTGAGTCGCGCGCGGCTGCTCGAGTCGCGTGTTCTTTTGCAGTCGCGACGACTGCCAAGTCGCGGTCGCGTCAATGGGTATGGTCAATGCCATAACTGAATAAATAACAATCGCGCGCGGCCAGCCGCCCGCGGCTAGCCGCGTAGTGGAAAAGAGGCCTAAGTCGATGAAATCATGTTTCCTTTTTCCTCTTTCGGGTTTAACGGCACGTTGACGTTTGATGAATGGTGAAAAATAACGGAAAGGAATACGAATATGGTAGTCCTGAAGGAACCATATTGGTATTCGCGTATCGTTATTTCGGGAAACCTTGGAAACCGAAATACAGACGGCCAAACTAGAATTGGCACCCCCGTCTACCCGAATGCCAGGCCCAAGCGTTACTGTTCACCACCACTTACCACACGTAAATCATGTTCCTGACGAGCGTTTTCGAAGCACATCGACCACAAGAATTTCCTTCAGATCAAAACTTACGAGATTTCGTGCCTATACTGCATGTGTGATGTTTACTGTGAATTTTGTTAACTATATCCAAAAACTGTAATAGCAGAGTGGTGTCAAGAATATTTACAGAACTAATTTATCGACAGTTTTCGGTCTGAAGAATTTGATTCTCATATTACTCTGTCTTTGTGTTGGCTGAACTTTTTAGATACGTAACGTGTATTAAGAGTTTCTTGTGTGCATAAACCAAACGTTCTCGTTATTTACAGAAACAAGTTTAACTGAATTTTATAATTGTGCTCTGAATCAAGGTTCTTGGTGACCATCGTACTGAGCTTAATGAGAAGAGAGAACAAATTCAAATTCACATAACAATTAATGTTTGTTCAGAGAATGAGAAACAAGCCAGTCAACATTTTGTTTTATGTGGAAACAAACATGTGTGATTGTCGAAGATCAGCGACATTATTAGATTCAGTGAGCTAACGACCTCAAATGTTCGCCACAGTGAAAACAAATCCATTGCATCTGCTGAGACTTTAATTCATCAGTTATTGCTCAGCATTAAAAGAAACCCGCAAGTTTATTCTTCGCTCATATGAAACTCTGAAACTGACTGTGATAACTAAGTGGCGTGATATAAAAAATTAATTAAAATAAATTTATTTCGGTGGACGACAATGTTGAATGTCTACGTACACCGTGGAAACCATGGGTTGCTGAGAAATTAAAATAAAATATGCCTCATTCTTTAAACAATGAAACCTATCTCATTTCCTTGGCTGATGCGTCCTCTTATACAATCTTATATAGGCATACTAACTTAGATTTCCTACCATGACTAAGATATTCGCTTTTCTTATGCAAAGGTGTAAGCTAGTTGCATAGTAATGAGAATACAATAACGTAATTGATTTATATTTTTGAGTTAATGCTTTCTATATGTAGATTGGCCTGCAAACCAAAAAAAATTATTCTGGCAGATTCATGATAGTGGTTTGGTAGTTCAATGATTAAGGCGTCTGACTGGACATCGTAAGGTCCCTGGTTCAAATCACTGTCGAGGCGGGGATTTTCAAAAGTCCTTCACCCTACCGCCACCTCCTACACAGCTTGTTGTGTAATGTGAAGTACGCCAGAACGCTTCCGTGGTTCGGATTACAAGTTAAACTGTAGATCCGCTTCACATGGTAGAACTACAAGGGAAGCTTAAGTAAGGAAGGAAGGGACTGGCCATCCTACCTCTGATACCAGGTTTAATATTCTTCCTTCCACACCTGGTTTGGCTTTGGTTCTGGTAGTTTTTCGCGACGAGCTCTATTGTTCGTCGTGGGATTGCAGCAAAGTGAGCCAGGTGTAGGCGATGAAGTGTGTATGAAGAAAGAGAAACGGTTATTTGCTTGTTGTAATGAGGGATTCGTTTGGGTGTTATGATGCTGATATAAGTATGTGACTGCTTTATTTATACTGGAAGCTGTTAATTGCACATCTGACGTGGAGTGAATAAAGATGTTTTCATATAGTACGAGTCTCAATTTTTTTTAATGAAAGATGTGGTTAACAGACGGATAGTGTGAGCTTTTCTGAAGATGTGTGTTTCTTTTATTTTGGGTTGTGGGGAGGATATTGGCAGAACTGAGATGTGGCGGTATGTGAAGATAGTGTGCAGGCTTCGTGTTCTACCAGCCAGCAATTTCATAACGACGTGTAGGGATTTAGATCTGGCAGAGTTAATTTGAAAAACCCTATTCAAGTTATCACCTAATGAACACGAAACGGTGTTGAGAGTCTGTTGTTGCTCTCCCGGAGACAGGATTAGATAAGATTTGCAGGTAACTGGAGATTGCAGGGTACCGTTTATCATACCCTATTTCACGGAGCCTGGACACAAAGTGGAGCTGTCAATTTACCTTCCGACAGCTTCTACGCTTATCAAAATTCATAACAGATCGTTTTCAAACTGTACAAATATGCAACTTCAAATCTTATGTGATAAAATTTAAACTGCTAACTTGAGACAGAATCCCGAATAATAAAAATAATAATGGCACATTTTAGGTCGCATTGGTCAAAAACCTAGGAAATGAGTATTTTTTTTATGTCATGCTTCTGATATTGTAAAATTCAGTAAGATGCATAAATATATTTTTAGATCAAAATATTACCATTGAGGATACTAGTGATTTTTGCTTTGCAGCTGAAACATTTTCAGTAAGACGAGTTTAATACTTTTTCCTCTAACCGTCAGCATAAAGTCGATCATATTGGTATATGAATGCTAATTTATTATACTATAAATAAAATATCTAACTGTTTGTGAGTAAGTACGATTAAAACCCAAAGAAAATTAATTCTCTGCAGACGCAGTTTTTTTTTTTTTTTTTTTTATTTTTTTTTAATCACGTTAGCTGTAGCAGATATTAGTCAGTATTGAGTTAATCGAACCATGTCAATAAAATCCTGACATAATCTAGACTTTCTCGGGATATGCTACCTACTAAACTATTATAGATGTATATGATATATATATGTGTTTAAATAGGGGAGGGGTCATTTTTACGTTACAGATTTTGAACTGGCAAAATATGGTCTATTAAAAAAGCTATGCTTCAGTATATGTCTATCATTAGTGGTTAATTTATAAAGATGTTTTATGCTGTAGCTGCCAGCAATATAAAAATCAGGAGCGATTTTTAATCGTATTTATTAACACTTTAAGACTGTTTATCTCAAAACTAATAGTGCTATACAGGAAAACTAAACAATAATGTTTTTAATGGATGTTGAGTTAAAAGGAAATGCTTGTTTGTTACTAAAACTAACTTAACTGGGTTTTTTCTGCAGTTAACTCATAATGTCGATCAGATGGAACCTGCATATATTACGAGTAATAATAGTACCACTCACTGTTTGATTAAAACTGTTACAGTAAGAGAAATTAAGTCCTCCACACCGAACAAAAACTGAACATTTTCGAGCTTCACGCCAACTGATACCAATGAATAAACAAGAAGTTTGAGCGAACAGTCTTGTCGCCACTGTCAGAGACACCTACTGCCAGAAAGCCGTGGTAATTACAGGCTCATTCGACATTAATCCGGAGTGCATTTCCTCCAAATCAGTTACACATTTCCTACTTCAGTCTATATTACCAATGCTTTAACTCAGTATACACAGACGGAAAAAAAAATCCCAACACCAAGAAAGACTTGTGTTAGATAAACGAAATTTGGTAGGCGTGTTTATACATCTGAAAGATGACATCGATTCAAATTTCGCGCTTCGCGCATAAGTGTGGCGCTAGTAGCGCTACTCAGAGCTTGCAAATCAGGTTTGCTTTAAATACGCGCTGTAAAGTTTGTGAACGTTATTTACCGCTGAGATTTGACATAGTGAGTTGATGTTAGCCAAGAATGCCTTTAAGAAGACGAAGAAGCCATTATCAACAGCTCACCGAGTTTGAACGAGGTCGTGTAATAGGGCTACGAGAAGGTGGATTTTCTTTTCGCGATATTGCAGAAAGACTTGGCCGGAATGTATCCACTGTGCATGATTGTTGGGTGCAGTGGTCAAGGGATGGTACTGCCTCAAGAAGACCGGGTTCCGGGAGGCCACGTGGCACTACTGAGAGGGAAGACCGCCGTATTCGGCGTACAGCTGTGGCGCATCGTACTGCGTCTGCGGCAGAAATTCGAGCTGCAGTTGGTACCACAGTGACACAACGAACTGTTAGAAATCGGTTACTTCAAGGACAGCTCCGAGCCAGGCGCCCTGTAGCGTGCATTCCACTGACTACAAGCCATCGCCGTTTGCGACTCCAGTGGTGTCAAGCCAGAGCTCATTGGAGGACGGAGTGGAGATCTGTTGTGTTTTCTGATGAAAGCAGGTTCTACCTTGGTGCCAGTGATGGCCGAGTGTTGGTCAGAAGGAGGCCAGGGGAACGCCTGCAACCAAACTGTCTGCGGCCTAGACACACTGGACCTACACCTGGAGTCATGGTCTGGGGAGCAATTTCCTATGACAGCAGGAGCACTCTTGTGGTTATACCAAACACACTGACTGCAAATTTGTACGTCAGTCTGGTAATTCAACCTGTAGTGCTGCCATTCATGAACAGCATTCAAGGGGGAGTTTTTCAACAGGATAACGCTCGCCCTCATACCGCTGTTGTCTCGCAACGTGCTCTACAGAGTGTCGACATGTTACCTTGGCCTGCGAGATCACCAGATCTGTCTCCAATTGAACACGTATGGGATATCATTGGACGACAACTCCAGCATCATCCACAGCCAGCACTGACCGTCCCAGTATTGACAGCACAAGTACAACAAGCATGGAACTCCATACCACAAAGTGACATTCGAAACCTGTATGACACAATGCATTCACGTTTGCAGGCTTGCATTCAAAATTCTGGAGGTTACACCGGCTATTAATTTAACAGTATTTCACATTTGAAATGCATTTTCTTGAGCTTAAATTAACCTGTGATCTTGAAAATTTAATCAATTAAACATGTTAACTTGACAAATGCATTGTCCAAATTTCATTACTCTACAATAATTTTTTCTTGGTGTTGGGATTTTTTTTTCCGTCTGTGTATAAGGCTGAAGAGAATAACGGGTAAGAAATGCTCTAAACTAGCAAGAAGTTGGAAAAAAGTTAACTAAAAGATATTCGCCAATCTATTTTTTAAGTTAAACGTTAAGGGAATATTTGTTTGTATCCCGCGTTAAGAACGCTTCCGCCGCAACGTTATGCGCCTGCGCATTTAACGATACTTAGATGCACGCAGCTACGATAGTGTCTGCTATCAAATAAGGACACGTTAAACTGTTAGTTCTCGCGTTACGTTTTATATTTCATGTATGTAGACGTACAGTACACGTTTCATGAGTAAACCTAACCCTAACAAAAATGTAAAGTTTAAATTGCTTTAATATTCACTGAAATCCCTAAGAGTCGCCAATATACCAGAACCACTATTTTAGTTACTTTTTTGTGTTTAATTGCTTCTTGTTTATTTAAATTCGTTTCATATTTTTACGAGAGTAACTTGTGCAAAGATTCTATTCGCTGTACAAGGGCTATAAATATAGTATCGTTGGTGCATTCGAGAGCTAAAGAAACATCAATAAAATAAAAAGCAAAAATACACAAGAAAAATACGTAGAACTTTGTCGTATTTCTTGAAAATTTAATAGATAAGTATGGTTCAATTTGTTTCTCTTTGGACTGTCTCCGCATTTATGATAAAATGTAGGATTTATATTTAACGAACTTAACTCCTTTTCTTATTCCTTCTCCGAAATACATTCGAGAAGAATACAAGGTCCAATTTTAACAGTGGCTGTTTTAACAGTAGCAACCCATCCACGCTAGCGTTATTAATGGCCCTCTGCCTATTACTCCTTGTAACCATGACAACTAACTCTACCAACAATCTATTTTATTTTTTATTGGGAACTATTGTGCAATAATATTCACTTGTTGCGCGTGTATACACTGATGCAAGCACCAGTTATTTTTTGTTTTTTTTAAAGATGTTCTTACTTTTTGTGACATTTCTCTGGATTTCAGTTAACGTCTAATAGGAAATAATGTGCCCCTAAGTGACAAATGTTGGACAAAATAACCGACAAATATAATATCGCAGTACCAATGCAATTGTTAGTTCAACATTTATAAAACTGTAGTAGGCTCTCTGTGTGGTACTGGTTGAAATGGATCATCCAAAAACTGCCGAAAGGATTTTAATTGCGTTTTCTCAGTTTGATACCTTAGGATCTAGTTTAAAATTTGCAGCACCGCGAGCCGGAATAGGAAATGTTAATCTGTTCTTAACCTCAAAAGATATCCACCAAACATACTTTATGCAATCCCAAACAATGATTCACTTCAATAGGTAATGATGTGCCTTCTGTAACTTCCCCTACCCAACCACCAAACTCACCTTCCTATGTTGAAATCCGTCCTACTGACGAGGCTCTTATGATCTAGTCACAATGGTACAACAGTTCCATCATATTGGATGGATTGCCAGAAACTAAAACGACAGTTATTAATCCTGAAGATGGCAACCATATTTATCGGCCAACAACCCGTTAGTTCGATCGACACTTTATTACTTTTCAGCTCACCATCTTCATCGACGTCATCACGTAACAGGCCTCTATGACTAGTACTGCAAAGGAAGATGGTGGTGAATATCATTGATAAGAGAGCTACTGTATATACTTTATCGCACGTTCAGAGACTAACTCCCAGAATTGAAGCGTCGAATTCTTGCAGTACATTCAGATTTGGATTTTTAAAATATCTGTGTTACAATTGCCAAAACTAGAATTAGGATCACGGTTGTGCGGTTCAGACCAGGTAAAATCAATCTAGATTTTAAAAAGGTATCATACGGTTCTTGTGACACATTGGGACTAAATTTACGCTACCTGTACCGAATTCTCCAACCATTTCGCTGTCGCCATCTAGCTTCAACATTTCAGGTACTCTGAAAATAGAGATATATAACAAGCAAACCGTCTCTAGATCTCCGTGCCATTGCGCAGGCACACATTTCCTGTCCTTGATTTGAGTTAAAGTTAGAAATTTAGGTATTTCTTGGACATGTCGTAGCTCAGAAGAGTAGTCAAAGTTTTCAAAGATTGGTAGCAGATGTACGTATTCCTATTTTTCAATTTCTTCTTTGAATACTGTGGTACCAGCAAGACGAAGAATTCTGACAAATTCATAATCTTTATGTCTCTTCCTCTTACGGAATATTCCATTGGGTGATTATTCGTCTGGATTAATTTGGAAGTGAGAAAACTTGTAATGGGGTGATTAACAACAGCGAACATTGTTACTTTTGACGAAAGGAGAGATTCATCGAAGCTCTTGCTATTGAGTCAGGCGGGATCATTTATTTTTGGTTGTACCTTTTACATTTTCATTGCTCCAACTACGGATAGCATTCTATCCCACATCGGATGAAAACGTAGAAGATTTTTTTTTTTTTTTTTTAGAAAACTGATGAGATTAAATGTTGATACTTGAGTTTTTTAAACCATTCTATACATGGCATCGATCTTAATGATTAATTCATACCAAAAAATAAATTATTATTTGCTATTACAAACGTAATTCCTAACTATTTCATTGATAAAGGTTTAATATATCACTATATAACCATAGTACCAGGATAGATGACGCATTAAGTCATGAAGTTATTAGTAAAGTGCTGTCACTTCACTGAAGTGCAAACGTGAGTTATTATACACGTTTTGATGTTTTGATTTTGGTTTTGCTGATGTCTGTTATTAAAATGATCATTATGAATATACTGTTCAGCAGCTATGTAACGATGCGTAGTATCTTATATCCATGACAAAATTCAATCTACGATTCTGTGTAGGAAAAAAAAAAAAAAAAAACAAAAAAAAAAAAAACGTTAAGGCCGAAACGATCCTTACCAGGCATTGAGAGAAATACGGCGTTATATTTTGCAGCTTGGATGTTGCTTCATTATAATTCCCGTTAGCAGGGTTAACAGAGTTCAGAGATATTGCTCCAAAAAATTTTGAGTAAGTTTTGGTTCAAAAAACTGAACTTATCATTTAAATAGTGCCTCTTTCAGAAAGTTAAAAGAAACACAAAACTCAATGCCGACGAATCTCGGTGCAAACCATGAGAAGACCCACAGATATCGTTAGAGTATTAGTTACATAATCTCGTTGGAGTTTTATGAGCCTGTGGAGTGTTCGTTGAATGATAATATGTTATAGTCTTTCTTTTCGATTCCATAAACCAGACCGATTATGTGTCGATTTGAATAAGAAAATGAATTTATCTTAGCATTTATTACAGACTGTCGTTTGGACGCAATTCATATCACCACTTTAACTTCTCTATTGAGCTACATCGAATCCCCATTCTTTTGATTTTCCAGTCATAACAATACATTGACTATTTCGTCTTGTATTTACCAGCACAAATCCTTCCCGGGGACGCTTCAACGCATTCTGAAATACCTGCACGTCTGAGGAGCACCTGCGATTCACGGTGAGACCAGAAGGACGTCATTATGGAAGGCGACGGCAGCGGAGGCGGGGCTCGCTTGTGACGTCACAGAGTGGCACCTAATCTGCCGACGCAGCGTCGTCCATCGCCCCACTTCTCGCGCCGCTCCCACCCACATTCCCCGGCCTCGAGGTGGGCGGAACGAACGGGACGGAATGTAAATGAGACGGCTGGCTTTTAATTGCGGCCGTGATTCGCATTCGAGAAGGGGCGCCGGAGGCCTCGTAGCTCTCTACCTGTAATTGGGATCGGGGCGGCAGAACACATAGCCACGGCGTGCTCCTCAAACCCTACCTGGGAGTCGAGCAGAGTGTCTAAAGACGCGCTCAATTAACAAGATACTAGAAGAGGGCAATTACAAGGTCGTAACCTATGTTAGAAGCTGTGGACTAATTTATACTGCATTCAGCCACTACCTTCATTTTTCTTAGTTTAAACGACATCGTCATCCTACAAATTCTACACCAAAAATCATATAGTTTTTTGCTTCTTTTGAAATCATTGAAGGCCATATTCTGTTTCCTGTATGTTTCTCCTACTGAAACAATAATTGTATGATTCCAAAGAATGCTAGTTGTGTGTGTTTCTAGTGTCCACTGTTAACTGCAAGGAATTCAATTCCCTGCAATCAGTGGCGTAGATAGATCAACAAGGGCCCCGGTGAAAAAAAAAAATTATTTTGGGCCCTCAGACCAGATGGGCGACCTTTTTTTGTTTTGTGTTGCTGGTAGGAGCCCCCTGATCAGTGGTTGGGGGCCCCCATGAGCAGTGAGGGCTAAACAAAAAAAGGTAGCCAGTTTGCCATAAAGGCCCGTCTGAACTGCGCTTGGGATCCCCGTGAGCGTGGGGGCCCCGGTGCACTGCTCCGCCCCTGCCTGCAATGGTCCTCGGAACGTCTTGGTCTATGCTTCCACTGTTATTCCGATTGTTCTTCTGCCAACAGTATCAGCCAAAGCTGTAATCTCGCCCATTAAATATTCAGTTAGAGTTCAATTTCAAAGGTGAAAGACGGAGATAAAATCATAGCTTCACATCTGAGTAGTACTTTTATTTGTGGTTAAACATAATACACAGCTGTAGTAACTGAGAACTTTAAATCTTATAAGAAACTCTGGTATAACTGACGACATCCTTGCCCTGTCAAAAACGTGTGGAGTTGATCCAAGCAGCTTCGGTCGAGTTCGCCAGACAAAAAGTTGCAGATACGACGAGAGATAATAGTTTGAAAGAATCTTGTTTTGCCATTATAACAAATTTATTCTATAACATTACTTTAAAACGGTGGAAATAAATTTTAATGAAAAAAAAAAGTTTTAAAGTCTCTAAATTTTACATTAGAAAGTGTGAGTTATATGGAAACTATTTAAAGTTATTATTTATATGTATATAAGGGTCTTCTTAACTACCCCGTAATAAGCTTACATTTCTATATTTGTCTAGCATTCGTTTAAAATTTTTATAGAAACGGAAAAATAGCTAGTCCAAGTTTAGATTATTAAGCATTCAATCCAGACAGAAAAAGAGTTTCACTTCTTCGATTGGTTCAGTGGAATAGATATAAATCAAAATGTTCTTATTGTGAAAATGTATTCGCATTACTGTTTGCGACCACTGAAAACTTAATCCAAAATTCTTCTCACAGAGAAATCATGTCAGCCTGTAATCCGTTCTGACACAACAGGTTTCTATTGCAGGCATTACATTAATCTTTTGTTATTTCTGTTTTCGGATATATCTCTTGTTACTACTTGAAAAAAAAGAAAGAAAAAACCAAAGAAATTGTGTACATCAGGACAGACTCAATGCGCCTATACCTGTAACTGAAATGTTAAGTATAGTTAAGTAAACATTAATGGGCATGGCATTATATTTTGGGTGACCTCTAAATGTTGCTTTGCTTCCTAGGGAGCGTCCATCAACTACATGGGTTAGTCAAGTATGGGAGGTAGTGGGGGAGGGGGGAGGGTTGAGCAGAAGGCTACGCAGGGCTATGTGGGGGATACAAGATGCTTCGAGCCAAGCTACGTAGCTTTCACTTTATTATCCACCCTTAAAATAGCGCACAGAATACATAACAGCAGGTGGATATTTATTTCCGTTATTTAGTTATCTCTTTATTTTAGATATCCTATATACTGACAGTGCCGCGCATTGGTGTGACTTGAAGTAATACTGTTCGGGTCGTACGGGACCGGCGCATTTGTTCTCACCAACACGTGATGGCGCATTACGCACCGAAAAGCCTCAGGCGTACACAACTTCTCTCAAATTCCATTATAGATGTTGCACAGGATTTTTCACGCCATTGACAGTTCTTTTTTTTTTCTTTTTTTTTAAAGTATTTTGATTCGGATCACAAAGGTGGCACCACACACCTTATAGATAAAATAATTCTAATTTGTTTTATCAAATGAAATTCAGTGCAACTTTAATTATAGTGCTCTTTGTACTGTTATTTAAAGTTCAAAACGTGGTGTGAAGTGACGATGTACAATTAACTTTACGAGGCTTTTCAAGCGAGTTTTAACTTAGTTAAGCAGGATAAAGAATCGTTCCTTGATAGTGTAAAAAAACATGTGACCAAATTAGATAAAAAATGTAGCTCTTCTTGCATAGTACGTTCTGTTTTATCAATTATTCAACAATAATGAACGAGATGAAAAGAATGTTTTTAGTAACACCGAAAGAAGAAAAGTTTCCTTGACTGTTGATGAGAAAGAATTTTTCTCAATAATTGATCATTTGCAGCAGTGGCTAGTATCATCATTCATCAATTCAGTCAGAATATTTATAATTATAAAAAAGTATATAAAGCAAATATTCATATTAATTATATACGCAACTATCACAAAAATTTTAAAGTTAGCTTGGTAACAGAAATGAGCACAAAATGTTTTTCCCGCCTAGAAGGGGGGGAGGGAGGGGGAGGGAGAGGTTTCAAGGGAGATCAACGTCAGGCTAAGTTGGAGAAGGGAACGGAGTTTCAAAAGAGACCGAAATTAAGTCACGTAGTTTATGGACGTTAGCTTTGTAACAGAGTTACAAACTGACCCCTAACCCACCTCTATCGTGTAAACTTTAAAGTAACCAGGCGATCCTATCTCGCAATAGACGTCTACACGTTTGCGTCTAATCCGAAACACAGACCGAGCTAGCGTACTCCAAAGATTTGTCAGAGGTGTAGGTCGGTTGAAGGCCCTTAAACATTTGATCAGAGACCGGATCATACTCCTTAACCCCACTGTCGTCGCAGGCGCGCCCCTGAACTGATCGAGATCGCTGGACCCGCGGCGCGCCGCTGCTGTAGTGCGTGCCGGGCTGCCTAGCCGGCGCCTGTGTGCCGTCTAGGCGGCAGGCGCCTCAGTGTCGGGCTGGCTAGTGCGACCTGCCGGGCGCCGCCGCGCGTCCACGATCAATACCTCACTTGCCACCGGCTCGGCCAAGCCCGGACCCCGAACAACTCAAGGGCGGCTCCCACATACGACAAGACAATGCTCACACTAACCTCAAGGTTATGAAGGTGTATCTGACAGCCGTGGGGCCATAAGTAAGCCTCTGGCTGCTTCACTCTCTAAGAGCAATACTATGATTAATTACCCGCAACAGAATTTTCTGCTTTTTTAAAAAGTTCTTCTTTTAATTCTAAAGATATTTGTAATTGTTCATTCATTGCGCTCTTGATATTGCAGAAATGGTATTAGCAATATATATATTTTGTTAGGAAACAATGGCTCTATAAAACGGATACATTAAAATTTGGATAGGAAATAACCTCTGCTTACCAAAGCAGAAGATTCCTGAGACGTGGATACACGGAAAAACACGACGTTTTTGGGTTTATAAATTGAAGTAGCTGCCCAATGGAGGTCTCGCCCTATTGTTGAAGAAGAGATGTGAGCACGAAAAGTTCAACCCTCTATGTATCTTCATGTTTTTCCGTGAGCCCACGTCCCATCAATCTTCCACTTAGATGAGCGGTGGTTATTCCCCTATTATTTTCTCAATTTCCATTGCATTAGGTCCCATCAGACGTATTCCTGACGTCGTATGTTTAACGTGGATCTTTCTACGACTTCCGACTTCTCGGTGGTTTCATAATAATCAAAATGGAAAATTTTAACATCCAACAAAGGATTCTAATTATATAACTTCATTGACTAGAGTGTTTCTTCCACATTCGTCAATATGGAAAGACATACCAATGATAGCTAATTCCACCAGAGAAAATCGATTTAAATTACGTTGTGATTGTAACAACGGAAAAAAATAAGTAACTGAATCATTGCAATTTAACTAGAGCATATTTAACTTGATAACATTTTCCCTGTTTATGCAACTTGTGGTTAATTATTTTCGATATTACCTATTGCAACAGTTTCAGCTATTTAAATACTTCTCGGGTGACTAGCCGAGTGAAGGTGTTTACACACGATATTTCGGCGATCGAAATCTTCACCAGAAAATGGCGACAGAGTTTTCGATCGTCGGGTTATGGTGTGTAAATCCCTTGTTCACTTGGCTAGTCGTCCGAGAACATTACATTAATACTCAACTCCGAGAAAAAACTTAGTTCTTGTCTAATTTAAATACTAATTTACTCGCCTCATATTGAATATTTTTCAGTCAAATAGTATCTGTCATCTCCATTGTCAATTCATGTGCTTCCTGCTTTTGTTCTATATCGCCTTACAATTACAGGTTTGTTAATATATCAAGCAACAAAGAAGTACTGTCGCTTTCCTACAGTTGTTATTTTGGCTATGCGTCTAAACAATATGGTTGACTCATTTCATTTTCGAGGAATATCCTGACTGGATATTTGCCCCTTGCTGCACAATTTGGCGGATGACAATGAGCTTTCAATGCATTCTCTCTTTGTAATCGTAATCTTTAACCTATCAATGTAATATCTCCAGGTCGTAACGATGTATTATTAAACCGTTAAATGACTTTTTTTTTTAATATAAACCGTTTCTATCAACTTAGTGCATATGTATATACTACCTAGGACCTATTTTTCTGTCTAATTTATTTAAATATTTTCCCTTTGCAGAATCTATCTTCGTAACCAACTGATAACCTCTGATGTCTTAAATGTTTCATGAAGAGTTTACAATAACTGAGATTTGTTTTGTGTATTATTAAATCGGGCAAAGCTTAGTCATCTCATTAAAAGTTTAATTGATTGTATCATAAAAATCGCCTTAAACTGACTTCGACGTTCAGTCTTTAACTGCGATCACAACCAATATTATTGCACAGTAATGACCAAGAGAAAGAAAAAGTAGGTTTCAATACTTCACAATCATTTCAGTCGCTTTTTTTGCGATCCAAACTCTGATAGTAGTTTAATCACCTGTTCCCTTTAACTCTATGAGATAAATGTAACTGCTGTAAAACCATATGGTATTCTTAAAACATGGCAGGGGACTCAAACTTTTTTATGGCTTTTCTTAGTTGACGTCGAGGTAATTAGAGGCACGCCGTTCATAGGCGTGATTTCGGAAAACTATGAAAAACAGAAATTTGGTTTGACACACGGGTAGTCGAACTCGAGTCCTCCTGAATTCGAGGCCAGAACGTTACCGCTTACACGCCCGGCAATACAGAAGCGTTTCAAGTATCCCGAATATAATCAACAAGTTCTGATACTCTCAAAACATTAGATCTATGGAAATCGTAAGGTTGAATTTTAGCCCAAATCTCATGGTTTACTATCGCATATATATTAAGTTAAATGTGTTGTATTTAAAACGTATCTATAAAGTTAGATTATCTATTTTCTCTTTTCTTTAAAAAAAATTATCTGGTAAATAAACAATATCAGTTTGATTATAAAACATAATAATAATGAATCTATTTCATTTAGTATGTGTACTCGAACTTTAAAATGAATGAATACACTTGAAGAAGCAATTTTTGAGTCATATGAAGCTAATTTCGATTTATGAAATTGATTATGTTGTTGTTATACGAAGATTAAGCTCTGAATTAAACTTTTAGTTGAGTAAATGCTAGTACAACAAACTTGTACTCTAATACATTATGTATGCTAACCTCGGAATGAAGCTCTTGTACAGCTGTTGCCCAACTGTAACTCAATAACGGTACTGGCTCTGCGGCGGACGTTGCTGACACATATTTGCCGAAACTGTTCATTTCAATTGTGGTCCCATGCAGTTAGATTCAATTTACATTAAAATTACGTTACGAGTCGCTCGTGTTTGTGAATATAATGCGGCCTGTGATCATGGAAGCGAAGGCGGGTTTAGAAGCGAGGCGTGTGGTTATTTTGTTCACTGTTGACTGTTGTTGGCTGTTTGCAGAATACACTGATGTGGACCAGCGGTTTACAGCTCTCATAAAGACGAACTCGTGTACACGATTTGTTTCAACGGCAGTATAAAGGTAAGCGTAATGCCAGCGAACAGTTTACTGTAACTGCAATATTCTGTACGAGAAATAGGTATCACAGGGCAATTTGAGTTTTAGTGGTGGTTGGATGACACTTTCCTAGGGTTTTTCTTTTTAATAATGGAACGGAAAAACTGATAATGCAAATAGAATACGGTGGTTTAAGTGGTTTGCCTGAAGTACAAAATCCCCGTCCGGGCATCCAGATTTGGGTTTTCCATGGATTCCCTAAATCACTCCAGGTTAATGCCGGGATGCTTCCTTCAAAAATCCATGGCCGAATTCCTTCCTATTCCTTGCCCCCATCCTTTCCGGTCTGGCTGTTAAGAGACGTTAAGCAGTTTTAAAAAAACTGAAATGCAATTGCTGAGAAATTCCAATTGTTTCCTTATTTATTGGCCAGTGATAAGCAGCTTCTAAGTGAAGTAAAACGTTGTCAAACGTATACAAAATGGTATTTGGTTGACTTTACTGGAGACCCATTATTACTTAAGTTGCCATCGCAGAGAGACTCAGAACCAAATAAATAAGTTACTTCAGAATTCATTGACTGTCTCATACCAATAACTTCTGGAATTTTATTTACTTTTTGTACTATCGATTGCGGAAAATGTATACGAGTTAGCGAAGCAAAAATAAATTATTGTATTATTAGTTTTAACGAAGCTACATAGTATTAGCATCAAACATTCTTTACAAAAGAAACTTTTTTTGTGTTACTTTCTTACTTATACTGACTCAGATTCAGAATATTCTTAACCAATTTGTTTTACCATTATCTTTTAAGTTAGTATTGTTATCAATATTATGTCAAATAACTTAATCTCGGTCGTCAATCACAGCCATAGTTATCTTGATGTATTTAGCTGTATTAGACATAATATACTAGAATGAGATGGTAGCTACAGACATATTATTTTGATTACTATTCTAAATCACTTTTGTACAGTTTAAATTAACATTTTTGATGATTGGATTATAATGATTATCGACAAGGTGAAATTTACTAGTATACATCCCAGTATTATTAACATTATCGGTAGTTGTAGTATATGCTGCAATATGATTGTCTGACGAACTGATCTTCCGTAATATTCGGTCATGAATGACTGACCACGCACTTACGTTGCTAAGCTGATGCTTTTTAGTACGAAATAATAGTCTGTGCAACTTGGATAAATCTTCTGGGATGAATGCGTATGGATGTTACTGACTGAAACAATGCTGATTCACCTAGCGATCATAAGAACGAAGAAACACCTTGTGCTGAAACTACATTAATAGTTAATTGTTGTATCTGTTATTACGCCAGTCTCACAATTTACAAGCAGGGCCTTGTCATACAGATCAGTGTTTTAGCATTAATGTTCGCAAGCTGAATGTAATAAGAATGGGATTCTAATCCATAAGAGAACATTTAAACTGACGTACATTGTAAGTGCTTAGAAGGAAAAAATTTAGTTGGCTATGTGACTGAAAAATTACTCAATCCCAAGAAAATGAAAATAGCCCACGAAACTGACAGATATTTCTAACACCAATCTGCACCGGAATACGGAAGCACATTATACGCCAGAAAATAGTCAGTTTATCAAATAAAAAATAATTGCTTATTCGAAGCAAAATGGAATCAGTTAAAGTCTATTTACTCATGATGCTCAGTAGTCTGATTCCTTAGTGATTAAGACGTCTGACTGGAGATAGAAAGGTTCTCGGTTGGAATCCCTGTTTCGGTAGGGATTTTTCAAAACGCTTAGCCAGACTTTCACCTCTGGAACAGCTTGCTGTGTAATGTGAAGTACACCGGACCAGTCGAAGATTTCTCCGCCAACAATGCCATACGCTTTTAATTTCTTTTAAGCTCATGATGTTCATAATACTGTTATATATACAGAAACAGAAAGATCTGATTATTGCTTAAAGAACCAACAGAAAGATCTGATTATTGCTTAAAGAACCAACCTCACATTGAGATTAATTGAACTACGAAATTTGAAAGGTAATGCGAATAACTCGCAAAAATAAATGGTTTGCTCATATGCTCAATGTTAGTTGTTTAGTGCTTGATACCCTGGAGAAGTGCATATTCAGAGAAGCCGTCAACAACGTTTTCTCGATCCCGTTATCGAGATAAACTTGACTTTGGATCAGATTGCGATTAAGTCAGCTGTTCCCATGCGAATGATTGAGGCGTTAGATGATTAGGTAAAAACCTCTTACAAGAGTTAATTCCATCTGTGACGGGTAGGTAACTTGCAGTGTGTCTGAATGTCTAAGAAGATACTTAGTTTGGTTCGGTGTGTTATGTTCCAATCAGTAGCCACCAGTTCAGTAGTTCAAGAAACTTTCAAGTTTTCGCTTTTGTTTTAAGAAACATGCTGCCTGTGAGGATCTGTACCCAAGTTGTATTCCCCGCTTCAAGCTAAGTGCAAACCTTGTATTCGCAAATCAGATTGTAGTATGGCATTGTTGGCCGGGAGATATGGAATAACTGTTTGGCCAGCAAGTGACCGAGTTTTCGACTCGCCGCGCAATGCGCCCCTTCCGTGGATCAGTGAAGCAAGTAGCTATTTCTATATAGCAGCAATCATGTTGTAACGGTCATACATCAAGCTGCTGTAAATAAGTAGATAATTAATAATGTTATTAAATAATAGGTACTTTTCCAAATAATTATTATAACAGAAATTTTTTTGAGTTTATTGGCAGAAGAGGGCCAGATATTATGATATAGCAAAGAAATGATGTATACGAAAAAAACAAGGGAACGGACAGATGGAGAGAGAAAGACATGAACAATATTGATGCGAGCATTGTATTTTGATGAGAAAAGCAGTACTGAAGATGTGAAAAAAATGACAATGTATGGATGATGGTTTAGGAGAATCGTAGTTGTATCAACAACAAAAAATTGATGTAAAATGGTGTAAAAGGTATTGTTGAATAAATGTTACATATGAAGAAAGTAAAGGCAGACATACTTGAAGCAGTAAACTGGTGTAGTGAAGAATCGCTTACCAATGAAAATTCCTGAGATTTGTTCATTTCCTATCAATGGGTGACATAACTTCAATTTCTACGAGTATAAATCTAAGAATTGAACCTTACCCTCTGGTTCTTGGATCTTTCCATCGTTACGACAACTCTACATGGTACATAATTTCTGATCATTACTAACCAGAAAGAACCCTACCAATTATAGTTTGTAATTTTCATAGATCCTCGAATTGGTAACTGATGTGTCATATATTTGAATGCCGGTATTTCAGTCATGTAGCATTTTGCAGAAACCACGTGGAATGTGGTAGACATTTGCGTGTTCATTTTCTTGTCTTGTAGCTTCGAGGGATTTCATTTCATAATCAGCCATAAAAAAATTAATTGTATTAAATAAGGAACCGGTCACGATCTGGCATTATTGGACAATTCGGATCATAATGTGTTTCATTAAGTTGTATGAACTTCCTTAGATAAATATCCTTATTGACGTTTGTGCAGACTTGTGAAGGAACAAACATTAGTTCATCTCTGCCTAAAATTTAACAGGCTGCTAATGTTTCATCACGTTTTCACTTTAAAAAAGTTATTGTAATTAGACCATCATGGTAGGGGCAGGCTCGTTAGCCGCAGGTTTATCTGTAATTCAAATTTCTGATAATTGTAGGTTTTAATGAGTACTTTGTTCCTTGAAAATGTCCGGAACAATAATTCTTTCCACACGTAAGTCTACATATTTTTGATTTCTAGAATCTTTAATAATTATTATTCCAAAGTTTTTCTAGCAGAATTTTGCTTGAAACTCTGAGTAATTCTGTAGTAGAATACTCTATGGTATGTACATGTGAATAGAACTTTGATTTATTTTCTTACTAGCTGACCCGGCAATGCTTCACTATTGCTGGACTTGAGTAGGCACATAGATTAAATGAAAAAAATATTTACATATAAATTTTAAACTGCTGTTTCGTTCATTTTCAGTTGGAAAGGGTGAGAGGGGATGCGCTTTGGAAAACATATGCAGGCAGTATTTTTCTGTTTGTTTCAAAGTATAAGTGTGCAAATTCCCATTGAAATCTGATGAAATATGTGGTTTTGTCTAAATTATGGGGAGGAGGGGTGGGTTTTTTAATTTTTTTTTGAAAGGAACCTTCTCCGTCAACCCATCGACAACTCACCAAAGCTTCACCGTAAACGGACGAACGGTTTGCGGGTTTGTTTTAATTATGGGGTGTTATGGGGAAGAGGGGGTAATTAAGGTGGTGGAAAGAGAGGAGAGGGATTGGGTTTATGTGAAATTAATATGTACAGTATTTCTCTCTCTTTTTTAAAGTATAAGTGTACAAATTCTTATCTAAATCGGATAAAAAATGTGGTTTGCCTAAATTATGGGGTGAAAACGTAATGGGGTTGGAAAGGGGGAGAGGGGATGAATATTCGGAAACCATACATAGGCAGTATTTTTCTGTTTGTTTTAAAGTATAAGTGTACAAATTCTTATCTAAATCGGATAAAAAATGTGGTTTGCATAAGTTATGGGATGAAAACGTAATGGGGTTGGAAAGGGGGAGAGGGGATAAATATTCGAAAACCATACGTAGGCAGTATTTTTCTGTTTGTTTTAAAGTATAAGTGTATAAATTCTTATCTAAATCGGATAAAAAATGTGGTATTGCCTAAATTATGGGGTGAATAAATTATGGGGGTGGAAAGGGGGCGAGGGGATATAATATTCGGAAACCGTATGTTGTCAGTTTTTTTATGTTTGTTTTAAAGTATAAGTGTACAAATTCCTATCGGATAAAAAATGTGGTTTTGCTTATATTATGGGGTATTATGGGGAATAGGGGGTGACTTTTTTGAATTTTTTTTTCACAGGAACCTTCGCAGACGCACACTCGAAAACTCTCCAAAGTTTCATTGCAATCTGATAAATGGTATAGGAATGCATAGAAGACGAACATACCCACAAACACACAAACATTGATTTTTATATATAAGACTAGCTGACCCGGCAATGCTTCACTATTGCTGGACTTGAGTAGGCACATAGATTAAATGAAAAAATATTTACATATAAATTTTAAACTGCTGTTTCATTCATTTTCAGTTGGAAAGGTTGAGAGGGGATGCGCTTTGGAAAACATATGCAGGCAATATTTTTCTGTTTGTTTCAATGTATAAATGCGCAAATTCCCATTGAAATCTGATGAAATATGTGGTTTTGTCTAAATTATGGGGAGGAGGGGTGGGTTTTTTTTTGACAGGAACCTTCTCCGTCATCCCGTCGACAACTCACCAAAGCTTCACCGTAAACGGACGAACGGTTTGTGAATGTTTTTCATTCTAAATTGGTATATGTACACAATACAGACATATTTAAATATACAAAACCAATAAAAGACAATGATTTTATTTTGTGTTTGAAACTTAATTTAAGAACGTTTATTCAAGTGCTTTAGCATATACAATATTTTTAGTCTTTCCATCTTTTGCAAGAACAAATAAATTTTCCGGCTGTTCCACTCGTGAGCATGCTATAAATATTTGTTTTTTGACAGGAACCATTTTCGACATCCCCTCGACAATTCACCATAGCTTCGCCGTAATAGGACGAACGGTTTGCGGGTTTGTTTAAATTATGGGATGTTATGGGGAAGTGGGGGTAATTAAGGTGTTGGAAAGAGAGGAGGGGATTGTGTTTTGTGAAATTAATGTGTACAGTATTTCTCTCTCTTTTTTAAAGTATAAGTGTACAAATTCTTATCTAAATCGGATAAAAATTTGATTTGCCTAAATTATGGGGTGAAAACGTAATGGGGTTGCAAAGAGGGAGAGGGGATGAATATTCGGAAACCATACGTAGGCAGTATTTTTCTGTTTGTTTTAAAGGATAAGTGTACAAATTCTTATCTAAATCGGATAAAAAATGTGGTTTGCCTAAATTGTGGGGTAAAAACGTAATGGGGTTGGAAAGGGGGAGAGGGGATGAATATTCTGAAACCATATGTTGGCAGTATTTTTCTATGTGTTTTAAAGTATAAGTGTACAAATTCCTAACTAAATCGGATAAAAAATGTGGTATTGCCTAAATTATGGGGTGAAAAAATTATGGGGGTGGAAAGGGGGCGAGGGGATGAATATTCGGAAACCTTATGTAGGCAGTATTTTTCTGTTTGTTTTAAAGTATAAGTGTACAAATTCCTATCTAAATCAGATAAAAAATGAGATTTGCCTAAATTATGGGGTAAAAACGTAATGGTGGTGGAAAGGGGGAGAGGGGATGAATATTCGGAAACCATTCGTAGGCAGTATTTTTCTGTTTGTTTTAAAGTATAAGTGTACAAATTCTTATCTAAATCGGATAAAAAATGTGGTATTGCCTAAATTATGGGGCGAAAAAATTATGGGGGTGGAAAGGGAGCGAGGGGATGAATATTCTAAACCGTATGTAGGCAGTATTTTTATGTTTGTTTTAAAGTATAGGTGTTCAAAGTCCTATCTAAATCGGATAAAAAAATTTGTTTTTCCTAAATTATGGGGTGTTATAGGGAATAGGGGGTGACTTTTTTGATTTTTTTTCACAGGAACCTTCGCAGACGCACACTCGAATACTCTCCCAAGTTTCATTGCAATCTGATAAATGGTATAGGAATGCATAGAAGACGAACAAACACACAAACCCACAAACAAACATTGATTTTTATATATAAGACTAGCCTCGTACCCGCGACTTCGCACGCGTGGATTAAGAATTTTTTTGCCAGAATTAAATATAGTAAGTTGTTGGTAAAGAAGGATTAGTCCCAAAACAATATCGAGTCGGCATAATATGACAGGAAAGTTATCACTATATCATTCTACCGTCGAACCTGCCTCTTGAAGAGAATTAATTTCCAACATATTACTGTCACTATTCGATAAGATCTCAAAATTTCGTGACTTCAACTGTTAATTATATTGGAAAAAAATATCCTGTGCCCTTCATACACATTTCCTTATAAAATTACATCACAACGATATAGCCATTTAGTCGTCAAAACGTAACAAAAAGACAGAGACTTACTTCCGTATTTATAATAATATTATTGTGGTTCACACTCACACACTGACTGTGAACAACATCTGAGGGATCATTATAACGTAAAAAAGTGTACACCTACAACATTGCAAGACTACCTACGATTTGCCTCGCATTGCACCCCTATCTTTCTAATATCTAGGGTTTAACATTCAATCCGAATAACCTACGGCTCAGGCCTGACTCTTACGATGAAAAACAATTTTTAAAAACCTTACCCCCGAGGGAGATTTGAACCGGAGATCACGACGTTTGTAAGCCAGCGCTTTAGCCACTCAGCTGCCAGGCCACTACGGGGAAACTCGGTACGGAGTCGTCCACATCCAACGTGTCAGTCTACCGCCGTATTTCGAAGTTATGAGACAAATGTGTTATTTATACAGATAATTTTTCAACCAAATGTTGACAGTATTTTTCTCCTTGTTTCAAAGGATAAGTGTGCAAAGTTTCATCGAGAACGGATAAAAACTGTGGATTTGTATGAAAAACAAACAAACAAACCAACAAACAAACAAACAAACATACATTCATCTTTATATATAAAGATTTGTTATTCACATTTGACTGATCAACATTATAATGAATTAGGCCTCCATAATAAACTTAAAAACACTGAGGCTACAAATTTTGACACATTTTTAATTAAATTTCTACGTGTTAGAAATGAAGTCAGCAACACATCAATGTTTTAAAATATAGTAACTGTGTCTTAGAATAATATGATGATTAATGTACATTTTATATCTGCAACTTCAGCATAGATACTAAAAACATATCAAAATACATGACATTAAAACCATCGTATTCTAATCGACATTACAGACTATCAACCAATAGCTTTAATTTAAATCAACTCAGAACTGGCCACAGGGATCAAGTTTCTGTGAAAATTCTAACTAATAATAATAATGCAATTTTGCGAAATCTACAGCTCAGAAATATGGCATCCAATCAATATTCTCTCTTCTGCTGAATTTCTTTACTGAGAGTGGTGGGTGAGCGGTTAACATTCTGGCCCCGCATTCGCGGAGGTCGTTGGTTCGAATCCCTGTCCGGGCATCCAGATTTGGGTTTTCCCATGGTTCCCCCGAATCACTCCAGGCGAATGCCAGGATGGTTCCTTCAAAAGACCATCACCGAATTCTTTCCCGTTCCTTGCCCCCAGTCCTATCCCGCCTCTAATGACCTCAACGTAGACAAGGCATCAAGCCATCAATAAAAAAAAAATAATAAAAATAATAATAATTTCATTCACAGTTACCTTTTGAACCCACATGAACCCAGATTTTTCTCTAATGTGAAATCTTTTCAGTTTAATTACATCATATATGTATCTCCTGTATTGCTTCTTAATTATCTTGAATCTCATAACTATCAGATTGTGGTCATAGTTCATATCAGCTCCCGGTAATGCTTTACAATCTAGAACTCGGTTTCTGAATCACCTTTAGCCATCTACACGTTTCCCTTGGACTTTTCCAAATGTATAGACTTCTTGTGTGATACTTAAATAGTATGTTTGCTATTACCAGTTTACATTTTTTTTTAATTCTATCATCCTGCTTCCTCGTTCATTTAATTCTCCGAGTCCGAAATTGTTTACAATATTCCTTGTACCTCATTACAATCGCCCATCTCCTTCACATATTGAATTAATTCTTCAATTTCGGAAAATGTTTATCTATTTCGTCATCATCCTGTTATAAACTTAACATGTAAACTTGTACTGGTGTGGTTAGCGCAGGCTAATTTTCTGTCCATATCGAAATAATCCTCTCACCAAAATGATCATAATAATATACTCCCGATCCCTGCTCTGTTGTTCATTACAAATCCCTCAACAACGGTATATGTGTAAACTATTCTATATTTCGCAGACCAGAATTTCCAAGCAAACTTGCACTTAATTTCACTAATTCCAACAACATCTAACTTACTTTACTCCATCTGACTTTTTAAGTTTACCGATCTAACTGCCCTATTCCGATTTCCGACTAGTAGCTGAGAAGCTCCCACCGGAAATATTATTGGAGGGTTATTATAGCTTCGGAATACAAGAAGATATCATTCCATATGCAATTTTAGAAGATCACGAGGACTGGAATACCATTGATCATTTGTGATTCATCCTCCTTTAGGAGTCATTTACAACCAGTAGGGCAAAAGGGTGCCTTGGAACTCCCCCCGGTCATTCCCTCTCCATGTAGGAGCAAGCAGTGGGTGAATCCATATATCAGGACTCGATCAGTTGCCAGAACCTCGTCACTACAAATAGTGTGTACCATATTCGGTTAGAAGAGGCTAATATAATTTCTCCTTAACTCTTCAAAGTTAATCACTTCTAAAATATTTTTCCTGCACAAACTTCAAATAACCTTTTGGCCACTAGAGTCTGGTAAATAATTCAAAAATTACCTTCTTCGTTTCGACGCCACAGCAGAAAAATTTAATGTAGCACTTGCGACTTGTAACATTGTTTTTATGATAAGCAATTTAGAGTTATCTCATTTATGCACATTAACAAAAGATATATGATGCGTCACTAAAAGAAGTCGTTACCATACAGTTTACATTATTATGACCATCCAAAAGTCAAATGAGAAAGCATCTGAAATGTAGCAAGGCTTTTTGTAATTACTCGTATGAAGTGGATTCATTTCATCGGCGTATGTCACTTTTATCTCTATTTCTTTTAATATTTCTTTAATCCTGTAAACTTTGTTATTCTTTTTATGTTACGAATATTTCTGAAACAGTCGCCTGAGTAGCCAAGAATAGCCTGGGCTATAAAAAATAACGACCGTCCATGACAACCAACGAGCTGTACCGAAGAGATAAACGTGAGGCGAGCGTGGGCCATATCCAAGCGATAGGATACTCAGCGAAAATGAAGATAAACGGTCTTCTGCCATTTTGGTACACGACTACAACACTAATAATCATAAACATGGGATGCTCAAAACGGAAAACAACAACAGCGACAACTGTAACGAAATACCTACGAAAGTATGACTCGTAAGCTCCGTCAGTCAGGACATGTGTAAACCATAGCGGCAGCCTTAAACTATCTTTAGATAATAATAAAAATAACAACAATTCATTACACGCATTATCATATCAGTCATTAAATCTAACACGTTTATTTAAATGTTGTTATATGAAACTAACAATTAATTGCAACAATGGTTACAGAAAAAGAAAAGTTACAAATTGCAAAGAAGAGAGTGATGATCACGAAGATATACTAACAGCGGTGCAAATATGTAGGTAATGTCGAGAATATTAATATCAGAAGAAGTAAACTATAAACATGTAGTGAACAAAGTTGCTTGCTGGAGTGTCTGTTAAAGGAAGAAGTGCTGGGAATGAGGTATTACGGAAGTGTCTCGCTCAAATAGACCAGGATTTGGTGGAGAGCAGTCCATTCTGGTTACCAGCCAATACTACAGCTCTAAAACAATCAGACGTGGGTTAAAAGGGGCACAGTGATTTGTAATTTCAAGAGAAACGTAGGTAATCTGCTACTTATTCTACTGAAAGAGTAAACGAAAAGGTTAAGAACGTCTGGTATAAACGAAACGCTTATTCGGAGACCATAGGAGGAAGTAGGTTGATGTAACATATGACAAATAAAATTCGAAGTGACATAAAAATAATACAAATTACGGGAGAGTACAAACACTTTAGTGATAAAGGTAATAACAAAAGAACAAAAACAGTCGGATGTATTCCCTCTTAAAATTTATAACAACTGTGTGAGATGCAGGTAATAATTAGAACCAGCGATCGTTTGTCAGAGATGTTTGGTGACTTAATTAAACGCCGAAATGAGGGTGGAAGAAGGTTTCATCGGAAATTCCAATAGGCAGAAGCAAGGTAGCATTGCAATGTAGCAGAAATGATAACAGTTCCAAGCGATGGTGAAAATATGGGAACGATAGTTTTATTTTATTACAAAAGACTCAGGAGGCTGGTAAAAAAAATTAGAAGGAACTAAAATGCAATTAAAAGCAGCAATTGTTAGATGTATTCGTGTAGGAAATTATGACTGAGAATTAATGATAACCACCCACACATATCAATGAATTACACTTACTACAACAGTTTTACCTCTGATTTCAGCTGTCTCACAACACACTGAAATAATTATTTTTATCTGTGGCATTCCTTTTTACGAACTGAAATAGCCTTCCAAAGTTAAGAGTTTAAACATTTCATCAATTTTCATGCATAAACATAATTTCTGTTACATAAATTGGAAATTGTTTAATATTAGAAGGAATATGAATCCATCAATTACTGGAGAGGGTGATTGCGCTGCAAAACGCAGTCAGACCACTGCATGAAAATGGTGATGGGTTAAAAATGAGAGCAGCAAGATTTATTTTTGGAAATTACCTCAGAAGGCTACCTGTAACTGATATGATAAAATATCTGGGTAGTGAGTACCTGAAAGATAAAAGGCAGAAGAAAAGAGTGTCTGGATTGTATAAGGCTTATAGTGGTGACGACTCATGGATGGAAGAGGGAAGATGATCACGCTTGATTTTAGGTGAAACAGAGTGGGAAAAGTTTCTTCTGTTGGTAAGGAAGTCAGGGACTGGAATAAATTACCGAGAGAAATGGCGAATAATTCACCAAAAAACTGAATGAATTTAAAGTTGCAACTTATAAAAGGCAGAAATGTTTGGCAGGAGAACTGATAATAAAGTGGGCTATTGACTACAGGCAACGTTGGCCTAGGAGTCACATACGTACACACCACCCATAAGCAGTGGCAGTGACAATGTTGCACAACAAAACGAAGTGCACAGTACAGTAGTGTTTACGACTATCGAAAAACAAGGTAAAATTTAACGAGCTGTTTCTTGAAGAAACGTGTACTAATGCATGATGACTGTCATATATACCTATCATATTGCAAGTAATATATGTAAAACAGTTCGTTACCTCACTGAATTGTTGAACGCAGGTCTGCTACATGGAAGGATATCTCACTGCTGGAAAACCTCTAGCACAAGTAAATCAGAAGGTAAACACCCTTACTGCCAAAGACATATAAGCCTATTCGCCTTTTAAATGTCCTTGACTACATGAGGGGTTATTGTATAACCGGATTAAGGGACTTAGTTTACTGAAAGGTATGAATCAGCAGCTGTTTGGCATCTGGGGAGCAACATCAACAGAGGATACCATAAATTAAGCTCAGCGTGTATGTAGAGAAACATAAAATATATGTCACTGGCATATTTATTGACAA
Source organism: Vandiemenella viatica (assembly GCA_031002005.1). Classification (NCBI taxonomy): domain Eukaryota; kingdom Metazoa; phylum Arthropoda; class Insecta; order Orthoptera; family Morabidae; genus Vandiemenella; species Vandiemenella viatica. The sequence goes on from JARYHS010009186.1 coordinate 184,863,379, forward strand.
CCCCAGCACCTTTGATAATTCACGGGGGCTGAATTAGCTCATAAAACTACGAGAGTAAGGATGCCCACGAATGTTGTACAAGAATATAGAAGGAACTGTTTCCCTCTGCTCAGGCCAACAGTAAACATAACAGCTCACTAAGGGATGACCATAAGGCTCAGTCTGTGGCCCAGATTTTTGTGCTATTCTTGTGTAATGTGTCCTGAATAGAATCTTTGGTGTGACAAAGCTTGAAGGCATCGTATACTTCGGATACTACATTATGCTACTTAGTGGAGGAGGTACCGGAAGAGAAATCGAGAGAAACAGTAAGGAAATGATCCAAGCAAGAGAATTCTGGTGAAAAAACTAAAAGCCAACTGACGCCAACGTTAAAGAAACACATATTATTAATTGATAGATTGAGACAATATCCCACTGTGAAGCTTGGGGAATCTTCCATCAATCAATTTAAATCGTAAGATATTTAGAACTTATTCTAGATGACGACAGAAACGTTGATTGTATATGCCAAACAACTGCAACAATGAACAAGATACCGACTGTCAGATTATTCCATGGCGTTAACGGTGGAGCTAACACATTGGCGCGTGTGTTGAGATTGGTAAAACCTGTTAGTTGTGTTAGAATGTTGCAAAAAGGAATGCTCTTTCGTCTTAACAACACGGATGTACTGTACGTACGTATGGTTGTTCCTAGATCTGGAAATAAGAAAATGGGCAGCAGTTTGCAGCCTACAGAAAACAAACAATGTTAGAAAGGCTGAAGTTAAGCTAGACGCTGATCAGCACACGATCAACAAACTTTATACCAAGCAGACGTCATAAGAATGTCTTTCTCCGTCATATAGTGTATAATGGAAAATACATTAAACCTCATATCCTCAATTCAAGTTATCATGCCTGCACCACTGAGGAAATTTAGTATAACCATGTCCACGTTTGAGACTTGCGTATGTCAAACATCGTGTAGTTTACATTTGATCCTTGTGGAGATGGAATCAAACCATCTCATCTTTCAATGTCTCAGGAGACAAGATTTAACTACCTTAAGGCCGGTTCACACTAGAGATCAAGTTAGGTGAGGGTAAAGATGAAAATTGCTATACATATAATCCAGTGAGACCATTCTCACTGCTCGTTTTGATCAGTCCAAGGAAAGTAGACTTCAAGATCTGGGTGCTGATGACTTGAGCCAATCTGAGCGCTATTTTGAACGTATAACAGTCAGGTCAAATTAGATCAATATGGACGACGAACGTCTCAGATCTAGTCACGATTCATCTCAAGAATACTACACTATGGATAGAGATAAATAAAAAAATAAAAAATAAAACGTGAAACAATAAGAGTGAAAAATTGCACAGTTTTGCGAAACAATCAGAATAATATGTTTATTATTGGTTATTCTATATTATTTATGTCGAAAATATTGAGAATTCGTTTCATTGTCCTCTTTAGTTTGTTAAAGTAGAATCAACTATTTTATTGAACAAAAAGTAAAAACTGTAATGTTTAAATAATAATAAAATAATTTATAACTTTTAAAGTCTTTGCTTATTTCTTAAAAAATATTATTTGGCCTGGCCTGGCCTGTCCTGGCTATGGGTGTGAATGTTACTTGCAGAATCATGAATCTTGAGCTGATCTGACCTGATCGTACCTTGCGTAAAATCTTCTAGGGCTCCATCTTCCGGAAGATGGAGAAAGCTTACATTCGCTGATCGTACCTTGATCTCTAGTGAGATTAGTCCTTTAAACAAGAACACTTTGGACACCCCCTGCTATAGATACCATGTTTCTAAGAGCCATTTTTAATTGGTCCCATTATGTTACAGGAACTGGTTACAACCGTCTCCAAACATAATATTATTATATTTTGGTAAATGAAGAATCCGGTCAGATTCCACATAAAAAAAGCAGCTTGTGGTCATGAGGTATTAGGACGAAGTATGATCAGTGTATTTTGTAAAATTATAATGCTCTAGTTGGTTGTTACTCGAAATAAAAAAATAAATCAAATATCTTGTTTGTAACATTACTTATTTTTCTTAACGTACCATCAAATGTTTAGATAATTTGCGTTTATAATCATTTCGTGCTGCAGTAACGGTTTGCTAACCAAGAATAACATTGCCGTGCATTTCATCTATTTGCAGGTGCCTAAACTAAAACTCCAGTCGCGGTGGGCAAATGGAATTAACGGCTGTACAAAACAGCAGAAAAAGTTTAACCTGTATCATGTAAAGAAAGAGGTAAACGATGGATCGAACGGTGATATTAAAAGGGCTCGAGACACTTCTTAAGTTATCCACCGGATCACGTGATCATCAAACCGTATTGTTATCTGCCAAAAACAAGTTAAACAAGTTTAGGTTTCGTTTGCACACCACAGAAATTACATGTAATCCAGCAGTATCACCTTTTCATTTCATTGCTTTCTGTGATAATCTTAAGAGCATTAAGTAATTTTACACTGAAATATGTATATAAAGGAAATAACATACAGTATTAAAAAAAATCATTATTGCGCTGCACCAGTAGTTGTAGCGCATTTATAATATACTAAAATGTATTTCAAATTACATTTCTGCAGTTAACTTATTTCTTAACAGCACGCCAGGTTTATTACCACTGCTTTATAGCTACTAGGAGAAGCGGAGTCGTTTCCTTTAAACTACTTTGTACCAACCGACAAGACTAGAAATTACGTTACTTTTTTTAAATAACATGTATTTTTTGAGGACACGTAATTCGAACTAATAAAATAACGCAGACTTAAAATGTGTCAGATTGAAAATCTTTATGTATAAAAATTCAGCCTCCGTTTGTTTGTGTTCACAAAACATGAAAATTAGTCACTCGGTTGACTCGAAATCTTTGGAGAATGTGGTGCACGGCACGAAGAAGGTTTTTAAAAAACAAAAATCCAAAAACTACACCCTTTACTTCTTTATACTCCTTAATTTTTAGGTAAACCCACATATTTTATCCGATTTCAATGGATTTTAAAACACGTATGCTTTATAACAAACAGAAAAATATTGTCAACATTAATTTTTGTCAATCTTCTTTGAGCATACCCACAGGTTTTATCCGATGTCGATGGAACTTTTCACACGTATTCTTTGAAATAAACAGAAAAATACTGTATTCAGTTGTTCAGAAATCCAATGCCTCCCCCTAATTCTACTCTCCTTAATTCTTGTCAATGTTCTTTGTACAAAGCCATAGTTTCTATCCGATTTCGAAGGAACTTTACACACGTATACTTAAAAGCTATCAGAAAAGTATACTTTTTATTTCGTTTACAAAACCCCAATCCCTCTCCCCCTTTCCACCATCTTAGTATTTGTCAATCAATGTTCTTTTTACATAGCCACAGTTTTTATCCGATATCTATGGAACTTTTCAGACTTTTACTTTTAAAAAAATCTGACCATTTGGTTTGAAAAACCCCTATCCCCCTCCCCCTTTTCCCCCAACACTCTTAATTTCCAATGTTGTTCATAGAAACCCAAAGTTTTTTTCAGACTTCGATGGAACACTGTACACGTCTACTTTAAAACAAAGAAAATTTATGTGTACCCCAGGTTTATAAAAACATTACCCCTAACCCCCTTTACCTAACTAAAGTGAAATTTACATTTGAAACAATTATATTTTTGTAAATATCTCGAAAACAGTAGGTAAATCGACCAAAGTGGATACCAATATTCCGAGGGCCCATAATATATCCTGTCAAACGGCGTTGGACCTGTTCCGATCGAATAAATGTTGATCAAAAAAAATTGTAACTTGAAATTTAAAAATTGTTTTAATAAATCCATGGTGACATATAAATCTACAGTTTTTATCCGATCTGGAAGGTATTGGGAGCACATATGTTTTATAATAAGTTATTGTTTACATTTGTTTCACAAAACTGCACCCGCTCTCCTCCTTCAACCATCTTAATACAAACTGGCACGTTTCAATTTTCTGGTTTTCTTGCATTTATATCGAAAACCTCAGAGAAATTGTCCAAAGTGGATGGTGATGTAGAATGTTTATGACATTCCGATCAAAAGGGATGAAACATTAGAATTTTCATATTCAGTTTCCGAGCAGAAGACGGAAAGATTAAAAATATTGTGTTTCCCAAAGCAGTAGAATAAACGTTTTCAAATTTGTTTATTCACAAAAATTGATGGTCTTTCACTTATTTTGTACATTTAAATGTGTCTTCTTTACATATGTGTAGCCACTTAGTAATAAAAATAGGCACGGCAACGCGAAAAGTTTTTCAAATAAGATTTGGTCTACGCATGTTTGTGCTAGCAAAAATGTAGTCTACCAACAAGCATTACAATTTAAAAAAAAAGATTTCTTGTAAATAAAAAAAGCCACCTTTTTAATATACCTTTGCATCCCACAATTAGAAACTGAATGCTTTTGCATGGCCGATTATATGTCGCATGTTCTAGAACCAGTAGGCTCTTATATTTGCTAAGGGACTGATCCACAGCAAAGCGTGGCTAGGTTTAGTAGCTAGTATGTATCAACTTTAAATAATTATTTTTAAATTCCACAAATCTAATGTATGTAGCTAAGTTGCATATGTTGGTGTTGGGGCTTGGAGGAATACTGTTCAAAGAATTAGGAATAGTCGATGGAAGGGGAAAGACGACCATGACCACAAGCTGGCACTCGATTTCATGCATAAGGGAGAGGGAAAATGTTTTCTTTTGTTCGTAAGGGTGTCAGCCGTCAAGGATTGGGACAAATTAAAAAGTGAAGTGATGAATAATTTGCCAAAAACGCTTAAGGAATTTAAAATTAAAATTACTATATCAGAAAAGTAAAAGGAAGAGCAATTTAACAATCCAATTATTAAAGAAAATTTTTAAAAAATAAAATAAAAATGGTTAAATAGAAGACTAGGAGAATTGCCTCCAGGGCGTTAGATAGATCACAATTAACACTAATAATAAAATAAATAATAATAATTAATGACAATACTACATTTCTTCCTCTTCTCTAATTATGTTACTAATTTCACGTGAGGGTGAAGGACCTGTCCCAAATCCATTTTGAAAGTCTGTAAGTTTGGCTACTATAATCGTACTCTAGTGTTGAATTTTTGTCGTAGGTTCAAGATATTTGTGTTGCTTCAGTATCATTTCCTGAGCAGAGATATCATGGTTCCTGTTTTCAACTATTCAGGTAGTTTCCTTTAAGCTAACACATGAAGAAGATGTAAAAGCAAATAATTCACTAGATTTCGTCTTTATTTCAGTAGTTCTGGAGCTATTTCTTAAAATCCGACCGCTTTTCTGTTTTTTTAGCACTTCATTTAGCTCTTTTATTGTTATTTGATTTAGTCCTTTCATTTCTGTAATAAATTCTGGAGGGTTTTCTAGCGTTTATTTCATATTTGTAATTCTGTTATGTAGATCTGTGCAGCGTATCTTTTTTATATTTTTTTTTGGAAAAGGCCTTGCGTCCGCATTCATAATTTTCTATGACTGAAAAATGTATTTAAACTTTCTCTATGTGCCTTCGTCTGCTAGATTCTCTTGCCTCGTCTTCGATATGTCAGTTAGATCTCTTGTTTTACTGTCAGGGTATTGTTTATTTGTTCATTCCATACACGGTGATTCAATAAGGGTTTTACAACTTTAGAATGATATAGAAATTTTTTGAGATAACTTACAGAATCGCTAGATGCGTCACTTTGTAGCAACCAGCTTCAGGTTTCACATAAAAGTGTCAGTTTGGTTCGATGTGACTTCCATTTATAATGCAGCAAACATCCCACCGGTAATCAATTTCTTCCCATACTCGTTGCAGCAGAAAGAGTGTAACTTGTACAACGGCAGCGTATATTCGATTTTTCAGGTCGGCCAAATTGTTTGTTAGAGGAAGAACATGCACACGATCTTTAATGAAACCCCAGAGAAAGAAATCCAGTGGTTTCTAATCTGGGGAGCGAGATGGCCATGCGATTGGGGCTTCATGGTTGCATCTCGGTCATCTTCTTCGATTTGTGCAATTAAAACGTTTTCAATCATATCCAGATACACAATACTAGTGACAGATTTTTCCATGAAGAAGAAAGGGTATAACCCTTTCAGGTTGCTAAGGACCCAAAACACATTAACTTTGGGATTGTCACGAACGTTCTTTAGTGTATTCTGTGCGAAATTTACGTCGAGTGGAATTGGGTTACAAAGCTTTGGTCAGATCATTGATTGAATATGGTAGTGTAGTATGGGAGCCACATTTCGACTATCAAATACAGGAGTTGGAGAAGGTGCAAAGAAGGGCTGCTAGATTTGTTTCCGGAAATTATCGCAGAACGCAATCAGTAACATATATGATAAAAGAGCTGGAATGGGACTCATTGGAAGACAGAAGGAGGGTGAAGAGGTTCATGGGAGTGTACAAGGCGTATATTGGTGATGAGGCATGGAAAGATATTGGTGTAAGAATTAAAAGTAATGCATGGAAGGGAAAAGATGGCCATGAACACAAGCTGGCACTCGATTTCAGGCACAAGGGTGTAGGAAGATTCTCTTTTTTCGGTAAGGGTGTCAGGGATTGGAAAAAGTTACCAAAAGAAATGATAAATAATTTGCCAAAAGCCTTGAAAGAATTTAAAGTTAAAATTTGTACTGGGCAAATCTAGATGGGTGCGGAATACGGGGAACATGGGTGTTTAAAGAAATTGCCACCTGAGCATGTGCTCCATTGCAATTTAATTAAATATTATTACTTCTGGTTTATGTTTACTCTTGTTTTACTCGAACTTGCAGTGCTATCCTAGACATACGTTCTTTTACGTTATTCCAGTCCTAATCTATATTATAAGCTCTTAATTTTTTAAGAGGCAACCAGTCAGTCTTCATTGCTAGAGATCTCTGGATATCAGTGTCATGAATTAATTAACACAGGAAGAATTAAACATCAGTCACTGGCAAACTGTAAATAAAAATGTATTATATAGCTAAATTATACTTGTAGGGAAATTTTAACGTGGACATCGCAATTAATTAATGCTACTGGTAACGATACTAGTCTCGTTGGCTCAGTTGTTTGTGGCATCGTGTTAGTGTCTGCCGCTTGACATCTAATTAGCTGGTTCGGGTCCTGGTAGTGGAAAAACTTCATCAGAACTTGGGAGGCACGGGACGTGAGGTAGTGGTGCACAATTCTAATCACCAGATTATGCACCAAAAACATGGGTTGAATCCCAAACCCTTCTGCAGAGCGTATACAATGAGGACATACGATGGCGATTCGGCAGTTGGATGTGGACGTTTAACCTGACGGCACCTCACTATCCTGAACGATGCGAAACCGAGTGTCACATTTATCTTCCTTCCATCTTCTATTCATTCACAACACAAACAACACACTACAATAAATATACACACAATACAGTCATCCACGTACAAAACAACAAACACGTAAATACACTTCCATCCTTGGGGAAGGCAAGAGGAAACCACCACAGTTTAAATTTCTCCACCCTCACCCCAAAAAATCTAACGATTTAGAAGAAATAGAAAATGAAGAATAATGACAATATTACCATCTGACCACAGCAATGAAAAGTAACAGACGTTCTTGCGATACTGAAATGTTTACCAGTGACTTCACTATTGAAGAATTGTTTAAATTATTAATACTCTTATTATGAACTCCCACTTTTCAGATATCGCATATATTTAAATTTATACTTAAATCAAAGGTTAGAAATTGATGCTTTTTTAAGTAATGTGCTTCATTAAAATATTTACATAAAAATATATACGCGGTGACACTGGTGCTGTATACGACAGTCTACCATCCCGCGGTCCTGTAACAGGAATGATAACATTTTCCTTGTAGTAGTCCTTTGGTGTGATGTAATAAAACTAAACAAATGAACCGCTGTCGTGTGCACTTCCGAACTATACGTTTATTAATCTGATAAAAAGTTACTACAAGTTTTCCGTGTCCTATATTGGATGTATAAAATGAGTCAGAATAATTACACTGCTCTGCATTGGTTGTAGAAGCTACCGTTTCTACAGGAAACAAAATCCGAAAGTACAGATTTCCTTTTCTAATCCGTTCGTGAAACTTACTGCACGAAATTAAAAGGAGAGTTGGGTGGGCAATACAAACAGCAAACAATCGCCTTCGTCTTTTCACTGATGTGTGGCATGTTTCGAATTGTCAACGTTACTGGAATACTTACTAAGATTGAGCCTTGGATTTTTTGTGTCAGCAGATACGAGTGGAAATTTTTCTCTTTTTCCCTTTACGTCTCAGTGTTCCTTATCTCATATTGTCGATGGTTAATTCTGTCTAATTAAGAGTTGTACGACCCAAAATTGCAGCTTCGTAATTGTTTAATGTACTGGGTGCTTCTCCTGCATATTAAACGCAGGTCCGGCCTTGGACCGCTGGAGAGGGGAAGGAAGAGTGGTGGCAGAGGACGGGTAGTATATAAGAGACCACTCACCTCAGACAACAGGTTTGCTACTGGCGACACTGGAACGGTCACAATGAAGATCACATTGGTTTCCGTCTTATTTCTCGCCGCGACACTGGTACTGCAAGTGGGTGCCAAAGAGGAAGGTCGGTTGATATCCTGTATGTTTTCCAGATAATTATAATGTTAGAATACTTCAACCCACGTATGAACTAGACTTCTCCAGTTTGTCAGTGATACCTTTAGATTTTTCTGAGTAAGGAATGCGCCTGTCTTGCATTTCTTCCTGTCGTCAATCCCTCGTCTAGCTAGATGCGAACCTCCGTCACTTCCTATCTTGAGCTAACCTTTTCATCTCAACATAACTATGTCTTAAAATATCTGTTTCAAGTGTTCTAATATCTGTCTTCTAATATCTGGTTCCCTCGGCTGTTCCATCCACTAACGTACTAATTATTTCCGTAAGTCTTAATATGTGGCTCACCATTCCGACTCTTATTTTTGTAAGTCGTTTGCACAAATTTCTTTATTCATCCGCTATTCGCAAAATACTTTCATTTCTACTTTATCTGACCAGTTGAGCTTAGAAATTCTACTATACCACTATATTACTATTGTATTAATTTCTCTTCTCTCTGTTATTCGCATAGTGCATGCTTCACTTTCATAAAATGCTGTATTCCGCACATTCATTTTTAGAAATTTCTTTCCGAGTCCTAAGTTAATATTTTAAACTGAAAGAGTTCTCTTTTTCAAGAATGCTCTTCTTACTAGGGCTATTTTGCCATTTTTGTTCAACCATCAGTCCTGAGTTGTTAAATAACAAAATTCCCTTACTTCTTTTGATATCTGTTCACATTTTTAAATTTGATCTTCTGTTATTCCTGTTATTTCTGCTAATATTGACGATATTTGTTAGTTTTTATTCAATCCAAATTTTTCTTTTAGCGTTTTGTTCAAGCTCATGAAGTCGAATAATTGAAATTCCGATAGATTGCTAGAGTCAGTTTCCTACCATAATGTTTTACATTGAACTTAGATATTAGTTCTGTTGAGCCGAATTCGCTTTGAAATAGTTACAATCACTCAATGTAGTCTGAGATGTCGACAAACGCTGAAGGTTGGCCGTTTAGACCATTCAGAAAACATGTAACTCTTATCAACTGTTCCTAGGTGAAATTTGCGCTGGTTAGTCTGATAATGAAAACAGCATTCAACATCTGTGCACTTAAAAATAATGATACAATCGTTCAGCTGCTATGTAATTTCCAAATGAAAGAAAACATCTTTCAGTAACCAACATAGATTCCCCTTGAATCATTTGTACGAAATACTGCTCTACGGCGGGTACCGTGAAAGTTGGGAGTTTGCCCATGTTGATTAATTTCTAAATCGTTAGATGTTATGTTACATAATCATCGTTTAACAGAGAACACCCAGTAAGTAATTCTGCAGGTAATGAGTGTAGGTAGCATCAAGAAACAATAAAATATTGAAAACATTTGACCCATAAGTAACGAATAGGGTTATTTTATTTATTTATATGTACATTCAGATGGTTCGTTATCTAGGATCTACAACGAACCGTTATTCCTTAATACTGTAATAAAATTTATTCTAAACATAATTTTGTAAAATAAACACTAATCCTATATATTACGAAAATGGTATAAATAATTATTATTATTACTACACACTGTAAATTATCAACCTGTTAGTAAAAACTGTTACCCACTAATACTAAATATCTTGAGTTTTCAAAAGTTCGTTTAACGCTGGCATCCGTTGGAGAATAAAGCTTTGGTAAATTCAAGAAGCCACACTTCCGGCATCAGCGTTCCACTTAGTTGTTTGTATCTCGTTCGTTTAGAGTATCTTGTGTCATTCCTTAGATGGCTTGCTGTGTTCTGGCAGGTTGTTGGCTATGCTGAAGCCGATACCGCTCCCTTGCTGCATCTGACATAGCATCTGTCAGCTTATGGAGTTCATTTAACAGGAGGTTGCTTTGATTGATCCACGAGTATGATAATGCTCTGGCCTCGTATTCGGGAAGACGCAGGCTCGAATTCCCGTTCGGCCATCCAAATTTGGGTTTCCCTAAATCATCCCAGGTAAATTGTGGGATGGTTCCCTTAAACGCGATGGCCACCTTCCTATTCCTTGCTCCAAGTTCTATCTTGAAGTCGACGAGGGATAAAGCCATAAGCAGAAAAAAAAAATAAGACTCAAAGTTGAAGACCTACCTACAGAAAGCATTTCTTCTTTCCCCGTCGGTTGTGACATGTTCCTAAAGTCGCTTTTAAACGGTCTGTAGTCCCATTGGGCGAAAGTGGCACAGCGCAACAGAGACGATGGACATAGGGGTTTTAATTTTGTCACATTAATGACAACGAAGCACCAGGTCCATTAGAACGAACAACAAACATACACTTAAGTTATCAATTAAAGATAAACATAAAGATGGGGATTCGTTACCAATTTAGCCTCAAATTTGAGAGTCATTATTTAATGGAGTACTTTATTTTGTTACCCCGTAACAATAGCTCAGAGAGCGATGCACCACCACAAGCTTCTTTGATCCGCTGCCATCAGTCAAGTTGCCGTCACAATGCGTCAAGTTGCTTATCGATCAAATATTACGAAAGAAATTAAGCAGAAACACTTTCCGATTGAACTGAGAAGTCTAATGTATACTTGTTATCTAAACGCCGATTGCACCCTTAGTGCACTGTGTTTGTTTCAGAGAGTGAGCGCATCAGAAGAAACCCAATTGAAACTCCGTGTTTCTACTGCAAGTGCTACCCCTGCGTCGGGGAGTGCTGCCTGGAGTACGATGAGCCGGCGCCACCTCCTTACCCGCCGCGGCCGCCTACTGCCTACCGCAGGAGCCAAGTCGCCAGCTTCTCCATATAGGTTTGTCTCGCAGTACATTGCCATATATACTGCGGAATATTGGAAAGCAAATGGTATATGTTCGCGCAGTGATGCCCCAAAAACATTTTAATTCCTCACCTGTACTATAAGCTTTTAATATTTACCTGAGGTGTTTTTTTTTATGCAAATCTAGACCCTACCCTCCATGGTGTGATGTCTGGTGGGACTCTCTCACCAACCCTCTATGGTGAGGTGAGATCTTAATGGATCCCTCCCTCTTCTGCCAACGACCTCGTAACTTTTGGATATCATTTCTTTAGCTCTCCTTTTTTCAAGGGTGGTAACCACCCCCCCCCAACCCCCTCTAAATTTGTGATAGGTAGTTTTTAGATTATTATTTTTAGCTCTACTGTTCGTCAAGGAATTGAAAATATGACGTGAGATTTCTGTCAAGGACCAAACGTCAAGGGATTGGGTGACCACCCCTCATTACAGTTGTCGGACGTCGTGGGCAGGGCAGACTGGTAAAACAGGAAATGTGGCGAACTGTGGCGGACCTAAAATCAGACTTTAATTCTGGGCAGCGTAAAAGTGTGTCTGAACATACACTGCATCGAACACCTCAACATTCCGCAACCGACTGAAACGGGCACGCGACAATCGTCACTGGACTTTGTCGGAGTGCCAGAGCGTTGTATGGTCTCATGAATACCGATACCTTCTTCATCATGCCAATAGGAGGGTGCGAATCAGTCGTTTTCCAGGGGAAGAGCTTCTTGACACCTGTACTGCGCGACGGAGACAAGCTGCCGGTGGCTCAATTATGTTCCGGGGATCGTGGGCATCCATGGGTCCATTGGAGCTCGTGCAGACCACGTACACCCTTCATGACGACCATGTTTCCCAACGGCAGTGGCATTTTTCGTCAAGATAATGCGCCTTGTCACAAGGCTGGGAACGTGAAGGAGTGCTTCGAGAGAACACAGTGGCTAGATGCAATTGATGTGCTGCCCCACCAACTTGCCAGATCTGAACCACCAATTGAAAACATCTGGGATGTGATTGAACGTGGCGTCAGAACTCATCGCCCCCTTCCAGGGAATTTACGGTAATTAGGTGAGTTGTGTGTGCAGATGTGCCACCTCCCTCCAGCGGCCTAGCAAGGCCTCATTGCTTCCATGCCAAAACACGTCGCCGATGTTATCCATGCCGACGGTGGACACACCGGCTATTAGGAAGGTGGTCGTAATGTTTAGGCTGATCAGTGTATTTGCGTCTTTCTAAACCATGCCGTTTGAAACTTCGGTGTATATACAACTGCTACAGTGCTTTACTCGTGGCCTAATACATTTGGCGACAAGGAAAAAAGTTTCTAAAAGAAATTTCTTAAGAAAACAGTGCTTTGTTGCTGCAATTGAATCTCCTTAAGTTGCTTGTTTCCCCCCAATAAAATTATTAAACGTTTTCTAGGTGTCATTAGTTTGACTGAAAAGAAAGTTTCGACACAAAATGCACTAGAGTATTCAATTAAAATGTAATTCAGTGATAACGCGTCGGTAAGATAGATTGAATTACAGTTGCGCTGGCTTTTTTTAAAGTAATTATTTATTGTGATATGATTTTAGTAATGATCGTACCCTCTTCGTAGGTATCCGTGAGCTGGTGGATGGAGGCTCTTCCTGGACGATGACTGGCGTCTGCTTCATCCATTACGCACTTAATGTAGTTTCACACACACAAATAAAGTCTTCAAGCTGAACCCTGTGTTGTACTGCCTCTCCCTCTCCACTTCACCAATTAACGGACTCAGTGACCTGCACTCGACACAAACCTGGGTCCTCGACCAAAACACTAAAGTTATTTCAACCAGTTTTATATGAATTAAAAGAAATTACAAAATACTATATTCTTACAAAAATCCAAATCCGTCATCGCGAATTTCTGTGCACGATAAAGAGCACAGCACGCCAGCCGAAACGTAAGCTTTTTACTCTACACAGTTCCCGCCACTACACTGGAAGCAAGTCTGCAGAGTTCCACCTTACACGTTCAGTTTATTAAACATATTAATTATTTGTTAAAATTATGGTAGAAAACGAATATCTTCATTTTTTTATACATAGTCATATATACAGGAGCACATTTAACTTCCTAATTTTAGTAATTTTATGTTTCTTTAATCAATTTTCGTTTTTAGCAGCATAACTGAAGCCATATTGGCTGAACGCATCACTTCATAAAAATCTATTTTTGTCAGCACACTTTTAAAACAAAATCATTCTCTATTGAGCCAATTATTATCAATTTTACCTTCAGAAGCGTCCATTGCGAATCTCATCTGAAATTTTGATTCCCTAAATCTGTTTGTTTTTGCTATATAATTCTTCTTAAATAAATAATTCAACCACGTTTACCGTTGAAGGTCCTCGGAAGAGTATATAACGTTTTATATTAGCAAGGGACCTACAATTGTAGTCAGATGTCATTACTTGATATTTTTTCTACATTTAAATTAATAAAGGAATTAAAGTAATAAGGAATTTTTATTCGTAATGAAACGCTCCGAGAAAACCTTAGGTTCTTCGGGGCTTGAAGATGATGCAGAAACGGATGTGCTTTTCCCTCCATTTTCTAAAAATTATCGAGCATCTCGTCACTGGCTAGAGATGCTATAAATCCAACTCCTGTTAAGTGAAGTAACTGGTGCGTAAGAAGATAAGATGCGCTCTTATAAAAGATTGGACTCCGAAGAGATTTACAGCAGCAGTCGTTGCGCGTTAAAGACTGTTAAAAAAAAACTGCACTCACTGAAGTGGAATATAAATGAATGTGCATGAAGACAATATTCCTCTCCGTGTATAGGGAAATGAGTCGGGCTACAAGGAATATTTTAACGCATGTTTCATTATATAAACACGAGGACGAAAAATAATTTGTCTTTTGTTTTGACTTCACATATCTTTTAGATTACCGTTCCTTTGATACCTGGTGAGAAAGTATATTTTAAACAACTTGTGACTTATTTCCTCGTAGATACTTCACAGGTTTAATAAAAAATATCGTGTTACATGATGATTGCACAACTACGACGTTACTCTTATTCTTTACATGTTGGTAAAGTCTGTTTCTTTCATAGACCTGGAGAAACTAGGTGCCAATCTACTGTTCTCAATAAACCGACTGTGTTCACGCTATAGAATTCTTAACCTAAAAATCTAATCGGATTCAAAAATATGTATTTTTTTAGAATAGCATCAAAAACATTGCTGTATATTCTTATTAAAAATTGTAGCATTAAGCTTCGTGCCTACAATTTAGTTAAGCAAGGATTAAAATAATAACCAGAGAAGATCTGAAATCGAGACATTATACGATTTGATAAGTCTATTAACTATTCATGGGAAGTAGAAAACGTTATATCATGATATTCAACTTAACGTTTAAGCAATTTTGAGATTTAATGATGATGCAACCTCTGAAAGAAACTGTTTTTATGAGCATGAAATCAATCGTTAGATAGAGGAACCAAAAATTCGGATAAATCAGCCCAATAAATCATATTACAATATTAAATGTCAGGTTACCTTTTAAACTTATTCCTATTCTATTTCTACAGACAGACAATAATGTGGTTAATGCTTCAAACTAGCATAACTGTTCGGGATGACTGCTGAAATTTTACAGAAAATAAAATTTAGAAAAATTATTGAGGATATTGTAAATATTGTTCAAGAGTGACCCGTAAACTTTTTATAATCTCTGTGGATCTGAACAGCCAGTTTTCTATATTCACAGGAACGTGAGTAATCAACACACCAACAAAATCTGTGACCTTTTCAACATCATATGAATTATATTAGCACTCGCTTATTTTCAATTCCATTCTGGATTAAATCGAGTACATTTCAATGTTATTGCAAAAACCACTTTACGTTAGTGTCTTTTCGCTCAGTGATGAGAAACGGAGAGAGGCTGCTGACATCGTTATCGCAATCCTATGGCAAAAACATTAAGCTGTATATCCACCAACCACAAGAGTGATTCACAGGACTGGAGTGACGAACTTTGTCGTCAGTTAAATGCATCAAGCACTCTTTTGTTTGAAATAAATGTGAATTGTAAAAAAAAAAAATTGAATTAACTGGTAACTACCTTATAACATCGCACAAAATGAGAAATTAAACCAGCAACCAAATGAAAAATGTTAAACAAAAAATTATATTAGTGAGTGTCAGACAGTTAATGATAAATTCGAAACAAACTAACAAAAATGGTACAATGCAAAGCCATGGGAGAGAGGAAAAATAACTATACCCTTCTGCGAATAAAAGTAATAGATGACAAACAAGTTCAAATCATTACCGTGAATTTTGCAGCATTAATAAATAAAATAAGTAAATAACCTTTACAGGATGACACCGTATATTACGTTTCTTTCACCAAATAACTAATATTGAAGTTACTTGATAGAACTATCTTTGCTTTAATAATTAGAATTGCGTGTTTATTGGTTGTTAATACTGGAAGTCTAATATAAATGTAAGGTAACATCCGTCTTCATCTGCGACTTAATTCAGTATGAGACTCTTCAGTGTTCTTTACTTAGTCATGGAACCCTGGATTTTAAAAGCAAATACACATTCAAAACATCTGACATAGTAAAGCAGTCAATCACATAATACATTTGCTACAACCTGCGAATACTGTGTTCAAAAGCACTGTACATGCCACCACGCAGTTGTGGTAGGGTTATTGGCTGAGGAGGCTTAAACACTGAAGCTTTCGCATAACCACACACAAAGTAATTGCATGAGGTGAGGATCAACAGTGGTTTTGGACAGATTGATAGGAACATGTTGCATCGAAGGTTGCAAAAACATGATTATCGAATTGATATCTACATAATCATTAAGGAGATGCATATAGAGCGTTTACAATATCTACAAAGAAAATTTGTACCTTTATATATGATTTTAAAATTTTGTGACAATATTTAAAGTGATATAGCTACAGTAAACTTATGAAATCACTTCAGTTGTTTATAATGACCCTGTATATGCTTTTCCCTGTCTTGCGCTTACCAAATTAATTTTTTAATATCGTTTTCATATGTTATTCAACCTGTTTGACGGGTAGCCTTCAGCCTTTTTCGTGCTAGTAGATATCCGCAGTGAAAACCTGGAAAAAAAAACTCATTCACAATAATTATCAGTTTATTCCTTTCCAACTCGTATTCTTCCCCTGTACTTATTTTGCAATAATAATCTAAAAATATATGTTCATTGTAACTTGTTAAAATTTACACAGTTCCACTTTTTCATATACAAAAACTACGAAATTTTTGGTGTGTAAGGGTTTGGGAGAGACTGTACTAGCCGTTTCCAACCAAATGTCAAATTCTCCTTCACGTGGTACACCCTGTTTGCACGGACGAGGCTCTGGTGACTGAAAGATTCCCGGTATAAGGAGTCACCCACTGCTTGCCAACGGAATCCGAAAGGAGGGCGGAAGAGTAGGGAGCGGTTCAGGGCACCCTCTTGCCCTTGGGGTAGGAAACGGTCCCTAAAGGCGGGTGAATCAGAAATGATCAACGGCATGGGGATGCAGAAGGCAACAAGAAACCACTGCATTAAAGACCCAAAGGATATCCCGAGGATATGTAATCTTCTCAAATTACATATATCAAGATGGCTTCTTAATGTGTAAAATATTCCGGAGGTATAATAGTCTCCCAATCGGATCTCCCGGTTTGGACTGCTCAGGGAGGACTCATCAGAATGGATAGAAACATTCTACGAGTCGGAGCGTGGAATGTTAGAAGTCTGAATAGAGCAGGCAGGTTAGAAAACTTAAAAACGGAGATGCAACAACTTAAGTTAGATGTTGTTGGGATTAGTGAGATTAAATGGAAGGACACACAGGATTTCTGGTATGGGGAACACAGGATAATTAGCACACAAGCTGTCAATGGAGTTACTGGTGTAGGATTTGTAATGAACAAGAAATTAGGGAAACGGGTGAGTTATTATGAAAAGTTAAGTGACAGGATTATTTTCATGAAGTTAGAAACCAATTCCGTTCCAACCATTTTAGTGCAAGTGTATATGCCAAAGTCACACGAAGATGACGAAGAAATATAAAAAATATACTCTGTAATTGAATAATTAATCCAATATGTTAAGGGGGAGGAAAATCTAATAATCATGGGTGATTGGAATGCGATGGTGGGAGAAGGAAAAGAGGGTAATACTGTAGGAAGTTTTGGTGTAGGAGAAAGAAATGAGCGAGGAAGCAGGTTACTAGAATTTTGTGAAAGATATAAGCTAGTAGGGACACTGTTTAAGAACCATGCAAGAAGAATATACACCTGGGAACGTCCTGGGGATACAGGCAGATATCAGCTAGATTAAATAATTGTCAAACAGTGATTCAGGAATCAAGTTCTAGACTTTAATGCGTACCCAGGAGCAGACATAGACTCTGGCCATAATATGATAATAATCAAGTGAAATTTAAGCGAATAAGGAAGCAGTATAAGCAGAACAGACTGGAAGTGAATAAACTCAAACATTCTAGCACGAGAGAAAAATTTGCAGAAATGGTAGACTTAGGTCTAAGAAGTAACTCTGAGAGGACCTCAACCGAGGACGAATGGAATAAAGACCGAAATAATGAAAGCTGGTAAAGAAACATTAAGCTTTAGGGAACAAGCTGCCAGAACACCGTGGATCACGAGAAGAAATTTTGGAACTGATGGATCAGAGGAGAAGGTACAAAAATGCTCAGGACGAAGCAGGAAGAGAGCATTATGGGCAATTTAGAAATCAAATAAACAGGAAATGCAAAATAGCAACAACAAAAAATGGCTGCAAGAAAAGTGTGAAGAAGTAGAAAAGGAAATGGTCGTAGGTAAAGTAGATGTTGCATATAGGAAGATCAAACAGAATTTTGGAGAAATGAAGAAAAGAGGTATGAACATTAAAGCTGCCGATGGGAAACCTCTTTTAAGCTCAGAAGATAGAGCTAACCGATGGAAAGAATACATTGAGAAAGTGTATGTTGGGGACGACTTGAACAATGGTGTAATGGAAAAGGAAGGTGATGTCGACATTGATGACTTAGGAGATCCTGTTTTGAGGACAGAATTTAATAAAGTTCTAAATGACTTGAAAGCAAATAAGGCAGTTGGAATTGATGAGATTCCTGCAGAACTTCTCAAATCCTTAGGAGAAGAAGGAATCGAAAGATTATTCAAGCTGATATCAAAAAGTTATGAAAAAAGAGAAAATCCAACTGATTTTAATAAAAATATCATCTTCACACTTCCAAGCCGACAAATGTGAGAATTATCGCACCATTAGTCTAACATCACATGCTTCAAAATTACTGACTAGAATAATATACAGAAGGATGGAAAGGGTAGGAGAAGAGATAGTAGGTGAAAATCAATTTGGGTTTAAGAAAAATCGTGGTACAAGGGAAGCAATTCTGTCTTTAAGATTAATACTTGAAGGGCGGATCAAGAAAAACAAAAATACTTTTATGGGATTTGTTGATTTGGAAAAAAAACTTTTGACAATGTTAGGTGGGACAAGATGTTCAAAATTTTAAAGAAGTCAGGTCTAAAGTATCGAGATAGAAGAACACTCTATAAACTATATAAGAATCAAGTGGCTGTATCAAAAGTAGAGAATCACGAGAAGCATGCATCAGTTATAAAGGTTGTGAGACAAGGTTTTAGTCTATCCCCGTTAATATTCAACTTGCATGTAGAAGAAGCAATGAAGAAAGTCAAAGAAAAATTTCCATGTGGCATAAGTTTTCAGGGAGAAAAAATCAGTATGCTACGATTTGCTGATGACATTGTCTTGTTAGCAGAGAGGGCTGAGGGTATTGAGAAGTTACTGAGTGGCATGAACAAAATACTGAAGGAAGATTTTGGACTGTATATAAATCAAAGCAAGACAAAAGTGATGAAATGTAGCAGGAATATTACCAATACTAGTTGATTAAATATAAAAATAGGATCGGATGCAATAGGAGAAGTAAGTGAATTCTGTTACTTGGGAAGCATAATTACAACCGATGGCCGAAGCAGGAATAATGTTAAAAGCAGAATAGTACTAGCAAAACGAGCCTTCATGAAAAAGAGAAACCTTTCACTTTCAAATATTGATTTAGGAATTAGAAAGAACTTTTTAAAACTCTTTGTGTGGAGCACAGCACTTTATGGTAGAGAAACATGGACTTTAAGAATACCGGAAAGAAAGAAAATTGAAGCATTTGAAATGTGGTGCTACAGAAGAATGCTGAAAATTAAGTGGACAAGTAAGAAATGAACGTGTTTTGGAAATGATGGGTGAGAAAAGAAGTTTGTGGATGAAGCTTATAGAAAGAAGAGACTGGCTGGTAGGTCATATTTTGAGACATGCTGGATTGGTTAATTTGTTAGTGGAGGGAACAGTGGAAGGTAAGAACTGTAGAGGAAGACAGAGATTATAATATATGAAGCAGATAATTGAGGACGTGTGTTGTAAGGGGTATGTACTGTAGAAATGAAGAGGTTAGCACAGGATAGGAAGGGATGGAAGATGGAGGAATGCATCAAAAAAGTCGAAAGACTGACGACACCAAAAAAAATAAAAAAAAAATTTCCTTATGCAATATTGTTACACAGAGGTTATATCAATTAAAAAAATTAAACATTTATTGTAAATTTGAGCCTGCATTCACATTCAAGTTCACGCTTCCAGTACCAACACTCGCTTACATCTCTGAAAACCATGTGCAACCCGCAACATCACAGAGTTTTTAGTTTCATGGCTGATATAGTACTCCAAGTACATTCGTCTCTGGTAGTAAAAAAAGGTGGGAAAATACGATACAGTAATGTCGGCAGCTCTCACAGAAAAAATAGAGGAAAAATAAATACAACTAACTGTGGTGACCCAAATGATTACGTCTGTACTGTTGAATTCTCGTAAGAGCTTTAAAACTTCAAATAATTTCATTTGATTACATTGGTTCAACAAAGCTGAGTAATATAAATTTTGAAAACATTTGATCGTTTCTTAACAAAGGAAATATTTCAATCTGCTGTGCAAGTAATTACACTGTTATTGAAGATGAATTTGGCACACGAGTAAAAATCAAATATAGATAGTTGATTAGGCTAAACAATAAAACGTAGTACAGCAATCAAACATGGAACGAGATAGGGGGGGGGGGGTCGGGAAGAATGTAAACACTCAGTCTTGTGACACCAATGGTAAAATTTGCGCATTATTTACGTTTTTTTTTAAAATTCGAATATAGATAAACAATAAAATTGTTAAAGCTTTGAATCTCGTATTTTCATTTTAAAGTGAATATTCTAAGCTTTTGAGTCAGGAATTCAGATTTTCGCCACACAAACAAACATAAAGTGTAATAGCGTTGGTAAGGTTAAACAAGGAAGCGTCGTAATTAGTTATCAGGCATTACTGAGAGTGACATTCTGTGTATAGAAACGTAACTTTTTATTATTAATATTCATAATAAGATAAAAAGAGCAGATATCAGTAAAAGTTTTACCCTGAATATCAATTGCTTTTATTATTCAGTGGATCCCATTAAATAAAAGTTGGTCTAGTATTTTAATCGCGTTGCATGTCCCTAGCAGCTTCATCATGAAACAATCATGACAGCTGAGTGTTATGAGCCCTAAAGTAAAAGGCATTATAAACTATTACTTTATATTGTCAAAAAAAAATATAACAACAAAATTGCGAAAAGGCAAACAATGACGTGCCTGAAGTTCAGCGACCCCATATTTATTTGTGAGAAACGTATTGATTTATGAAGGAGTCGTCTAGAACGGAATATAAAAGGAGAATCAAAACAAAACAAAAATTGTGGCGTCAAATATTCCAAGCATTATGCGTATTAGACCATTTGGAACATTTCATCTTCAATCCAGAAGAAACGTGAAAATTAGTTTTTCTGAAAGAAAAACGTGTTATTTCACCATCATGCATTTTAAATTTTAAACATCACTTCGTATAATGTATTACATCTCGAAATGACTCTAGCCCTATAGTAAATTGTACTGTAGAAAGTTAATGCTTCAGATCTTGAAGGAGTGGAACTTGAAATTTAAAAATTCTGTGGTGACATACAAATCTACAGTTTTTATTCAATCTCGAAGTCACTGGGTGCACATATGATTTAAAATAAGTTAAATACATTGTTTACATTTGTTTCACAAAACTGCACCCGCTCTCCTCCTTCACCGACCTTAAAACAAATTTACACGTTTGACTTCTCTAGTTTCCTTTCATTTATATCGAAAACTTTAGAGAAATTGTCCAAAGTGGATTAGAACTTTCATATTCAGCTTCCGAGCAGAACGCGGAAAGAATAAAAATATTGTGTATCCCAAAGCAGTAGAACAAACGTTTTCAAATTTGGTTTATTCACAAAAATTGATCGTCTTTCACTTATTTTGTAATATTTGTCAGTATTCCTTGTACATACCCACAGTTTTTATCCAATACCTATGGAACAAATCATCGTTTAACGTTGGTAACGTCACATAAAATGCCGCAGAGCGTATACATTGAGGGCATACGATGGAGATTCGTCAGTCGGATGTGGACGTTTAGCCTGGCGGCTCTCACTATCCTGACTGATGCGGCACCAACATATTACATTAAATAAACACACAACACAGACATTCACGCACAAAACAACAAACACGTAAATACACTTCCATCCTTGGGGAAGGCAACAGGAAATCACCACAGTTTAAATTTCCCCACCCTAAAAATCCTAACGATTTAGGAGAAATAAAAGGTGAAGAACAATGACAATATTACCATCCGACCACAGCAATGAAAAGTTGGTGCGATACTGAAATGTTTGCCAGTGACTTCACTACTGAAGCAGTAATTAAATTATTAATACTCTTATTATCACCAGCCCACTTTTCAGATATCGCATATATTTATACTGAAATAAAAGGATAGAAATCAATACTTTTTTAGTGTGCTTCATTAAAATATTTACATAAAAAATATACGCGGTGACACTGGTGCTCTATACGACAGTATACCATCCTGGTGTCCTGTAACAGGAATCGTAACAATTTCTTTGTAGTAGTCCTTTGGTGTGATGTAAACAATAAAACTAAACAAATAAACCGCTGTCGTACGCACTTCCGAGCTATATGTTTATTAATCGGTTAAATAGTGACCGTAAGACTTCCGTATCCAATATTGGATGCATAAAATGAGTCAGAATAATTACACTGCTCTGAATTCAACTTAATTAGTCGTAGAAGCTACCGTGTCTACAGGAAACAAAATCCGAAACTACAAATTCCTTTTCTAATCCGTTCTTGAAAATTACTGCACGAAATTAAAATGAGAGTTGGGTGGTCAATACAAACATCAACTTCGTATTTTCACTAATGTCTGGGATGTTTGGAATTGTCAACGTTACTGGAATACTTACTAAGATTGAACCTTAGACATTTTGCGCCAGCAGATACGCGTGAAAATTTTCCTCTTTCCCCATTACTTCTCCTTGTTCCGTAACTCATATAGTCGATGGTTAATGGTGTATATTTAATCGTTTGATGACCCAAAATTGTAGCCTCGTCATTGCTTCATCTCCTGCATATTAATCGCAGGTCCGGCGTTGGACCACAGTAGAGGGGAAGGAAGAGTGGGGGCAGAGGACGGGTAGTATATAAGAGACCACTCACCTCAGAAAACAGGTTTGCTACTGGCGACACTGGAACGGTCGCAATGAAGGTCACATTGGTTTCCGTCTTATTTCTCGCCGCGACACTGGTACTGCAAGTGGGCGTCAAAGCGGAAGGTCGGTTAATGTCCTGTATGTTTTCCATATAATTATAATGTTAGAATACTTCAACCTACGTATGAACTAGATCTCTCCAGTTTGTCAGTAAGGAATGTGCCTGTAGTGTATTTCTTCCTGTCGTCAATTCCTCGTCTAGATAGATGCTACCTCCGTCACTTCCTATCTTTAGCTATCCTTTTCATCTCAACATAACTGTGTCTTCAAACATCTGTTTCAAGTGTTCTAATATTTGTCTTCCTTCATAATTCCTTCCAGCGGCTATTCCATCCACTAACGTACTAATTATTTCCGTAAGTCTTAATATGTGTCTCACCATTACATCTCTTAATTTTGTACGTCTCTTCCACAAAATTTCTTTCTTGGTCTGCTATTCGCAAAATACCATCATTTGGCAATCTGACGAGTTAAGCTTCGAAATTCTTCTATACCACCAAATTACTAATGCATTAATTTCTTTTCTTTCTGGTATTCGCATAGTGCATGCTTCACTTCCATAAAGTGCTGTATTCCGCACATTCATTTTTAGAATTTTTTTCCGAGTTCTAAGTTAATATTATAAACTAAAAGAGTTCTCTTTTTCAAGAATGCTCTTCTCGCTAGTGCCATTCTGCTATTGACATGAATTTTGATTCAACCATCAGTTCTGAGTTGTTAAATAACAAAATTCCCTCACTTCTTTTGATATCTGTTCACATTTTTAAATTTGATCTTCTGTTAATCCTGTTATTTCTGCTAAAATTGACGATAATTGTTAGCTTTAGTTTCTATTTAGTCCAGGTTTTTCTTTTAGCGTTTTATTCAAGCTTATGAAGTCGAATAATTAAAATTCCGATAGATTTCCAGAGTCAGTTTCCTACCAAAATGTCTTACATTGAACTTAGAGATTAGTTCTATGGAGGTGAATTCTCTTTGATATAGTTACAATCACTCAATGTATTCAGAGAAGTCGACAAACGCTGAAGGGTGGCCGTTTAGAGCATTCGGAAAAAATGTAGCGCGTATCAACTGTTCCTAGGTGAAATTTGCGCTGGTTAGTCTGATAATGAAAACAGCATTCAACATCTGTACACTTAAAAAGAATGATACAATCATTCAGCTGCTATGAAATTTCCAAATGAAAGAAAACATCTTTCAATAACGAACATAGATTCGCCTTGAATTATTTGCATGAAATACTGCTCTACGGCGGATACCGTAAAAGTTGTGAGTTTGCCCATGTTGTTTAATTTCTAAATCATATGTTATGTTACATAATCATTGTTTAACGTTGGTAACGTCACAGAAAACCCAGTAAGTAAATCTGCAGGTAATGAGCGTAGGTAGCTTCAAGAAACAATAAAATGTTGAAATTAACCAAAAAATATGGTCCTTAGGTAACTAACGAATAGGATTTCTTTGATTGATCCACGAGTGTGGTGACGCTCTGGCCTCGCATACGGGAGGACGCAGGTTCTAATTCCGGTTCGGCTATCCAGATTTGGGTTTTCCGAAATCATCCCAGGTTAACTGAGGGATGGTTCCCTTAACTGCCATGGCAACCTTCCTATTCCTTCTATCTCAACGTCGATGAGGCATAAAGCCAAAAGCAGAAAAAAATTAACTGACCCAATGTTGAAAACCTGCCTACAGAAAGCATTTCTTCTTTTCCCGTCGGATGTGATATGTTCCTAAAATCGCTTTTAAACCGTCTGTAGTCCCATTGGGTGAAAGTGGCACAGCGCAACAGAGACGATGGACATAGGGGTTTTAATTTTGTCACATTAATGACAACGAAGCACCAGGTTCCATTAGAACGAACAACAAACATACACTTAAGTTATCAATTAAAGTTAAATAATGAATAATTAACATAAAGATGGGGATTCGTTACAAATTTGCCTCAATTTTGAGAGTCATTATTTAATGGAGTACTTTATTTTGTTAGCCCGTAACAATAGCTCAGAGAGCGATGCACCACCACAAGCTTCTTTGATCCGCTGCCATCAGTCAAGTTGCCGTCACAATGCGTCAAGTTGCTTATGGATCAAATATTACGAAAAAAATGAAGCAGAAACACTTTCCGACTGAACTGAGAAGTCTAATGTATACTTGTTTTCTATACGCCGTTTGCACCCTTAGTGCACTGTGTTTGTTTCAGAGAGAGAGCCCATCAGAAGAGAACAACTTAAACCTCCGTGTATCTACTGCAAGTGCTATCCCTGCTTCGGGGACTGCTGTCTGGAGTACAATAAGCCGGCTGCTGCCTACCGCAGGAGCCAAGTCGGCAAAAGTGGCGCCAGCTTCTCCATATAGGTTTGTCTGGCAGAACATTGCCATATATACTGCGGAATATTGGAAAGCAAATGGAATTTGTTCGCGCAGTGATGCCCCAAAATCATTTTAATTCCTCACCTGTACTATGAGCTTTTAATATTTACCTGAGATGTTTTTTTTATGCAAATCTAGACCCTGCCCTCCATGGTGATATCTGGTGGCGCTCTCTCCCCAACCCTCTATGGTGAGGTGAGATCTTCAGAGATCCATCCCTCTTCTGCCAACGACCTCATAAGTTTTGGATATCATTTCTTTAGCTCTCCTTTTTCAAGGGCATCAATCCCCCCCCCCCCCCCTCTAACCATGTGATCGACGCCGCAGGTAGTTTGTACATTTCTTTTTTACTCTACTGTTCGTCAAGGTATTGAAAATATGTCGTGAGATTTCTGTCAAGGTGAAACCACGTCCAAACTTCATTTGATTGGGCGGCCACCCCTCATTACAGTTGTCGGTCGTCGTGGGCAGGGCATACTAGTAAAACAGGAAATGTGGCGAACTGTGGCGGACCTAACATCAGACTTTAATTCTTGGCAGAGTACAAGTGTGTCTGAACATACAGTGCATCCTCAACCAACGATCCATGTATGTGCCAGTGTTAACACCACGACATCGGCAACTACGACTGAAATGGACACGCGACCATCGTCACTGGACTTTGGCGCAGTGGCAGAGCGTTGTATGATACCTTCTTCATCATGCCGATGGGAGGGAACGAATCCGTCGTTTTCCAGGGGAAGAGCTTCTTGACACCTGTACTGCGGGACGGAGACAAGCTGCTGGCGGCGCAATTAAGTTCCGGGGAACGTGGGCATTCATGGGTCCAGTGGAGCTCGTGCAGACCACTTACATGTCATACACCCTTCATGACGACCATGTTTCCCAACGGCAGTGGCATTTTTCATCAAGATAATGCGCCATGTCACAAGGCTGGGAACGTGAAGGAGTGGTTCGAGAGAACACAGTGGCTAGATGCAATTGATGTGTTGCCCCACCAACTTGCCAGATCTGAACCCGATCGAAAACATCTGGGATGTGATTGAACGTGGCGTCAGAGCTCAGCGCCCCCCTCCACGGAATTTACGGTAATTAGGTGAGTTGTGTGTGCAGATGTGCCACCTCCCTCCAGCGGCCTAGCAAGGCCTCATTGCTTAAATGCCAAAACACGTCGCCGATGTTATCCATGCCGACGGTGGACACACCGGCTATTAGGAAGTTGGTCGTAATGTTTTGGCTGATCATTGTATTTGCGTTTTTCTAACCCATGCCGTTTGGCACTTCGGTGTATATACAACTGCTACAGTGCTTTACTCGTGGCCTAATACATTTGGTGACACGGAAAAAAGTTTCTAAAAGAAATTTCTTAAGAAAACTGTGCTTTGTTACTGTAATTCATTTTCCCTAAGTTGCTTGTTTCTTAAAATTAAAAAAAAAAAAATTTTCTAGGTGTCATTAGTTTAAAAGTTTCGACACAAAATGCACTAGAGTATTGAATTAAAATGTATTTCAGTGATAACGCGTCTGTAAGATATATTGAATTACAGTTGCACTGGCTTTTTTTAAGTAATTATTTATTGTGATATGATTTTAGTAATGATCGTACCCTCTTCGCAGGTATCCGTGAGCTGGTGGATGGAGGCTCTTCCTGGACGGTGACTGGCGTCTGTTTCATCCATTGCGAACTTAATGTAGTTTCACACACACAAATAAAGTCTTCAAGCTGAACACTGTGTTGTACTGCCTCTCCCTCTCCGCTTCACCATTTAGCAGACTCAGTGCCCTGCACTCGACACAGACCAGAGTCCGCAACCAACACACTAAAGTTATTTCAATTACCTTTAGAACCAGTTTTCTATGAATTAAAAGAAATTACATAATACTATATTCCTCAAAAAATCCAAATCCGTCATCGCGAATTTCTGTGCACGATAAAGGGCAAAGCACGCCAGCCGAAACGAAAGCATTTTACTTTACACAGTTCCCGCCGCTACACGGGAAGCAAGTCTGCTGAGTTCCACCTTACACGATCCATTTATTAAACATATTCATTATTTGATAAAATTATGATAACGAAACGAATATCTTCATTTTTTATACATAGTCCTATATAGGAGCACATTTAAACTTGCTCATTTTAGTACTTTTATTTTTCTTTAATCAATTTCGTTTTTAGCGGCATATCTAATTTATTCCAAAGCAAAAAATAAAGAGAAGTAGAGAACCTATGTACTATAATAGGGAAGTGAGGAGGTTAAAGAGGTTGGTAAGAAAAGAACATAACAGAGTTAAGAGACAGCAGGGTAGTAGGGAATATTTAAAACAACTAAACAAGGACTTAATAACAGCAAAGAAAATGGCTAAAGATGGGTTTATGAAGAGTACTGTCAGTGCAGGGGGACCATTGACTGATGCATCTAGAAATTTCTATGGCTATATCAGGAAACTGAGGGGAAGGGAGGATGTAGAGACACTTATAGATAAGGTTGGAGAAGAAGTTACTGACGATTTGAAAAAGGCAGAGATTTTAAGTAACTGGTTCAGTGAAAGCATTAGGGACAATGAATAAGAAACAGGAGGGTCTAATTCGGAGAACGAGCTTAACAACACAATTAGAAATGACGATAGTAAAAAATTTGATATCCATCCTGAGGAAATCATGAAGGAAATAACAAAGCTGAAAAAACATAAAGGGGCTGGTGAAGATAATATTACTACAGATATCTTAAAGATAGCCGGATGTGACATTGTACCTTATCTTGAAATATTATTTAAATTGAGTCTAGACACTTGCTGCTTACCACGGGACTGGAAAAGTGCAATAGTAGTACCGGTACATAAGGGAGGGGTGAGAAATAGAGTTGAGAATTACAGGCCAATCAGTTTGACATCAGTGGTAGGTAAATTAATGGAAAGATTGATATGCAACCACATCAGAAATATATGTGAGGAACGTAATTGGTTTTCAAGCAGGCAACATGGTTTCAGGCAAGGATATTCATGCGAATCTCAGTTGGTGGGATATATGCAAGATATTTCAGATGAAATGGACAAGGGAGGCCAAATTGATAGTGTAGCACTCGATCTGTCTAAGGCGTTTGACAGAGTAAGCCATAAAATGGTAGTAAATAAGGTAAAAACCATTGGAGTGGATAAGAAAGTCATTTGCTGGGTAGAAGAATTTTTAAAAGGTAGAAAACAGAAAGTTAGGGTAGGAAATGTAGTATCAAAAGAAGTGGAAGTAAAAATGGGTGTGCCACAGGGTAGCGTATTGGGACCATTGCTATTCATTATTCTAATGAATAATTGTGTTGATTGTTTACTATCTGAAATTAGATTGTTTGCAGATGACATAATGCTGTATAAAAGAATGAAAACGATAGAGGATTGTAAACAGTTGCAGGGTGATCTGGACAGGATATCTAATTGGGTTGGTAAACATGGAATGAAGATAAATGCAAAGAAGAGTCAGCTTATTAGATACACAAATAAAAAACAAAAGGTTAATTATGAATATAAGGTGGGGATAGAATTGCTTGCTGAAGACTTGAAATGCAAATATCATGGAATTACTTTTGATAACATACTTAACTGGGCAGGACACATAGGACAGGTGGTAGGAAAAGGTTTCAAAGTTCTGCTCTTGTTGGAGAGAGTTATGAGGGGATGTACGAGAGAAGTCAAGGAATTGGGTTACAAAACTTTGGTCAGACCATTGCTCGAATATGGTAGTGTAGTATGGGACCCTCATTTTACGTATCAAATACAGGAGTTGGAGAGGGTGCAAAGAAGGGCTGCTAGATTTGTTTCTGGAAATTATCACAGAATGCAATCAGTGAAGGATATGATAAAGGAGCTGGAATGGGATTCATTGCAAGACAGGAGGAGAATGAGGAGGGTCATGGGAGTGTACAGGGCATATACTGGCGATGAGGCATGGAATGATATTGCAATAGGTATGAAAAGTAGTGCATGGAAGGGAAAAGATGACCATGACCACAAGCTGGCACTCGATTTCAGGCACAAGGGTGTGGGAAGATTCTCTTTTTTAGGTAAGGGTGTCAGGGATTGGAATGAGTTACCAAGAGAAATGATGAATAATTTACCGAAAACTTTGAAGGAATTTAAAGATAAAATTTGTAGAGGGCAAATGTAGGTGGGTGCAGGATAGGTGGAAGATGGGTGTGTAGGGAAATTGCCACCGGAGCCTGTGCTCCATTGCAATTAAATTAAATTAAATTAAATCTGAAGCCATATTGGCTGAACGCAGGAGTACATAAAAATCTATTTTTTGTCAGCACACTAAACTATTTTAAAACATAATCATTCTCTAATGAGCCAATTTAGTATTCATAATCTATTTTACCTTCAGAAGCCCCCATTGCGTATCACATCTGAAACTTGTGATTCCCTAAATCTGTTTGTTTTTGCTAGATAATTCGTCTTAAGTAATTCA
Source organism: Vandiemenella viatica (assembly GCA_031002005.1). Classification (NCBI taxonomy): domain Eukaryota; kingdom Metazoa; phylum Arthropoda; class Insecta; order Orthoptera; family Morabidae; genus Vandiemenella; species Vandiemenella viatica. The sequence goes on from JARYHS010009186.1 coordinate 184,893,344, forward strand.
ACCACGTTTACCGTTGAAGCTCCTCAGAAGAGTATATAGCGTTTTATATCAGCAAGGGGCCTGCAGTTGCAGTCAGATGTCATTACTTGATATTTTTTATAGATTTAAATTAACAAAGGAATTAAAGAAATACGGAATTTTTATTCGTTACGAAACGCTCCGAGAAAAACTTCTGTTCTTCGGGGCTTGAAGATGATGCAGAAACGGATGTGCTTTTCCCTCCATTTTCTAAAAATTATAGAGCATCTCGTCACTGGCTAGAGATGCTATAAATCCAACTCCTGTTAAGTGAAGTAACTGGTGCGTAAGAAGATAAGATGCGCTCTTATGAAAGATTGGACTCCGAAGAGATTTACAGCAGCAGTCGTTGCGCGTTAAAGACTGTTTAAAAAAACTGCACTCACTGGAGTCGAATATAAATGAATGTTCACGAAGACAATATTCCCCTCCGTGTCTAGAAAAAATAAGTGAGGCTACAAGGAATATTTTAACGCATGTTTCATTATATAAACACAACGAGGAAGAAAAATAATTTTTCCTTTGTTTTTATATCACATATCTTTTAGATTACCGTTCGGTTGATACCTGATGGGAAAGGATTTTTAAACAACTTGTGACTTATTTCCTTTTAGATACTTCAGCTAGGTTTAATAAAAAATATCCTGTTACGTAATGATTACACAACTAGGACTTACGCTTTATATGTTTGTAAAGTCCGTTCCTTTCATAGATGTGGAGAAACTAGGTACCAATCTACTGTTCTCAATATACCGACTGTGTTAATGCTAGAGAATTCTTACCGTAAAAATCTAATCGGATTCAAAAATATGTATTTTATTAGAACAACATCAAAAACCTTGCTGTATACTTCCTTCTTAAAAGTGGTAACATTAAGCTTCGTGCCTGCAATTTAGTTAAGCAAGGATTAAAATAATAAGTCGAGAAGATCTGAAATCGGGAGGTTTTACGATAAGTCTATTAACTATTCTTGGGAAGTAGAAAACGTAATATCATGAGATTCTACTTCACGTTTAAACAATTTTGAGATTCAATGATGATGCAACCTCTGAAAGAAACGGTTTTTATGAGCAGGAAATCAATCGTTAAATAGACGAACCAAAAATTCGGATAAATCAGTCCAATAAATCATATTAAATGTCAGGTACCTTTTAAACTTATTTCTATTCTATTTCTACAGATGGACAATAATGTGGTTAATGCTTCAAACTAGCATAACTTATCGGGATGACTGCTGCAATTTTCAAAAAATGAAATTTAGAAAAATTATTAAGGAGATTATATATAATGTTCAAGAGTGACACGTAAACGTTTTATAATCTCTGTGGATCTAAACAACTAGTTTTATAGATTCGCAGAACGTGAGTAATCAACACACCAACAAAATCTGTGACCTTTTCAACATCATATGAATTATATTAGCACTCGCTTATTTTTAATTCCATTCTCGATTAAATCGAGTACATTTCAATGTTATTGCAAAAACCACTTTACGTTAGTGTCTTTACGCTCAGTGATGAGCAACGGAGAGGGGCTACTAACATCGTTATCGTAATCCAATGTGCTGTATATCCACCAACCAAAGAGTGGTTCTCAAGACTGGAGTGACGTACTTTGTCGTCAGTTAAATGCATCAAGCACTCATTTGAAATAAATGTGAATTCTAAAAAAAATATGAATTAACTGATAACTACCTTATAACATCGCACAAAACCAGAAATTAAACCAGAAGTTAAACAAAAAATTATGTCAGTGAGTGTCAGACAGTTAATGATAAATTCGAAACAGAGAAACAAAAATGGTACAATGCAAAGCCATGGGATAGAGGAAAAATAACTATTTACTTCTGAACAAATGGCAAGCGAATAAAATTAATAGATGACAAACAAGTTCAAATCATCACCGTGAATTTTGCAGCATTAATAAATAAAATAAGTAAATAACCTTTACAGGATGAAACCGTATATTACGTTTCTTTCACCAAACAACTAATATTGAAGTTGCATGACAGAACTGTCTTTGCTTAAATAATTAGAATTAAGTGTTTATTGGTTGTTAATACTGGAAGTCTAATATAAATTTAAGGTAACATCCGTCTTCATCTGCGTCCTATTGCACTATGAGACTCTTCAGTGTTCTTTACTTAACCATGGAACGCTGGAATTTTAAAAGCCAATACACATTCAAAACATGTGATCACATAATACATTTGCTGCAACCTGTGAATACTGTGTTCAGAAGCACTGTTCACGCCACCACGCAGGAGGCTTAAACACTGAATCTTTCACATAACCACACACAAAGTAATTGCATGAGGTGAGGATCAACAGTGGTTTTGGACAGATTGATAGGAACATGTTGCATCGAAGGTTGCAAAAACATGATTATGGAATTGATATCTACATAATCATTAAAGAGATGCATATAGAGCACTTAAAATATCTACAAAAAAATGTGCTTTTCTATATGATTGTAAAGTTTTGTGACAATAATTAAAATAATACAGCTACAGTAAACTTACGAAATCACTTCAATTGTTTATAATGCTTTTCCCTGTCTTGCGCTTACCCATTTCATTTCGTAATACCGTTTTCATATGTTATTCAAGCTGCTTGACGGGCAGCCTTCAGCCTTTTTCTTGTTAGTAGATATCCGCAGTGAAAACCTGAAAAAGACAAACTCGTTCACAGTAAATTATCAGTTTATTTCTTTCCAACTCGTATTCTCCCCCTGTACTTATTTTTCAATAATAATCTCAAAAAAATATGTTCATTGTAACTTGTTAAAATTTAGACAGTTCCACTTTTTATTATACAAAAACTAAGACATTTTTTGCAGTATGCAAAATTGTTACACAGAGATTATATCGATTAAACATTTCTTGTAAACTTGAGCCTGCATTCACATTCAAGTTCATGCTTCCAGAACCAACTCTCGCTTACATCTCTGACAACCATGTTCAACCCGCAACATCTCTGGTTATATCAAACACCACACAGTTTTTATTTTCCGTGGTTGATATAGTTTTAGTCCTTAAATACATACTAATTAACCTTATGACTGGAGATATAATTTCACTCATACATCTAGCTAGGTATCACTTCCTGGCGATTCGAAACAGTCCATTCACCACCTGGGTGATCCGAATTGGAAAGATGTTAGTCTTTCGTAAAGAATTTGGGTTACTGTCCCGTGCCTCGAACCGTTGTATTGTCTCGTTTCTCCTTTGACTGACAGCAAGAAACAGCCGCTCCGTATACGTCAGTCGGATAGACCAATTCCTAGCTTGCTTCACGGAACGTCACATGAGGGGTATGCTAGAATCCACTGCGAGCTGTCAACTGTGCGGTTACTGTACCCCGCGCGACCCTGAGGCAGCGCCTCAAAGCACCGCACTCATCCTCTATTCTGACCCTCTGTTTGAAAACGGTGATTTTATCTCGATAACTGTGGCTGGACACGGGGCGTATTCAGCCATAGATAATCTTTTCATTATCTCTTGGGCAGACAATAAACGGCCCTGCCTACCTACCTGGGGTTGGGCCACCCGGTATACTGTCGCCGACGCGAAAAATCTCATGCTATTGTGCCAGTAATGTTCCATATAATAACATTCCGCACTTCTGAGAAAAATTGTACAAGTCACTGCAGAAATTATTGTTTGTTTCTAAGTTTGTAGAATGTTTTTAGTGCATTACTTTCAATATGTATTAACTGAAATAATTATTTGAGTAGGAGGAGGACATACACAGAGAGAAAATTCTAGCAAAATCCTTGAAATTATACACAAAAAAGACCAATTACCAATTCGTAGAGTGGTCTGGTGGCTCAGTGGTTAAGGAGTCTCACTGGTGATCCACAGATTCCCCGTTCGAATCCCTGTTTCGGCGGGATTTTCATAGACCCTTAACCCTGCCTTCACCTCTAACACACCTTGCTGGGAAATGTGAAGTACGTCAGAACGCTTTCGTGATACGGATTCCACGTTAAACTGTAGATTCCCAGTACCCGGTAGGAATACAGGGTTAGGAAAAAGCAGCTACGACAGGTGCGGATTACGCAGCTAATAGAACCCTGTCACCAGGTCACTACAACCACACGGAATTATAATTATTATGCCAATTCATCAGGAACGGAGAACTTAATCTTTAAAAAAGTGCCTCATTGATCGATTTTAGTTTCAATACAGGTAAAAAATTGTTTATAGCGCAAAATTACCTTCCAGAAATAATATATAAACTTATTCGATAGTCGAGTGTGACATTACGGTTTGTAGATCTACCACTTAAGGTATAATTAAGTGGGTTTATCATCTTTTTCAGTCTTGCATCATTGTTTTTGGGCTTTAGGAAGTGCAGTGAAGTGTTAAATATAATCTACAATACACCTTCTACATGGAAATAATAAATATCTGACATACTGTTTTTTTCTTGAATAAATTACTACCAGTATTTCAAGTACGCTTTATTTTTGTGAAAATCATTCACGTATTACATACAGAAACTCTATTTTTGGAATGAGAAAATTTTACCTGTGGCAAAGGATTTTTTATTTGTATCAAAATGTTTCAAATGCAGTTTTATTATTTTTTAAGATACTCTTTCCTCATGTTAACTTTTCTCCCGTACTTTCATTCAGAGTAAAGAAGGCATATTTTTCTTACTTCATACGTTTCCGTGTTTCCCCGGAGAATTATGTTGTTCCGCGTTCTTGCGCATCGAGAAATATTGAGATCAAAGCGTGAGACTTTTTAAATGGGGCAAACTTCCTTTTGGCAAAAGAATAAAATTACCTCTTAATGGAGGCAGGGCGGCTACATCGCGCAGCGCGGCAGACCGAAAGTCCCTATGTCGTGGTCCATTACGTCAGATGCTTTTTGTACTCCTCCTCTCAGCCACACCACAAGTCTGCTTGAAACGAAAGCAAAGTAAATTTTCCTTGCAACTCTCCGACTCACAGAACTCCAAGTACATGCTTCTCTGGGAGTAAAAAAAGGTGGGAAAATACAATGTGGGTAGCTCTCACAGAAAAAATAGAGACAAAAATTAAATACCACCCACTGTGGTGACCAAAATGATGATGTCTGTGCTGTTAAATTCTCGTAAGAGCTTTAAAACTTCAAATAATTTCATTTGATTACTCTGGTCCAACAAAGCTGAGTAATACAAATTTTGAAAACATCTGATAGTTTCTTAACAAAAGAAATATTTCAATCTGTTGTGCAAGATATTACATTTTTATTGAAGATGAATTTGGCACACGAAGAAATATTAAATATAGAAGGTTAATCAGGTTAAACAGGTTAAACAATAAAACGTAATACATCAATCTAAAATAAAAACAGCAGATATCAGTAAAAGTTTTTACCCTGAATATCAATTGCTTTTATTATTCAGTGCATACCATTAAATAAAAGTTTGGTCTAGTAGTTTAACCACGTTTCATGTCCCTAGAAGTTTCATCACAAAACAATCGTGACAGCTGAGTGTTATGAGCCCTAAAGTAAAAGGCATTATAAATTGTTACTTTTTAATACTGTCACACAAATGTAACAACAAAAAATTGCGTCAAACAATAACGTGCCTGAAGTTCTGCGACCCCATATTTATTTGTGAGAAACGCATTGATTTATAAAGCCGTCGTCTAGAATGGAAGATAAAAGCAGAATCAAAACAAAATAAAAATTGTGACTTTAAATTTTATTCATTACTTCGTATAATGGACTACATCTCGAAATGAGTCTAGCCCTCTAATAAAATGTATTGTAGAAAGTTAATGGCTCAGATCTCGAAGGAGTGTTTCCCTATTTTATTTTGCGATAGAAAATTTCTTAGCCACCGTTTCCATAAGAACGGCTGACAGATTTTTCGACCAGCCATTTCCACAATAACAAGGAAATTTAATTCCTGAAATCTTTTAGTGAACCATAATTTTTAAATTTTTTACCTGATATATATTTTATTCTTAATTTATACTTCATTTTCAATATGTATCCTGTTCCTCTTGTAATAGGAATCTTCATGTCGTTTTTTTTTCTCGTTATTCTGCTAGTTATGATCATTGATCTTGTCTAAATATAAACATTATGCATTAATCATCAATAATATTATTAAAAATTACAGTAATTGTTGTTTACAACCATCCAAATTTGTCTCGTACATGGCTATACAAGGATTGTATTCTACAGTATAAGATTACAATTCTCTTAAAAATTAGTTCAGTACGCAAATCACCCATATTGCAATAACTGAGTGAATGTTTAAACAGTAATATGTTTAGTAAAATCACAAAGAAACTGAAGAGAAAGTAATTAAAAAATACCACGGTAGTATAAAAAGCTTCACAATGATGTCTTGGTTCTTATTGCATGTATGGTTGTCACAAATGATTACGATTAATCAAATTATATAATAATTTGTACCCATTTACCAGAAAAAATCGTTGAAAAACTACCAATAATAAACAAAAAAATTTCAGCAAAACACCTAATCGATTAACCAAAAAAGACATAAAACTCAAATTGTTTCTACTGATTTTACACTTAAATACAAAATAGAACTATTTTTCCATACTACCGCACTTTGAGAAAATGAATTGGTGATGGAACAACATATGCAACTTGTGAAATAAAACAAATATATTTTAGATATTACAGCCTGCTCATTAATCAGCGAGAAATACGTATGTAATAATTAGATTTTTATCTGCACAGTATTTCTATTTTAAAAACAATTTAGTTTTAACTTTCCGTAAGTGATTAACTTTACTCTGCTACACGTTAATATATCTTTCATATAGTAACCATCCACTATAAATATTATAATGTTGTTTTCAGTGTTACTTTTAGATATAATAGAAACAATATTACTTTGCACTAATTATGTATCGATTTCAGAAATTATGATTTTGTGTTTTAAGTAGTTAGCGTTAATAATGGAATCAAAAGCTGTAACGATCAGCCTATATCGCTCATCTGCAATAATTAATCCTATGATCTGTAAAAGAATTAGTTATTTCTTAAAAATATCAGGGAACTCTTTAAGAAATTTGTAAATATGGTTATCGTAATTGATTCACATTATGCTAAGCTAACTTCAAAGCAAGCATGTATTTATTTAAATAAAAGTATTCGTAACACAAACGTAAGTTTCAACGTCCCAGTTAAACAAAGAGGTTTCTCATCCTCATTGATAGTCTTCATTTTTTAATGCGCTTAGCTTGAGAGCACAGTATTTGTTGTAATTATTATTTCTCCAGCAGGGGAGTTGTCCAACACCTGCCAACACCTGCCAATACAGGCTTACAACGACGCCGGAGGCAACCAATCACATCGCTTAGAGCTGATGCTGACGTAGCGAAGTCACGTCGCTTGATCCCTAAGCCTAGTAGTGCTGAATAATCTCTTTTACCAATATTCAGTATTTCATTATTATCAATATTTAGCTTTTATCATTTGAATTACTCCCTCTGTTCATAATTTATTTTTAGGAATAGAATTAAATGACAACTGTTAAGTTAATATATTTTTAAGGGTCAAAATAACAATGTTTACTTCACAGTTAATTTAATTGGTATTTATTAGTTCTATTTTCTGTGTTAATAACTGCAACAGAATACTAAAGGTGTGATACGATCAAAATCGGTATGACAGACTTTTTAAGAATTCTGTATGTACGTATCTTGACTGGTTTGATTCGACCATCAACCTTTTCCTACACAAACTACAACAAACTTCCTGAAACCTATTTAGCCATTTAAATGCTGCATGCTTTTTCTTCTTAGATAGGTCATTGTTTCCTCAAATAACAATGGCTGTGGGTCATTCTTCCGCAGTTGTTTCTTCAATGTTAAATAATCGACTGTTTTGAAAACAAGCAATCCCACATATAATGTGACACATCAACATGTCTCTTCTTTCTGTGCATCTTTTCCACGATCTTCTTTCCTCGCCAATCATTTCGAAAACATGTTATCGGTAACTTCGTTCTTTATATGCAAACATCATTTCCAAAATCTGGTTTAAATTTTCCTTCCTCCTGAGGGATCGTAAGTCCAATTTTCATTTTCATCAAATACAGCACTGCGATTATTGAGTTTATAAAAGATTTTGGGACTCTTTGGTCGATGTTTTAAATTAAGAGATTTTTCTTTTAGAAGATCATTTCAGTAATGCTTTTATGTTTCGGCCCCTACACCAAGTTGCTATTTAACTTTAAACACAACACAGTTCTTTTACTTCTAATACGTCACCACTCTGGATCCAGGGAGGTGCAACAGGACATGGTATACATTATACGATTCGCAAACAGATAAAAACACTTCATTTCCCTCCGTTAGCTTAATTCTCACGGCAGAGGCTGAAATGCGGGCACTCAAAAGCTCTGCTCCCAGCGCATTTGGGGATCTCGCTGCCAAATAAGTCATAACATACCAAAAAAATCTTGTCTTAAATCTATGTTTCTGCTACAATTCATGACTATTGTATTATTTTGGCTTACGTTTAGTCCAAGTCTTTTAGACGTTAACCTTACGCGCCTTTTTTTCATTTCTCACTATCCTATTTTAACAGCTCTCAAACATAAAATTAAATGGAATTATATTTTATGAAGCACTTATAGTAAGCTAGAGTTTGGTTGAATATGATATGGTAGGTTTGTTTTGAAATTTCCTATAAATCAATGTAAATAAACTTTGTTTTATGAAAAGAAATTATTTAGAGGCCGATTAATATGTTTAAGGACAGAATTATGCAAGAGAATTGCTTAAATGTTTATAATTCCAAGTAATAATGCAAGTTATTATGTCTAAAGAACAATTTGCTACAGTTTAAAATGATTTCTGTGAATAATTTTGTGTTTAAGCATCTTTAATTTCCATTTCTGACCATTTTGTATTGATTGTAAATGATTATGTATTAATTCTGATTGTTTTTAATATGTTTCAATTGTTTAAGTATTGTTAATCTTCGAGAAATATCTGTCGGAAGCTTTTGAAGTGTTCTAGAAATTTCGATGGAGTTTATGTATAGCTAACATCCGAGACAGAGATACAGTTTTCACCGATTCAATTTACGACGGTCCATTTACTATATTGTCTGTGGAAGAAGTGTTGTATACAATCGCTGGATTGTATGTTATCATGTAAACAGTATCGTTGACGTCGTGTTTTATGAAAATAAAAGCAAGTTTACAGTAAACTCTATGGTGGACTGGTTATTTATCATATTAATTAAACCACGAACAATCTAATACTATTCTCATCAGCTAACAGAACAATGTTTCGAGAAAATGGCACCATAGTGATGAATAATTTTGATACATTCAAATATTTCTTTCATTTTCTTGACTTCTTGATGTAAATGCATCATAAATCCGGAAGAAACGTTACAAAATTATCTGTTATCGATAGAACCTGTTTTAATGAAAATATAATGCTTATACTGCACCAGCTGGTAACTTCACGTTAATTTATATACAAGAATAACATTGACTCCATTAGAAACGCAGTGTGTTTGACCTCGTGACTTTTGAAGGTCACTGCTGAACCGCTGCCCTTTATGTCGACACCCCGAGGGTGTGGGGCCCGTCTGCGCGGCCCGCTGGGTAATTGCCACCACTGGCAAACATGGCCTTTGGCGCTGTGGGAGGGTCGAGTAAACAGGCCAAGGATCAGGGGTGCCAACACTATCGACGCGGGACTGAGCTGTAGCCTCAAAGGGGGACATACTCATACAGTCACCTTCAATTGTTCCTCTTAATCATTTGTAAATACTAAGTTACATTTTTTAACAAATATTTCATTTGTTCCTACAAAACGAAAGGTTTCAGTCTTTATAACTGTCGCTATAGTAACTCTCAAGAAGGCGGCGGTTGTAATAAGAACATAGCGTTAGCCGTGGTCTTTTAGATCACTTGCAAGATTCCGTGCCCAGTGACCCGACATGGAAATTGTTGATCGAAACGTCTAAATAAGTGTTTATGGCAATCATATTTATCACTACGAACATGATTTGGACAGTTATGTTATAGGTTGATGGAAGCAGATAATCCAAAGAGTATTTTCATGGATATCTGTTAGTAGGGCAAACGCAGCGTTCATACTTGAATTAATTCTCAACATCGAAAAAAAAATTACTTTACCACTGTAGAAATGAGGTATAAATTCCTGTAAGCTTCGCAAATTTTGTATTATACTACATCAAAACGAAATTCCTTCCTAGTTGATGGTGGGTGGGTGCTAATGCCATGGCCTCGCATTCGGGGGGACGCACCTTCGAATCCACGTCCGGCCATTCAGATTTCGGTTTTCCTATATTTCCCAAAATCAATTAGGATTCACCCGAATGTGATGCCTGTGGTGTACGTCCTACGGTGCGCCACATCTTAATTGATTGTGTATTGTTTTTAGACTTAACGGCAGACGTTGCCCTGGCCTGGTCAACGATCTGACCCTTATTTTAAAGAATGAGACCAGCAACGTGGCAAGTGTTTTAAAATTTTGTGTACTGGCTGGCCTATTGCCAAAGATTTTAGGCAGATCGGCATAATTTTAAGATGGATGGGTGGCTCTTTACAGCCACCCGTTTGTGCTTTGATGTTATTTTTTATATTGTTATAATTCCTGTCTCGCTGGCCATTATACAGCCATTGAGACATGTAGTGTTTTTAATTCGTTTTTAAACCTGTTTGGCCCCTTTACAGCCATCCATACATTGTACAGTCTTAGGTCCTGGTGGCCTCTTTACAGCCACGTTTTTTCTTGTGATTTTTTTTATTATTTTTCTGTCTGTGTGGTCGACCTCATTACAGTCGACCATACAGACTGTGTTTTAGTATATTTTTAAGCCACAGTATTAGACGGTTATTGTTAGGGCGCTAATGACTTCGCTGTCGACGCGCCTAAAGCCACAACAACAACCCGAAATAAATCCCGGTGAATGCCAGAATGGGTCCTTCACATTGCCATGGCCGAATTCTTTTCGTTCCTTACCTCCAGTTCTTTTCCGCCTACAATGACCACAACGTCAGTAAAAAAATTGAATCCACCTTCTCATACTGATTTCAGCAATATTCAAATCGGTTTAATAACGTTGAATCCTTGATGGTATTAATAACTTTTCTATTTAAAATATTTGAATTTGATGATGTTAACTACCACAAATGTGTTAATGGTTCTTCGTACTGGTAACTTTACCGCCATCGTTATCTTACCTGCAGTAAGTACAACGCAAGACGAGCACAACAGGTAAACCACCATTACACTAGGTCGAACTCGAGCCAGTGACCGTCAACCGTTACGTAAGGGCTCTAACCTCTCTGCCAGTCATCAAATAACTTCGAAGAATAGACTAATAAGAAAATTCGCCAGTAAAGCTTGCAATATGGGAGGATATGTATGTTTGTGTTTTGCCCGTTTGCTTAAAGTATAATATACACCAACGAAAAATTATTTATAACAAAGAATATAACAAATATGCGGATTGGAGAGAACCTCAATTTTATCCGTGATTGGAATTCTCTGTTATTTATACAATTATATCTTCCTTGGCATTTGTCCATGACGAGCACTATGTTGCATTCCAATGTTTTGCTTAATGACTTGGTTGAATGCTATTGACATGGGAGATGCTGCCTCACCTATGCTCAAATCTAATTAGTATTCTCTGAACTCTGTCGTCAAAGGAATTGTCACTGACTGGTTATTTTAAAGTCACTCCTCTTTTCTCGACAATTCTCGATCCTGCTATTTGAAAAATTCTAGAGAACACTTGGCGCCGCTCTTCTCTTTTGTGGTGCGCTCTGGTTACTTGCGGCGCTTTCTGCTGATGCAGTTTTGTTGCTGCGAGAAAAATACGATACGCCGTAAGCCATATCATCTTCACGGTAAGCAGCACCTGATTTTAACGGCTGCACAGATCAGTATACTGAAGGATACTAAACAAAAAAACAAAAATTTGAACCACTTAGAGTTCTACGATCTACATGTTAGTTAACTCTAGAACATGTATACAGCGCAATAGGATATTGTGTATCAGGATGGCATAAGAGCCACCGTGTTAAAAGAAAGAAACAAGTTTGATGCCACTCTAAAGAAAACTATGTGGCTGATACTAGCCTACCTTTTTTTTTTTTTTTTTTTTTTTTGCAATCTGCCCGTAGCTATATTTTTATATATCGGCAAAGTCAATGAATCTTTCCGAATTTTTATGTGAACGCTTAATTTGTAGGACAACACAGGACACACACAACACAAACTTAACCTAACCGAAACACCCATGCCCTCGGCCGGACTCGAACCGGCGACCATCGGTACGTGGACCTAGCACTCAAGCCTCTACGCTACCGAGGCCGGCCTAGCCTACGTTAAAATCAAAGTATAACAATCTCTGTCTGCTAAAGTTGAGTCTCAATCCCCTCGAGAACTATGGCGACATGGTCATTTATTCTGAAGATCCTTATATGTCCTTTCGTAATCATTTCCAATGCTCTATCTATGTAACTAAAGCCATATGCTCTAATATTGAAAACAACTACGAAATTAATTGAAAACATATCAAAACTCGAAATGAAGTCAAAAATAATGAATACTGAAGTGTTTTGATCAATAATCAAAATATATCTGTATTTTCGTGGTAAAACACAGTATTCCATCACAGATAGAGATATGTCAAAGATCAAGATTAGTACTGAGTGCTCACGAAATGCATTTTTGTTGAAGTGGCGCACATGACAATCAGTGTGCCTAGAGCCGAGCACTTAAGGCTCGTTCGCATTAGGCTAGTAATTTAGTCGAGTAGCGAGCAATTTAGTAACTAAACGTGTGTGAACAATGATAATTTAGTCTAGCAGTTTAGCCAGTAGTCGAGTCGATCCGTTTTGTTCTATTATTTTGGGCTAGTAGCGCCCCACACCAGGCGCCACTGCCCACTCGCTCATCGGCTAAACAAGACTGAACCTATTAATTCCAGTTCATTAGCTGCCACAAAAATTTTAAAATTTGTTTCTAAATGTGTATAACATAAATATTAATTCCCCGCTCTGAAAACAAACAAAGGAAGCAATCTGTACACATGGATTTGGAAAATACAATAAACATACATGGATTTGGTGCAAAGTAAATTGAAAATTAAAATCATCTGCTTAGTGCACAATTTTATTGATTATTTTATCACAACAGCATCTATTATTATTAATAATCATTATTGCCCTTGAGGACGGTGTTTAAACTTAAATTATTCATGATTATTCAGTTTTTGTTTGTATTCGTCTTCTTCCTCTTCTCTTCCCAAAACCTCTTCATACGCTCACTGTGTTCCTGTTTCCTTTGTTCAGTCCATTTTGTTCCTGTTTTCTTTTGTATTTTAAATTTTGTTTTCATAATTTTGTTCCTGAATTTTCCCCTTTCCCGTGTCATTTCCTTGCTGATCCCTGCATGATTCAAGTCCTGTTCTATTTTCTGGAACCAATTTGAACAGTAGCATCTAGATTATACAATAAGATATTATTGCTATTGTTATTAGAAGTACTATCTGTAACGTGCGGTTGGTCTGGTTGCCTTATTAATTTATAAAACATATGAATTTAATTTTTAATCTCAGGTAAAACTTAATTAAAATTATTTCAATTGAGAAAGGGTTCATAATCAATTAAAATGCATGACATCATGATTCATCAATAAAAGTTCCATAACCTGGACATTTATTCAGGCATTAAAATTTACACATGAAGTGAACATATCATTTCTGTCAGCACTCAAATATTTACGACATATAAAAAAATTGCCTAGCCAAAAAGACAAAAGAACATCATTGATCTTGATTCCTCAGACTTCCACGGCCATCTTTGTTCATGATTAATTGACTTTCTGGTTTTGCCGCGTTGTTTATTTCATTACCTAAGCTTTCGGCTGGTATCCTCCAGCCTTCGTCAGAGATACTGTTTATGTTGACATAGCAACGAGCGCCAAGCATCGCAGAGTAAGAGGCCGCTATCTTCGTTGATGTTGTTGGTGTTTTTTAAAATTTCTGCTGCCTCTTTCACCACTACAAATATAACAACAGTGACAAATCCGCCGTAGTCCGCCATGCTATTAATACCGGGCATGAAGTAAAATTTCAAGAAACGAGGCTACTGTGGAGAGAAGACCAGTGGTGGCCCCGACGGGTGAAAGAGGCAGCAGAAATTTTAAAAAACACCAACAACATCAACGAAGATAGCGGCCTCTTACTCTGCGATGCTTGGCGCTCGTTGCTATGTCAACATAAACAGTATCTCTGACGAAGGCTGGAGGATACCAGCCGAAAGCTTAGGTAATGAAATAAACAACGCGGCAAAACCCGAAAGTCAATTAATCATCATTGATCTTGTTATAAACAAGAAATTATTTGAATTTATTGCTCCGGCTAAAAATCATTCGAGTTCGGCAGATTGAAACTCTTATCTGCAAGTTTCCTTACCAAGGTCGCTACTTAGGTGAGAGAGCGCCTTCGAATTTTAGTGCACTTTCATAAAGTAGGTGTTTACCGTGAGTCAGCACAAAGGTAGACACGCCAGCACCTGTCTTCACATAAACCACCTCCAATCACACTTGTGTCCGCTTGGACACAAACACTTATCACTTTGTACGGGTCGCCTCTTGTTAGCTCCCCGCTCGCCTCTAAGACCTCTCGCCTCGAGATCTGTCGGACGAGTCCCTGTTGCCATCATCGCCGCTCGCTTCCACAGCTCCGGGAGACCCCTGGACGTCCGTTCTGCCAATCCAGGCTCGTCTTTCTCCCTGCCATCTCCGGATACGTCCAGACACGAAAGAAATGTTTTAAGTAAAATAGTAACGAATTTTGTTATTGGAGGGTCACACACACACACGACCTCTCAACATTCAGACTCCTCCTCAGTTTCGGGGAATTGCATTTTATCGGCACTTCCCTGGCTCTCATTGTTCGTGAGGAAGTACTAAAACGCCGTGTCTGAATTTCGCTACGGTCTGTCACCTGATCACCGTGTCGCTGGCAGTTTATGTCAGCACAGAATATAATTGTTTAATGTTTAATGTTTCGTTGATTCCTTCATACTGTGGTGAATTAAGAAACAGCTGATTTTCCGTGTATAAATACGGTATGTGAGTGTCCTTAAACTACATCCGGCGGCAATAAAGTAGAGAGATGCCTGTAATATTTTAATTGCTAGAATTGCACTTCTTAAATAGGTATCTTCGAGTTGAATTTGCGACTGCATTTTCACTAACACAACTTTTGGACATTCTCAAACTATTCTTACGAATGCTAATTCCTTCAGAAGGCAATTTGCAGCTCCTAGTTTATCCCTTCTATTAACTCATTTTCGTACCCATTGCTTTTTTTATAGCATAAATATCTTCATCTACCTCTTCTAAAATAGCGATTAACATACGCTGTATCAACTCATTCATTTGATTGCATTGGAGCTGTTCATCTGGCAAAATACCTCGAAACTTTTGTACTGTACTCGACCGTAGTGCGAACGATTTTTGAGCAGTAACGAGAAATTTACCTACTAAAATACTCGCCACTCGACTAAATTACTAGCGTAGTGCGAACCAGCCTTAAGCCATTCAACACATGCGTCTGCATTGCGAACAGATAAGACTCCCAGGAAGCAAAGCCTTACTTAAACTTTCCTTAGAGGCAGTTGTGATAGTGAAAAATCTATTAACTTTTAGTTTGATCCATTTTTATTATTATGTCCTGTAATGTTACAGACCTGTATCATATACATCATTCACGTTCATTTTCACTCTTTCGGTATTTTTATGTTACCCATTTGTATGCCACACGGTTAGTAAATACTATCTAGTATTTATACTACCTCTCTGCCACGTGTTGTAAGAAGTAAGAATGTTGTATTTTGTCTCTGGTCTAATATTCATATAATATGTTTTGTTATTATCCTTGACTAATTACGAAAAAAAAATGGTTGATAGTAACAGGACTAACTCACTTAAGCTTAACTTGAATATGTCTTTTGTCAACTAGCCCGTGAAACAATTAATATAATTGAGTGGTCTGGTGGCTCAATGGTAGAGGCGTCTGACTGAAGATCTAGAGGTTCTCGGTTCGAATCCCTGTGTCGGCATGGATTTTTGAGGCACTTAATCCGACCTTCACCTCTGGCGTAGCTTGCTTTGTAATGTGACGTACTACGCTAGAACGCTTCCGTGGTTCGGATTCCATGTTAAACTGTAGGCTCACTGTAGCCAGTAGGATTTCCGTGTCGGGTTCAGGTGACTATGACAATAGCACAATGCGCAGCCAGTAGCAACCCTGTCATCGGAATAAATAGTATCATTGATATAATTTTTAATTTATCTTTTTATTTAGGTGCACGAAAAATAGTATTATTAGGTACTTAACTGCTAAACATTATATTTAGGAAAACTGCTCCTTTCTTAATTGTTGCACGTGTACAGAAAATTAAATGAACTGTTTATGACAAGGTACTTAACGGCTAAAAATTTTATTTAGGTTCACAAGGGAAACTTTTATTCGATACTTAACTGCTACAACATGTGTTTTAGAGAAGGTTAATATAAGTAAAAAGCCATGGTTGTCTCGCTGTGTTACTATTGTGTTATGCACAGGCCATTCCATTGTCGCTACTCCCTTCCCACACCACTGCGTGCCACTGAGTGGGCTTTCTTCCACTTTCTGACTATGTACTTTGACATTTTCACTTACATAGTGTCAGTGTTTTTCGATACTTACTTTAATCGATCTTAAAATTGTTTCAAATAATATTACTTTGCTTAGCCTGTACTGAATCGCCCTTTCCTTATCCGACCAATAACGACTCTTACCCGGGGGGTAGAGAAACGCCGGCAAGTTTACTTACCCTTTCAGGCGTTCTCTGTGGAACACATTTCATACCGTTGTCGTCAGATCAGTAGTTTGTTAGTATTAGCCATTTCAAATTGGACATTTTCCATGTCGTTCGTGATTCTGGAATGCGACCCAGTGCCGAACGATGTATTCTCATCAAAAGAAATATTTGAAATCTAGAATGAACAATTGCCTCGTAATGTGACAATAAGTAATGATGATGGTACTTCAGTGCTCATTCATTTTCTCATTACATTTGATTCAGATGAACCGTTGAAAGCAATTCTTAAAATTATAAATGTCGTTTTCTCCGTTCTGTTTTGTATTATTCCTGCAGGCTTTGTAAATTTAAAAAATGCTAATGGTTCTAATGGTCGAGATGTTCAACAATTAAAAAGAAACAACTTAATAAAGTAGATAGCTTTTCAAGGCTGTGCGTCATAAGTAATTTCACCAACATTCAATTATTGTTTCACAAGTTAAATTTTAAAAAAATAATGACCAAAACTTATGATTAAACACAATACCAAACTTTAAATTCCTGTTATATTTATGATACCTTCCTCTGATATTTGATGGGAAAATGTTTTCTTTACAGTTAAGACTCTAAATTTTGTTTCCTTAAAAATTGTAAAAAATCTTGTTCTTAATGGTGACACAGTCTTTGCTTGATTTATATTCTTTTTGAATTTATCTTCATAAAAAATATTTATCACATACCCTGTGGGACTGGTAACATATAAAAACTGTAAGTATGCTACCTGTGCGATATCCGTTAAAATATGAAGCCCAGGTGTTTCTGTCTCCCACGGGGAACCTGTTGTGTTTGAAACTCACCCTCTGCTATAGAGGGCAATAACGTCACCCAGTTTTTCAGAGACATAACGCAGCGGTGGGATTACACGTCCAGTTTCGTGATAGAAATTAAACGGTTGTGTCGTTCGTCCCGTAGCCCTGTCTTGTCTCAAACCAAAACAAGCTGGGTGCAGAGCGACGGAGCCGCACAATGTCGCCGAAATTAAATAACGGCGGTCACATTCATTTTAATTGTTATGCGAGTCACCGTTGTTATCCAGAATGGCGGATACGTTACGTTGCGCACAATAGGCCACAACCATGTCTGAAAATTAAACTTTGCCCCATAATGTATGTACCGTTATAATTCCACAGAAGAAAACAAAAAATAAGCAGTCTGTAATAATTTTTCATTACTCAACCATTAAAAATGGAAATTAAAGTCATTATCTGTTGTGAAAATATTTTGTATTTTAATCTGAGAATCTTACATTAGATGCATGTTCCCCTCACAACTGAAACATTTTCAGCTTTCCATACCTTCTTTATCAGTGAAACAGAATTTAATTGCTTGTATTGGAAAATAACGTGGATATTTATTTGTCCGTATAATTCGGAGGTATCAGAGAAATTATGCAAAAGCTTATATTTTCCTAACTCTATTGCTAATTTTTCAGTTTAAATACTTTGATGTTTGATAGATTACATATTTGTTTTAAAGTTTTTTCCATTCAGTCTGAATGAAAGTAAAATTTTTCATGCTAATCAGGCCACGAGAACATAAATTTTCCACATCTACTATGTGACATCACATTTGGAAACGGTTAATGAATTCATACAGTTCTGTTAAAAACCTTGTTGTCTATATATTAATAGTATTGGAATCAGCTACTTCTTGGACTGCAATTATTACTTTATGGAAACCAAATATTGCAGTTTCTTTTACAATTATTCATACGCCTCGTTAGTTTCTTTTAAGTGTCGATTTTTCTTTACTCTCATTTCTAACATTTCAGTGCACAATTGTTTTACTACTTGATTAAAAATGTTTGTTTTGCAATATCTTAGTTTTAAATTGTTAGCTTGATTGCATAAATATGATTTTGCATCTTCCAAGTTAGTGGAAGGGGAAGTGTATTGATGTGGAATTTATTTTTTGAGTTTTGGACTTTTTATTTTGCAAATTTCTGGAGACATTTTCGTTGCTCTTGTACTGTACCTACCTTGGGAACGTGATACATTGAAAAATGGCTTTCTTAAGAGGGCAGATAATTTTCTGCAATATACTTTCCCAATAATGAGATTTTATGCTAACTACACAATCTACAATAATTTCATCTCCAAGCCATGCTCTGAATTAATATTCTGTTCCCTTGAATATTAAAGTTTAGTAACAGATCTATTTTCTGGTTAGATTGATAAATTACCCAATAATTTGAAAAATTTACAGGTTTTACAATACATTTTTTGTGGTCTTACGACCGTAAACTCTCATACGATTTAAGTATTACTGAGCTCAGGCTGAGTGTGACAATACTCCATACGACGACTGATTCAAAACTGAGTGATTAAAAGTGAAAGCCTGTCAACTCTTGAATATGATATTACATTCTTACCTTATTGTGAGCTTAAAATTGTCTGATACCTTTGTTTGATAAGCTGTGACGAGGAATTGGGATAATCGCAACGAAACATGTGGTATCCACAATGTTTGTGTTACAGAACCTAAACAGTTGCTGTGCCTGAATCAAATTAATATCTGATATTTTCCAGACAGTTCAATAATCTCACAAGTAAACTGTGACTGTAGTTCTTAGGTACACCGTAGTGCTTTTACCCAGTGGGGGAATCGAATAATATCTGACTGACAAAGTGAACATACAATGAGTCCGCTCCTATTATTGCTTTGAAGTATTTTCATTGGAAAAGCATATGTGCTACGCAGATTTTCGTGGGATAAGTAGACGAGGTCAAAGGAGTGGCTCCACACAGTGAAATGGTGGACCTGCAGAGGAGAGTCTCAGAATGGAGGTCTGGTGTATGTCAGAACAGATTGCGAAACAGCTGCAGACCTGCTGAAAGGAACCCTCGCGGCAAGCAGCAGACACTTGTTGCTCCGACAGTCTGACCGCAGTGAGGTCAACGTGCACGTAGAGGTGAACAAAGGAAATACCAAGCACGATTCATGGAATAAACTTCGCGCTCTCTTAATGATGTGCTGTATATGGATTATTATATTTTTTACAGCTGTACGTTTTTAGATTAGAGATAAATGAGTATCCAAGTTGGTCAGACTTCAAATATCTACGTGACATGTTCTAACATACCAGTTATTCCCCATTTAAGACAATAATAATGAATGATTCTGGATATGTTTGTGTCAGGGTGTAGGGTTTAATTGGTCCTAATTACTCATTGATACATTCCGAAAACAATTAAAATTATTAAGACAGTGACATATTTCGTTTATTTAGTGCCTGAGTTGAAGTTTAGTAGATGTGTAGAATAATCTTTTATGAGGGAAACGTTTTCTAGAAGAAGGATTAGAGTATAATTAATCCAAAAGGTGCAACTTACTAATGAAGAATGGTACAGAAATTAAACTAAATGCCGAAACCTAACCAAGTTGTAACCGGTACACAGTTATAACCACCATTATAGGGGAAAACTCCACGAACGACTAATATAAATTCACGGAAGGAGACTAAAAGTACAGTGGGTAGTATGAGTTCAACGCCTTTGGAAACTGTACTGATCACAAGCTATTCATCATTAGTAAAAATCATTAAAATATGTAAGTGATAATCTGCCGTTTTCCGCAGGTTAATTTCAAGGTAATATAAGAATATCCATTACAAACACCCCCTAAAAATACAATTTACATCCACAAAATGTATTTCTTGATACTTATTCTGTAATTAAAAATTACCGTGTGCCCAGAAAATTATTTTATTGCTACTTTCTTTATTTTATCTCAGTATCAATCATCTCTAGACACTTTAAAATGTTTTGCATAAAACGTAAACAAACATAATCAACATTTTTTATTTAGTTATTAGTTTAAATTACATTTCCAGTTCTAGCGTGCAAAGCTTAAACGCGCAGGTTCAAAGAATGATCCCTTTCCTGAATGAAATACTCGTACCAGACATGCAAAAGCGTAAATCTAACAACAATTTTTCATAATTATGATCACCTCATAATTTTTTCATATATGTCCCGAAACTGTATAGTATAACTCTGTCTGTATTTAATATTTGTTCATTATCCTCTTTCCCATAATTGATTATGCCGTCTTTCTGTGCCACAAACTGAATTTCCATACGAGTCATCTTTTCGTCCGGTATGGTCAACAGAAATGAATCAATTTTTCTGGAGAACCTTGGGAAAAACGCAGGATACTTTCAAAATTATTAATGTTTTAGAAAGATAGATAATGGTTTGAACGTTGTTTTACAATACCTAACTGTCTCTTAAACCAGTAAGATCATTTTGTCATACACAACATCAAAATTTCAACAAACTGCCTGCAATCTGGATGTCAAAACTATATTCCAGCAATACAAATATTCAACTACGTAAAACTTTTTAAACTGGTCTATATTTTAATTTCCAAATGGAGTAGATAGGAGAATTTTTAACTAAAAATTTCAGCGAATATTTTTGAAATCCAATGAATTGGATTTCCCAAATTCTACAGTCGGTATGCTTGCGGAGGGTTTTAATTGCACATTTACTCAAAAGGAAGAAAATATCTTGAATTCAATTTCCCAACAATGTTTACAAATTTCGGACTTTAAAGATTAGATTTTTCTAGTTCAATATCAATATTCTGTATTTCTCCCCTCTCCTGCAAGAATTTTCCTATAGCAAGCCAGCAGGTAATATACAACTTTTAACAGACGAGAACTTTTTTTTTAACTGCTTAACGTCTCTTAACAGCGAGGTCTGGAGGAAAGGATGGTGGGCAAGGAATGGGAAGGAATTTGGCCATGGCCTTTTGAAGGAAGCATCCCGGCATTTGCCTGGAGGGATTTGGAAAACCATGGAAAACCCAAATCTGGATGCCCGGACGGGGATTCGAACCGCCGTCCTCCCGAATGCGAGGCCAGATCGCTAACCGTTACACCACCACGCTCGGTCAGACGAGAACTACTCCTTTAGAAATGATTAAATCCATCTCGTTTAATGTTACAATTTGCTGATATGTTCAATCATTGCAATTGTTATACTAATCGCAAAACGATAACTCCATTGACAAGGATAAGATGGTCAATAACTGTCGGTTTAATTATTTTACACATAACAATTGGTTCTAATTAGTTAGAGCAGTACTAAGTTCTATTCAGAATCATTCATTTATTCTGAATTGTTCAATCAGTAACCAAAATGCTTTGCTCAGAAAATGAACAGGCAATTGTTGCTAAATTTCATATTTACATAAACGGAACAACAGTACATAACCATTGCCATTTTGATGAACTTCTAAGAAGGTGTTGTCTAAGTAAGAAACGGCGCTCATACATATTAATTATCTTCATAACATTCATAAAAAAATATTTAGAGTGGAAAATAAATTAAATTAAATTAATAGTTTCAATAATTGACTCCAGTTATAAAATAAGTAGGAAGGACAGTACAGAAAAGAAAGGTTTAATACGTGAACTTGTAGAACGCTGCTCTGTAGAGCAGTTAAAAAAATGGGTATAATTCAGATGTTTTCATTTAAAAAGCAGATCAGATTTTGGCGCAGCTCGGAAGACAAAATACATGTTTCTAGTAGAAAATCACTATTCTGATGGACTACAAAGCAATAATAAGTGTTTGTCGGTAGCTGCTCTTAATGCACACATAAAGATTTTTTGCATGGAAAACTAAAATTAAACATAATTTTAAGCAGAAATACATATTTATTTTTCCATGAGTTAATTAAAGTTACAAAATTATCACTGAACGTAAAAAATGTATCTATAAACATAAAGAAATGTTACAGCAGGAACAATATTTTCTATGTAGTTCTCTGTCGCTCTTTGGATGATAATAAATTATATTTATCTCATGTTTCTGCTCATTCTATTTATAGTCCGAAACTGGAATTTACTACTGGTACAGTGACAACTTTACCTTATAGTACACGGAGGA
Source organism: Vandiemenella viatica (assembly GCA_031002005.1). Lineage (NCBI taxonomy): Eukaryota > Metazoa > Arthropoda > Insecta > Orthoptera > Morabidae > Vandiemenella > Vandiemenella viatica. The sequence continues at coordinate 184,916,151 of JARYHS010009186.1, forward strand.
AATATAAAACGGTTTAATTGTTGTGATAGCTATGATTTTATAAACTTTTTTCCGGGAAAATTAAAAAGATTGATAGTTCTTCCTGACTGTTAACTTAATCAGTAAAAAAAAATCAAAAAATTACTTAGTGCGAAAGTAGTAGATTGCTATCAGAAAGATTCCAGTTATTTATTTTTCCCTATTGTAGATCAGTCTAACTGACGACGCCTTTCAGAAACAGTGAATAAGTGGGAACCGGTACCAATAATCTAATAGCAAATTTACCACAATTGAACCTAATTGAATAAAGTAGTGTATGCGTCACTTGCCAGGATTGACGTCGTTCGCGAGTCCGTTATGCGGCCTACGTCGTTTCATTGCTCTGGTGGTATTTTGTTTCCTTTGATGTTATGTGTAATGAATCGCGAGCTGCTGCTACCTATTGAGATGGGCAACGGGTGCGGCACGCCACCCCTGTTTGCAGACCACCAGGCGCTCTCTCTGTCGGTCCAGTGCCCAGATCAAACAGCCGCTTCACAGGGCTGCCTACCCGGCAGGCTGGCAGGGGAGTGTTTGCGGTGCAGCCACCGGTAGTTCTCTCAGGAATGGGGACCAAATGTTCACCATAGCTGAACCTGTACCCGGCCGACTGCGATTAGAATGAGGCTGATTTATTGGTCCAAGCTGCTAGTTCTCTGCTACAGTGATTTTAATCATAGAGACTTGGAAGACAGAAAGAGCAGTAACAGTGAGCAAAACGGGGTTTTGTATGGTATTGGCTTGAGCCACACTAGAGATCAGATCGTCTATTGCTGTAAGGAATCAGACATAACAGCGAGTAAAATATTTTATACCATAGAGTTCAATAATATAACAGCTTATGTTTTTGTATGCAACAAGCGTTTGATTGGATAGTTAGGAAGTAAATTTCCAAAGTGTGATTCAAACAAATAGTGGAATTAGGCGTTCAACGAATTCATCCATATAGATCTTGATACATTAATTCTCAGTTGAAGGAACATATAATTTTGTTACTTCGTACTTGGAACATGGGTGCCAAACCAAGGAATTGTCTCAGGAAAACGAAGTGAAAATTCAATTCTTCGGTTCTCGAAATCCGTACACAGAATTCCGATGAGACGATATTGACAGTATACAAGGAATTTGTGCTGTCTAAAAACTACAACTTTCCGTGGTAGCACGATTGTTTATGAGTGGCTTCAAAGCCAACGTAAGGGTAGACATATTTTTCATTCAGCTTTATATTACATACGGATTTTGTGGCTTTTATATTGACAATGTTATGATTGAAAAACTTGCCCACTTGTTTATTCTGTCAATTGCAAATATAAGTTATGTCCTTAAATACTTAGCTGACGAAGCATGGTGGATGAGTGGTAGCACTCAGATTTCGCATTCGGGGGGATGCAGGTTTAGAATTCCCTTCCGGCCATCCAGAATTCAATTTTTCATGGATTCCCGAAATCATTCCAGGCTAGTGGTGGGATGGTTCTTTCAAAATACCATTACCGAATTCCTTCTATTTCTCGTTTTCGATCATCTCCCGACACTAACGACTTCGTCCATAAAAAAAGAAATAGGGCAGTGTCATAGAAGATAAACAGATTTCAAAATATAATTCGATTGATGTAACACCGACAAGTCTCGTGTCTCTGGAAATTAAAACGCAAGAACTGGGTTTATCTTATGACTGCAAGTTAGTTCTTGGAGTCAGGGTGACAGTAAAATAGCTACAAGATGAGAGAGTAGAAGAGTTAGTAGTGCATAATTCCAAGTCTCCTGTTCAACAAGTAGCCGAATTCAGCACAAAACGTCTTCGCATTTGTTGAACTAAGGATAGACAGCGCTTTGATGCTGATTGGTTCGCCGTATTGGTATTGGAAAAAAGAACGCTCTCTTTGCGTCTTCAACAAGAATTAGTTTCGTCGTCTCGCTTCTTTTTTGTATTTGTTCAACAAACGAGTGCCTGAAAATATCGCAAAGTTTTACTATGTAGACCAGTTTAATCAGAATAATCACCAACGACCGAGGAATACGGCATAATAATTCACCTATTTTCAATTGCTTTGAAGTATCATGACCACAAACGTCAATACAAAATTTCTTCTTAAGTGGGTCCTTATTATCGTGGTTAACTCTCTTATAAGAATCTTTTATTGTCACAAAAATATACGTATATCATTTCCACAACGGTCTGTTTATTTTGGGAAACCATAAAACTTCATGTTTTGTCGCAGTATTGAGATAAAACTTTCACGATTATAATAAATTACCTGCACCTAATATGCGTATAGAAAGTATCATCAGTAACTCTGAGCAAACAGAAAAAAATACATCAGTTTCATCGCAAATCACAGGAGCACTTTTTTACTGAGAATGTAATACGGGAAACAAAAGCTTTGATAAGCTTTTTAAAATTTATTTGTTTTATAAGTAGATTTTCTGATGATTGTAGTACGGAATATTTGCTATGATTTAAGCATATTGTAAGTAGCTTGCTTGTTTTGCCTGCGGCTAACACCATGTTGGCCTCATAGATGTTTTTCTGCCATGCTGACACCCACACATCTTTCGCTCAATATACGGCAGGGCTTCAATTTATAGCCAAGTGGTGCCAACTGTGGAACGTCATCAACACACTCAACGCCCCCTCGAGTGGCCGGCTTGAAATTTCAGAACTGCCTGAGAGCACCTGCGCCAACTAAACTCCGTGCGTAGTGAACCGTATGAAAACATGCACACGAATTCAGTTTGTGCCTCATATCAAACACTAGTTAGCAGGAAATCCGCCATTTAACTGCACCCAGAAAAGGAAGAAATTCGATTCTTAAACATTTATCTCGCATAAGCGACGTTTGCATAGTTTCAAACACAGATTTTACGAACGAAATATAGGAAATCTTCCCTTGGCCTATGTTAACCATTGATCATGGTGTAACAGCCCTCAAACCACAAAATTAAATGGAATTGTAGTTTATGAATCAGTTGTAGTAAGCTAGAGTTTGGTTGAATATGATCTGGAATGTTTGTTTTGCAATTTCCTGTAAATCATTGTATATACTCTTTGTTTATGAAAATAAATTATTTAAAGGCCATTAAATATGTTTAAGAACCGAATTGTGCAAGAGAATTGCTTAGATGTTTAAAATTCCAAGTATTAATGGAAGATACGATGTCTAAAGAACAATTTGCTACAGTTTAAAATTATTTCTGTAAATAATTATGTATTTAAGCATATTTAATTTCCATCTCTGGCCATTTTTTAATGATGTTAAATGATTATGTATTAATTCTGATTGTTTTTAATATGTTTCAATTGTTTAAGTAATTGTTAATGTTCGAGAAATATCTGTCGGAAGCTTTTGAAGTGTTCTAGAAATTTCGATAGAGCCTATATAAAGAAATCAGCAGAAGGACGGTAGTAGTTTATACAGATTCAATTTGCAACTGCCAAGGACTGCGTTAGTAGTGTTGTATGCAATCTCTGGATTGTATGAATGCATGTAAGCTGTATCGTTGACATCTTGTTTGAAAATAAAAACACGTCTAAACTGAAATACATTGTGAGCTACTTAATTAACACATTAATTAAACCACGAAGAATCGTGTGAGTAATTTTGGTGAACTAATCTTTATATATAAAGATGAATGTTTGTTTGTTTGTTTGTTTGTTTGTTTGTTTGTTTGTTTGTTGGTTTGTTTGTTCTTCATACAAATCCACAGTTTTCATCCGATCTCAATGAAACTTTGCACACTTATCCTTTGAAACAAGGAGAAAAATACTGTCTACATTTGGTTGAAAAATTATCTGTATAAATAACACATTTGTCTCATAACTTCGAAATACGGTGGTAGACAGACATTTTGGATGTGGACGACTGCGTACCGAGATTCCGCGTAGTGGCCTGTCAGCTGAGTGGCTAAAGCGCTGGCTTACGAACGTCGTGGTCTCCGGTTCAAATCTCGGTCGGGGATAACATTTTTAAAAATTGTTTTTCATCGTAAGAGTCAGGCCTGGGCCGTGGGTTATTCGGATTGAATGTTAAACTGTAGATATTAGAAAGTTAGGGGTGCAATGCGAGGCAAATCGTAGGTATTCTTGCAATGTTGTAGGTGTATACTCTTTTACGTTATAATAATCCCTCAGGTTTTGTTCGCAGTCAGTGTGTAAGTGTGAACCACAGTAATCTTTATATATAAAGATTAATGTATGTTTGTTTGTTTGGTTTTTTTCTTTTGTTGGTTTGTTTGGTCTTCATACAAATCCACAGTTTTTATCCGTTCTCGATGAAACTTTGCACACTTATCCTTTGAAACAAGGAGAAAAATACTGTCTACATTTGGTTGAAAAATTATCTGTATAAATAACACATTTGTCTCATAACTTCGAAATACGGTGGTAGACAGACATTTTGGATGTGGACGACTGCGTACCGAGATTCCGCGTAGTGGCCTGTCAGCTAAGTGGCTAAAGCGCTGGCTTACGAGCGTCGTGGTCTCCGGTTCGAATCTTCGTCGGGGATATGATTTTTAAAAATTGTTTTTCATCGTAAGAGCCAGGCCTGGGCCGTAGGTTATTCGGATTGAATGTTAAACCGTAGATATTAGAAAGTTAGGGGTGCAATGCGAGGCAAATCGTAGGTATTCTTGCAATGTTTTAGGTGTATACTCTTTTACGTTATAATGATCCCTCAGGTTTTGTTCGCAGTCAGTGTGTAAGTGTGAACCACAGTAATATTATTATAATTAGGGATGTAAGTCTCTGTCTTTTTGATACGTTATGACTCCCAATTGGCTATATCGTTGTGATGGAATTTTATAAGGAAATCTGTATGAAGGGCACAGGATATTGCTTGCAGTGTGATTAACAGTTGTAGTCACGAAATTTTGAGACCTTATCGAATGGTGACAGAAATATGTTGGCAATTGATTCTCATAACTTGGAAATACGGCGATAGACAGACACGTTGGATATGCACGTCTTCAGACCGTGTTTCCGTGTAGTGACCTGGAAGCTCAGTGGCTAAAGAGCTTGCTTACGAACGTCGTGGTCTCTGGTTGAAATCTCCGTCGGGGATCAGATTTTTAAAAATTGTTTTTCATCGTAAGAGTCAGGCCTGGGTCGTAGGTTATTCGGATTGAATGTTAAACTGTAGATATTAGAAAGTTAGGGGCGCAATGCGTGGCAAATCGTAGGTAGTCTTGCAATGTTGTAGGTGTACACTTTTTACGTTATAATGATCCCTCAGGTGTTGTTCACAGTCAGTGTGTGAGTGTGAACCACAGTAATATTATTATAAATACGGAAGTAAGTCTCTGTCTTTTTGTTACGTTTTGACGACTAAATGGCTATATCGTTGTGATGTAATTTTATAAGGAAATGTGTATGAAGGGCACAGGATATTTTTTCCAGTATGATTAACAGTTGTAGTCACGAAATGTTGAGATCTTATCGAATAGTGACAGAAATATGTTGGAAATTAATTCTCTTCAAGAGGCAGGTTCGACGGTAGAATGATATAGCGATAGCTTTCCTGTCATATTATGCCGACTCGATATTGTTTGGGACTAATCCTTCGTTACCAACAACTTACTATATTTAATTCTGGCAAAAAAATTCTTAATCCACGCGTACGAAGTTGCGGGTACGAGGCTAGTAGATCATAAAAGTTGAATGGCAGAACCAGTTTTTGCACCGAAGCTATCCAGAATCTCAATTCTGAAAACACATTACGATTAAGAAAGCAGTTATTTCAATAAAAATCACGTTCCAGTTATATCTGCTGCGTATGGTCAAATTTTTGCCGTAAATAATAGATTCCATATCACCCGTGGGACAAAATTATATTTTCACTAACTATCCACCCCAAATTCGTACTAGTACATTTTGGTACGTGTTAGGTAAAATTAATCAAGATTCTTACCAATCCTTACTTGTGATATGTTAGTAAAATACTAATATAATGATAAAATTTTTCAATTTCAGTTTTGCTTCACAATAGAATGTCCTTAAATAATCACTTTTAATTACAAAAACAATTGACTTTAATTAATAATAATTTCGTGTTGTCTTTAGAATGATAACGTTTCTTTGTGGCTGCGAAATTCGCCTCAGTCCAAATACGGTAATCCTACCGAGAAAGCAGAAATCTTGAATAATATATTTAAAAAAAGCTTTCACGACAGAACAAACAGAGGAGATTCCGACATTTGCCAGTCATACCAACAAAATTATGAATGATCTCGTTCTACAAGTCGAGGGAATAACTAAACTGCTAATGAATGTAAAAACCAATAAAGCTCCCGGACCAGACGGTATTCCTACAAGATTCTACTACAGGTACGCAAAAGAAATTGCACCGTATTTGATGAAATTATATACCGCCTCCTTGGATTAAGGAAAAATACCAGCCGAACAGAAGACCGCCTTCGTAAGTCCAGTGTTTAAAAATGGGAATGTTAATGATCCTCAAAATTACAGACCGATCTCGTTAACATAATATTTTGTAGGATTTTAGAACACATCATCTATTCAAATGTCATGCAGTTTTTGGATGAAGATGAGCTTTTAAACCCAAATCAACATGAGTTTCACAAAAGGCCGATGCTGGGTAACACAACTTGCACTTTTAATTCACGACTTGTGCCGTATGATAGATGGGCAATCCCAGGTTGATATAGTTCTATTATATTTTAAAAAAGCCTTCGATACTGTGCCTCACACTAGGTTACTTAGGAAACTTAGTGGCTACGGCATATCTAGACAAATATGCGACTGGGTTGCAGACTTTCTGAAGGGCAGAACACAGTGTGTAGCTCTCGACGGTGAGAGTTCATCACTTACCGAGGTGAGGTCCGGGGTTCCCCAGGGAAGCGTGATAGGGCCGCTGTTGTTTCTCATATACATTAATGATTTGTGTGACATAATAAGGGGGATGAAAAGATTATTTGCCGATGATGCTATTATTTATCGTGAAATCAAAACCAAGGAAGACTGCGCTTTGTTACAAGACGATATTATGAAAATAATTGCGTGTTGTAAAGACTGGCAATAAGAGTTAAACGCTAAAAAGTGCTAAGTCATGCGTGTAAGTAAAAAGGTGACACCATCTAGCTCTGAATATACAATTAATGGTACTGTCCTTAGAACGGTAGATTCCGCTAAATACCTAGGGGTAACAATTCGTAATAATTTGTCGTGGAATGAACATATTGAGAATGTAATTGGGAAAGCAAATCGTATGCTCCGATTTCTAGGTCGTAATTTAAATCAATGCACTCCGGAAGTTAAATCGATTGCATATAAGTCACTAGAATATTGTTGTTCTGTATGGGGTCCCCATCAAAATGGGTTAATGGAGACATTAGAGAAGGTCCAAAGAAGAGCCGCTCGATTCGTGACAGGTATATATAGTTGGAGGGAAAGCGATGTTGAAGGAGTTAGGTTAGGAAGACCTGGAACACCGAAGGCGTTGCTCTCGACAGAAGCTAATTGAAACATTCACGACTGACGTATTTCGGAATGACAGTAAACAAATATTGCTACCAGCAACATTCGTATATCGGAATGACCGTGAAAATAAGATAAGGAAATCAAGGTCAGAACCGATTCTTTTCTGTATTAATTTTTTCCACGAGCGATTACGGAATGGAATAGAAAGGATTTACCGGGCGAGTAAACTTAAAATCTATAAAGCTCTCCGGCCATCCTGATCTGGGTTTTCCATGGTTTTCCTAGATCACTCCACGCGAATGCTGGAATGGTTCCTCACAATAGCCCATGGGCACCTCCTGCCATATCCGGTATATACCTTCGAAACTATTACCCTTTCGGATAGGTGCAATGCACCCTCCGCCACACGCTTTTAGTGAATCGCGGAGTAATAGTAATAGTAATAACAATAGTAATAGTAATAGTGTAGGGTATCTACAGAACTGTACATTTTTTGTCAATTAGCGCTCTACAATTCTTTCATTTATTACATTTTCGTATCTTTTTTATGGTTTTACGCCTCGTCTACACCTAGCTCATTAGAAGCGGGAAAGTACTGGGGCAAAGAACTGGAAGGAATTCTGCCATGGCGTTTTGAATGAACCATCCCGTCATTAGCCTGGAGTGACATGCGGAAACTATGGAAAATACAAATCTGGATGCCCTGACGGGAATCAGAGACCACGTCTTCCCGAATGCGAGGCCAGAGCGTTACCACTCACACGTCATGCTCGGTTTAGCCAGAGTATGAGGTTCTACAGTAAAATAATGAGAATGATCTGGCAAAAAAATGCGTTTTTAGTCAGGAGCATTGTAATCACCTCCAATTTGTTCCCTTCTGCCTGTATACATTACTCCAATGTTTCAGCCACCGCAGGTAACAACTTTCGAATTCCTATTTTGCAATGTCGCCTAACAAACATTGCTACATTTCCCTGGACCAACTCTTTTATTTGAAAATTGTGTCTCTTGACCGACAATTACACTTTTGAAAATAAAAAATGGCGTAAGTGTCGGATCAGTAACTCTGGGTATATTTCCACCTGTTCCAGCAGATCAACTGCAAAATTTTTCCGTGCATCCCTTTGTTGCTATGTGAGACTCTTGAATGTCATTCCGCACCAATTTTCTCATTTACACCGCTTATATTATTTTTGTGTACATTTTACTGATTACTGTTCTCCTGAAATAATTTTCATTGGTAATCTTCGATTTGATGCAACCCTGACCTCTGACTACCTGGTTGATTATCTTTCAAGGTCGTTTTCAACATTCATTCTTCCTTCGGAAATCATTTCATACCAATAAATAACTTGAACCCTGGACATAACCTTCTTTTCTAAAGCCTTTGGAAACTTAACTGCAGTGGCGTTATCACTGCGTTCAACATAAAAAGAAATGGCATACCTCTGCGCAATATTTAGGGATTCCTCTTCCGTTTCGAGGTACAAAAATACGACTTCACTTACTGCTAAACTACTCGAGACTGACAGAAACTGGTGGGAAGGACAAGGTCGAAGACTGCCGACTGCAAGGCTGCCATGTCACGCACAAAAAAATCAATCTCACTACTATATTGTCTCATCTCATTCACTTAAAAAGTATCCTGACAGCGGGCGTTTCTGCAACTTGATTCCTTAAATCGTTATTGCTCTGTTCGGGTCAATGTTTAATATACATAAATCTTTCCTGAAAATTGTACTAGATAACAGATCAAAAACCACACGATATTTCGTAGAGAGGCTCTCGACATTAGCGTTATCATACAGACTCACAGCCACCAGTCAATTACTTTATTTTATATACTAGATATAGATTTATTAAAAAGGATTTGGCCAATGCCTTCATAAGATGAATAACGTCCGTTGTTATTTCGTACTGGGAAAAGTATACCATTATCTAAATGCTGACGCGTAATATCTATCAACTGATGCTAACTTCTCGTCGGAAGAAGAAATAAACACTGCGATCAATTTAGAGAGCAGTCGTTATGTTTTTTATTTGCGTAAACTATGTTCTACGGGAAATATAATAATGTTCCTTGAGGATGCTGTCATAAATATAAATTTCGTACATAACATGAAAGCAAAACGGAAAATGACTCCAAACTGTCTAGAAGGTATTACGGCTGCATGTTGGATATAGTGTAAACCGTAAGAGGTGAAAGAAGAAGCTTGTGACAAAAGAAAAAATTCCAAAAAAAAAAAAAAAATTATGACTATAGTTAGTTTAGTAAATTTCGATAAACTTTAACAATTTCCGGTGATGCTGAATCACTCACTAAAAAGATTTTTGTATTAAATATAGAGCAGAATGGAAGCAATAAATTCATCACTGATAACATGTGTTTGATTGAAATGCTGAGACCTTGCAACAAGATTTTTAAAAAATTCCTTACTTTATCTTGCTAATAACGATCTCACTCCACGCGAGAAGATAAGGTCATCTTAAAAGTTAAAATTATTATTTACGCATTCATTATTAGAAGCAATAAGAAAATTTAACAAATAATAAGAAGCACAGATGGTCTCCAGCTTTACGGATCAGCTGATCTTGATGGCTTGTCCCGAACCGTTCCAGATGAACTCTGATTAAAACATTGAGAAAGAAATTACTTTCGATTTTTGGTTCTTTTCTCTCCACATAATTTTATTAGGTTTTCGTTACCATTTGTAAGTTCATTTAGAGCAATACCAGTAGCTTTGGAAGTACAATAGTGGTGAAACAAATTATAATTTCCAAATTGGTTTGAACGTCCCAATTCCTATCATGAAGGAATGATCATATCGATAGCATTCTATTTTAAACATCCATGATTGGTGCATATAAAATATTGTTACCAACCACATAACTCTAGAGTTAATAATCAGATATTGCAGTCACTTAGTACAGAACTATTCATTTCGTTATTCATTCTGGTTGGAATTAACGATTTCGTTTACATTAGATGACCTTCTTTATGGTTCAAGAACTTCTGTTGTTGTTATAAAAAAACGGAAAACCTATTTGAATATGACTTAACGTTCCCTTGTATAAATGTGTAGCAATGGTAAACATCGACGCTAGATGAAAACTAGATTCTTTTGGAAAACACATTCGTTTCCAGAAGAAATAATTTTCGTTCTCAACGATTAAGATTCTCCCACCTATAAGATCAGTATGACAGTCATAAAATACGTTGAATTTATATTGTGTTTCCTAATTACCTAAGCTAACTTACGAGAAATTGATTTCTGATTTCAGAACAACTTCTTATTCATAAACTCGATGTTTCCTAATATCCTTATTACGGAGATATTTTATCATCATTATTTTTCATTTTACGTCGTAATAGGAAGATATCAGGTTAGAATACAGACACATTCGCTGCATGCCTTAGCTTTTGACGCATTCTACAACTCCATCAAAGCTTGCATTTTTCATACAGGAGGTAAGACACATTAAGTCACAACTACCTCTTGGTGCATGCCGACTAGAGATTCCGCCGTTATTTAACAGTAGCAAATGATGGGTAATATCAAGATGGGGATACCGCTGTGGCCTCGCGTAGTAAACACACAGATCACGTGGTATATCATTGTGACGTATGGTCCTGGCTGCATTACAACATAAACCCAAATGATGATTGACGAAATCATATTTATAAAATATGCGTTTTGGTCGTAATGCAGCCTAGACAAAAGTGAAACGTAACCATAACGCACGATATTGCAGATATACAATTTTCATATCATATTTATATCTGTTCCATGGTTGGAACGTGCAAACTAAATACGTCACAATGATGTCATATACACTATGTGATCTATGTGTTTAATACGCGAAGCCGCGACGGTATCCCCATCTTTATATTACCCCAAATAATGTTTATTATTTTTTATGTGTCAGTTTACAGAAGTAGAACAAACGCGGTATGTCACAATTTAGGTTTAGACGAAAATTCACTGGAAAATGTGCGGCTCAAATCTTATCGTGTTCTTGCCTTTAAAAGACTGCAAGCACGTCCGCTGTGAGCCTTATCGCGTTCTCAGTGCTTGATCTTGTTTACTTGGCGCGGATCTGCGCGGATCGATAATCCCGCAAGTCGTAAATCCCGGCTTGGCTCTCATAACGATCGGAGCGTGAAGATGGCGTAACTGGAGCCTCCCATTCACCATCCTGTCAGCTGGACCGCGGGGTTGCCTAGCTTAGGGGACGGGCTTTCTGCTGCATGCTAACAGCCAGTGGAGGTCAAAGAGGGCGTTTTACGGCGCAAAGCAGGTCAAACCGTACATCAGGCACTTACTTCAATTTGCATTATCTCTTGGAATTTGTTTTGTAACTGAAAATTATGTTAATATTCGTAAAATCATTTGTCTTTCCCCAAATTTAACAGACACCTCGAATTTGAGTTTAAATTAAGAATTACTACATAAACTTCACGCCTCGTTTATCTCGCAAGTTGTGCCGGAAATATAATGGTAGATCGCAGACATGAACATTTAATCTTGTACAGCAAGTTATTTCTAGCGAAAACAAAACTAGTATTGAAGTAATTCAGGGTTTTAAATATATGCTTATAATAAAACTGTCGGACCGAAATCTGTACATTAAAGACGTCCTGAAAATTTCATTTGAGGCAGCATTAGTAACTATATAGAAGCCAAAACGATAATTTTTCATTTTTGTCTGTCTGTCTCTATTTATCTTTGAATCGGGAGGACGGCGGTTCGAATCCCCGCCCGGGCAACCAGATTTGGGTTTTCCATGGTTTCCCAAATCACTCCAGGCAAATGCCGGGATGCTTCCTTAAAAAAAGGCCATGGCCGAATTCCTTCACATCCCCATTCCTTTCCCCCATCCTTTCCTGTTGAGAGACGTAAAGCAGTTAATAAAAAAAAAAAAAAAAAAAAAAAAAAAAAAAAAAGATAAAAAAAATTTGAAAGTGCATCACGCTAAAACTACCAGATGAATTAGAATGCAGCTTAGCATAATTATAACAACATTAACATTTAAGATCCCGAAAACTGATAATTCGGGAGGACGCGGGTTACCTGTCCAGCCAACCAGAATTGGATTTTCCATGTATTCAAAAAATCACACCAGGTGAAAACCGGGATGGTTCCTTCAAAATGATATGGCCGAATTCCTCCACGTTCGTTGCTGTCGGTACTTTCCTGTCTCTAATGACCTCAACGTCAACGTGTGAAGCCAGAATCAAAAAAAAAAGATGAAAACATTAAGGTTCCCGTGAAATAGGTGATGAATGTTAACAATATAAACGTAGTCTACAATGCTGCGCAAGTCGAGTGACGTGCGCAGAATAGAATGCGAGTGACGGGCAAGTCATAGACTGAGCGACCCGAATGCGGACAGTGCCGTAATGGCACGCAATTTCGTTGTTTCCTGCTAAGGATAACTAAGTGTACCTACTTTGTACATGTACAAAAGTACTCAGGTTTTATTATAGATACTCATACTTTATTATGTGACTTTAATACTTACTTACTGTTAAGAGGAACAGTTATGAGATAAACTTACTATTTATAGCAACAAACTTATAGGTTCAAATATATACTTATAATAAAACTGTAACGGGTCCAAATCTGTGCATTAAATTTACTTTGATAATTTTAATTGATGCCAAAATGATAATATTTTTTTCTCATCTTTTCTGTCTGTCTGTATCATTCAATGCGCATCATTCTGAAACTACCAGATCGATTTGAATGCACGCTAGTATACTTATAACTGATACACAGTATTAACATTTAGAATTCTTTTTATCACAAAAAAAAAACGCGGCCGAATCCATTTTAGTTCCCTGTACATAGTTCTTTTCCGCTTCTAATGACCTCCCCATCGACTAGAAGAAAAAAAGAAAATATATAAAATGGCTAAAAAAAATAAGGTTCCATTAGGAAAGGTGATGAAAAATAGCGGTATAAATGTAATCTGTAATATCAAGCAAGCCGAGTTACTTGCGGACAATAGAATGATCCTGGTGGGGACCCAAACGCGGGCAGTCTCGTGAGGGCAGACGTTGTAGGATTTTCCTGCTGAAGATAACTAAGTATCCTTATTAGTACATGTACAAAAAATACTACCACCACACGTAGTCTCGTACATCTGGGATGTTTACTCAGCGTGAAATGCACTTAATTGCTGACTTTCACACAACATGAGAAGCGTTTGGAATTGGTTAGAAAATGTTATCATCGTCGGAGTCAACACAACAGCAGTATTTTGGCTTCTGAAAGAGAGATAATTTCTTATATTAGTCAAACGGAAACATGAGAACAATGTGAATTTCGCTTGAATGAGGATCGTCTTCGCTAATCATTAAATAAAATGTCGATTTCTTCTGACAACTAAGTTGCGTGTGATACGCTGCCGTAGACTGAAAAGGACTGGGGTGGATTTTCTTCTAAAATGAATTATGCAAAAAACGCTGGTGAATGGTTCAAGTTTGTGCTCATTTTCAAGTACTCAACATGAGTCCCCGAGTAACTATGGACTGTGTTGCTCAAATGGTGACGTCCATTTAGATGTTTTCCAAAAACAAACAGAACCTTTAAGATCATTTCTAAGCGAGGAAAATCCATACTCTAATCATTTTTTGAAAAATATACGTTTTTACAATAGTACTTTCATAATGACTTCTTTTTGTGGAAAACATGTTCTTGAAGAGATATTTATGCCCACTTTTAAAATTCTGTCCCAAGTCTATCACTAAATAGTGAGCCATAAAGATACTGAAATAACGAAAACTCTACGACATGATACGATCTATCCAGATTAAATATAAGAGCAGCGAAGAACCTTCCATTGTGTTTACATAAGGTTTTCCGTCGTACCAGTGTATATTTATATTCACAACTGTGACCTTCCCCCTCATAATTCAAGAATTAAAAAAATACTCACATTTATCTTATCTTCTCCAGTATCGAATTGCTTGGATAAGTATTTTACTCGCCATTTACATATACCATTCTGAGTCCATTACCTCATGAATAAGTTCAGTTATTTTTGAAAATAACTCAAATGGTTTATTATGAATTCACAAACTAACAGTTACCAATTACTTACCTTTTATATCTCTTTACGCAAATATGGTTCTATACTGTTTTCATACATCGGCCTCTAGCCATCAAAACACAAAGTTATTAATATAATACAAATATTTAATCAATGAATATGCTTTTAACATTAAATTTCACGATTTTTGAGGTAGTGTACTTCACACGCTTCAAGCGCGTACAGCTTCCCTTAAGCATCTGCTTTGCTAAGACGATAAATAAAACCTAAGGACATAGGCTGCGGACAGCGGGCGTGGACATCACCACCAGCTGCTTCAGCCACGGCCAACTGTACGTGGCTCTATCCGGAGTAAGCGATGCCACCAGTATGTTTGTGTATGCTTCCGACGGTATAACGAAAAATACTGTATACTTGGAAGCTCGGTAAATAATTGAAAATGAATGCTTATTGTACACCAATAAAAAAATCAAAAAATATCAGTGTGAACATGATTGTGCTGGTTACGTCACTTTGTTCCTATGCCGTGGACTGCGGGTTCGATTCCTGTTTTCCTGCGTCTGTTCTTTGTGGTTATGTTCATTGTTTGTAACATTAATTTTTTTTTGAAAAATAAATAAAAGTAAGATTCATCTAAACATACACCGGTATTTATTTTTCTTCCAAGGGTGGGTCGATTTAGTTGAAATTCTATACAAATATTTCTGATTATCGTGCTGAAAATACTGTAGGAATTAATCAACACCAGCGTATCACCTTCTGGTTGGATGAATCTACATTTTGTTACGTTCCTGAAACGGCTGGCGCAATTTTGATGAAACTTGGTACACACGTTTCTCACTGAGCGAATAAAGATTATATAATAGTTAATCAACCTCAAACAGCCCGAGCAACGCTGGTTAATTCTCTAGTAACTTAAAAACGTCAATCATAAAGCTCAAATTTTGAAAATAAACCAGTAAATTACGCGTAACGCTATTCAGAAAATGTCAGGCTACAATAATCGTAGCATAATTCTAAAATCTATCTCATCAGACGTTATCATTTATTTGCTAGTATTAATATCCGTTACATACATATGATTTCTAAATTGCTGAAGACTTGAAATGTAAATATCTTGGAATTACTTTTGATAACAAACTTAACTGGGCAGGACACATAGGACAGGTGGTAGGAAAAGGTTTCAAAGTTCTGCACTTGTTGGAGAGAGTGATGATGGGATTTACGAGAGAAGTCAAGGAATTGGGTTACAAAACTTTGGTCAGACCATTGCTCGAATATGGTAGTGTAGTATGGGACCCTCATTTTACGTATCAAATACAGGAGTTGGAGAGGGTGCAAAAAAGGGCTGCTAGATTTGTTTCTGGAAATTATCGCAGAATGCAATCAGTGACGGATATGATAAAGGAGCTGGAATGGGATTCATTGCAAGACAGGAGGAGGATGAGGAGGGTCATGGGAGTGTACAGGGCATAATATACTGGCGATGAGGCATGGAAAGATATTGCAATAGGTATGAAAAGTAGTGCATGGAAGGGAAAAGATGACCATGACCACAAGCTGGCACTCGATTTCAGGCACAAGGGTGTGGGAAGATTGTCTTTTTTAGGTAAGGGTGTCAGGGATTGGAATGAGTTACCAAGAGAAATGATGAATAATTTACCGAAAACTTTGAAAGAATTTAAAGATAACATTTGTAGAGGGCGTAATTTAGGTAGGTGCAGGATAGGGGGAAGATGGGTGTGTAGGGAAATTGCCACCGGAGCCTGTGCTCCATTGCAATTAAATTAAATTCCTCAATTTTTGTCATATATTACTTTGTTTTCAGCGGTCTTGAATTTATCCATGGACAAAATAATACTTAGGTCCATTTGAAAGTTTTAGAAATCCTCGTTAGTTTCGTTGAAGTTAGAAGTACGTCTGCGCAGCAAAGACTCCAAGAAATATAAGTCTGGTAACTTCTTCATAGATTTTTTATTTCCTGATTAACTGTTAGATTCGATTATTCATTACATCTTATTACTTATTCTTCTTCTGTTAACGAATATTATGTCATTGCCAATATTTAAATTATGAGCAGAGTTATTATAAAATTCAACTTTAATATGTTATTCACATTCATATAAGAAATACAAAATAAAAAGTAAAATATTTAGAAATAATAAATTGACTACCTAGTGTTCGAAGTTGGTTAGGCGTGATCATAGTATGTTAAGAATATTAGAAACTAAGCCTTCTGTTCGTCTTTTTAACATTAAGATTAATATATGAAAGACTGGATGAAGCAGAAACTACCACATTTGTATAAGATTTTGAACTGAAAATTGATGTCAATAGACAGTACTAATTCCACAAAGAAGCTGACAATTTGTGTGATAAAGACAGAAGATCGTCAATTGATAGAAGGAAATTCAAATCAGAGTGGCAATCCACTAGATTTAACAATAGCTGCAGATGAGTCCATAGAACGTATAATACAAAATCATGCCCAGGAATATTGAATCCAGGGTGAAGTTTTTAAAGTTATTTTGCGTAAATTGTGTATCAGGTTAAATAAAGATTGCAGATCACCTCAGAGAAACACAAATTCAGTCCTTTATGAGTGTTCTAGAAGATTTCCATCATCAACTGGGTAAATTACAATACGTTTCCTGTTGCATTATCACCAAGCACAACATTCAGGCAATATGCGAGTGGATGAGGTTTGATGATTCAATACGCATACAGAATAAATCGAGGAAAGAAAACAGTATCAATAATATTCTATTCACCAGCGATACTAACCTGAATGCTTTGAAATCAAAGTTGTGGCAAAACTGCCTTATTTCCAGAATTCAGGCTCTGGGGAAACTTGCAACGAATAATCAATTCAGCGGATGATTGGAATCTATTTTCATGTAGAGGTTTACACATGAGGAACAAAAGACAAGCCTTGCGCTGTTTCAGTCGTTTGAGTTGGTCATTACGTGGATTCTATTGTGTCCATGCGCAACAGAACGTTCCTAAATGAGAGCAGGACTTATGGATCCTGATATTTAATTGAATATCTGCTAATGCACTTACTAGTCGTCTAAAAAATGTTGTGCTCAGCTGCTAAAAGCTCAATGTTCCGTGTTACCTTAATTTCTGTTTAATTACTAGGACCTCACAGTAGTATTCATAAAAGAAATTGTTGACATCCAGTCCAGGTTTTTTGGTTATTGAAACCATTTTATTTTATTTAAAAGTCGAATAGTACCACACAAGTTTTAGGTCCAGTCCGATATACTCTAGAGAAATTTTTCAGTTACAGAATCTTCAGAGTAATACACAGGGAAGAATAGAGATTATCTGACTCACCAAGAGAGAGGTGGGCGGAGCATATATGGAGATCTAAAGCACCAAAAGTCAGTGGGTAAGCAAGTAAATATTCTGCAGATGCGCCTATTTTTATTGTTTACTTTCTTCTCAAGTGCGGCTCAGATGCAGCAAAACTAAAATTTTTACACCACTCCGGCTGGTAAATGTTGTTGACATCACTATGCCTAAACGTATTTTATAGATAGCCGTCTTCTAAAACCATCACAAAATACTATCTGTACATGTCAAAATGTCATTTAAATAAATAAGGGAAACATAAATGTTAAAATGAATTTGTTTACTCCTAAGCCATTAAGGTATTCAGGCTCTCCTTTCATGTAAGTATATATTTTCTATATTTAACAATGTAATTCTCTCTTACACAATCACAGACAAACACCGAAATTTAGCTAAAGTGAACCTTAATTAGGACTTTATTCGTTTTGTGTTATTGTATTATACAAATACGATAAAGCAGCTAAGATTGGAATTTTTCGAGGTCAGCGAAGAGAATGATCGGAGTGTAAAGAAATACTATGTCAATCGATTTCAGGGACAGGCAAACCGATGGCTTTCACTTGTAGGTAAATGAGCCAAAGACTGAAATGAATTATAAAGAGAAGAACTCAAAAATTCAAATAAAACTTAAAATAATTTAATGTAATCATTTGCTGTATTCAGAATCAGGTACACATGGAAATTGCCGCCGTAACATGAACTCCATCGTATTTAACAATAGGAAACAATCAAAAATATTATTATGCATTACTGTCCAGGTATTATTAGGATGGCACTACTGAATAATCTAAGGCGAGCCTTTAACTACTCAAATAAACTGCTCATATATTAAGGATTCAAATGAATATGAAATAAGTGAATACAAATTCCATTCATATGTTACTTTAGTAGTAGTTGATATGGGTTTACATGAAGTTGCTTGCTGACAGCAGTCACTGGTTCTGAAGTGGACGTAAGCGATAAATTGTGGAGCAGGTGCGTTAGCTGACGTCATTACGCTGTCAGCAAAGTGGTGGCAAGTGGCTCCGCTAGCGTCACGTTTCTCGCCGCAAGTGATTGGTCGAACTCTCCGGGGAAGGGACGCAGCCATTAGGGGCTGGCAAGCAGCCTGGTGGGACACGCGCACGTTATATATAGTTCATAGCACGCGGCCGCTGCCGCCACCGCAGATGTGGCCAGCATGCTGAAGTGAGACGGCATTAACGCCATAGGGAGTATACGTCACTCCCAAACAATTACTTCCAAATGCCGAAATTGAATCTTGTTATCGAGAATTATTATACCTGATTTTCCTTACTACTGTTCAGTATCGTACCTACTTTAATTAAAAATGTTATAAATATTTTAACTTAGCATTGTACCATGAAATAGTCATTTTTCTAAAAGTTTAACGTTTATGATTTCTTAAAAATGTGAATATTTTTACTTCTAATAGGAAAGGACAGAAAGTGAAGAAAGTAAACTCTTACAGCAAATGATGAGTTCTGTTAATAAATGATCCAGATGAGAAAGGAAAAAAATAAATCACTTGTTAACAAGCACACCTTAAATGCGACAAGCATCAGAAGAATATAAATGACGAAAATGAAAGCAATTTCTTACGATAAACATGAAGAATATTGGTAGACAGAAGTCCATTTCTCTACATAGGCAATTGATATCTCACAGGGATCATTTCGTGAATCTGTTACCATCTGTGAGACTTTCAAAATTATATTGAAACTAAAAA
Organism: Vandiemenella viatica; assembly: GCA_031002005.1. Classification (NCBI taxonomy): domain Eukaryota; kingdom Metazoa; phylum Arthropoda; class Insecta; order Orthoptera; family Morabidae; genus Vandiemenella; species Vandiemenella viatica. Next base: position 184,935,746 of record JARYHS010009186.1, read on the forward strand.
CAGTCTCTTAACGGTGTAATCCGGCCTGACATTCGGCAGAACATGGGCTCGATCTCCGATTTCATCTTTCCATGGTTCCATGGTTTCTCGAAATCACTTCAGATGAACATCGGGATCGTTCCTTTGATTAACAATGGTCGAAATCCTTCCTATTCCTTACCTTCAATATTATCTAGATTTTAATGGCCTCAACGTCAACGAGCCATAAAATTTTACAAAACTTGAATAGCTAAATACTTTTCATACTCCCTCATAGCTCACAAAGGATTAATTTGTTGTTGGTAATAATAAATAAAAATAAAATAAAGCGCGATGTTTTGCTCTTTGGTGAGCGCTTGTTATTGGCTGCTTCAGAGAGTACCCTTAACCGAGGCCATATATTCTCATGTAAATGGTCTCTCAGTCTCAGTGTTTTCAATCTCAAACATGGCACAAACCCTGTAATCTTAAATCGTCTTAAACCGTCTCAATAAATTGTGTTTTCCATGAAGTGTTGACTTTATATTCATTTTTCGTAAATTGTGCCATGACGCGGATTTTAAGATGAAGACGTGAGGTCTGTAAAATGTACAGTCTAAGTTATGCATTAGTTGCTCTCTCAGTGAGTAAATGATATTTAGCGTTCATTATCATCATCGGAAGCTAGCCAATGGCTGAATATCATTCTAACGCTCTTAGTGAGGAGGTTGCTATTTTTACGGCATAAGAATTTGCACTAACATCGTCATAGTATGCCTCTTCTCCTAGTGTCTATATTTGTCTTGTACTGTTACTACCAAAAATTAATGTTTGTTGAGATAATCCAAGAGCTATTGTGACAAAAGTATGATTAGTTCTGGTAGGATATTCAATGTAATTTTGAAATAATGTTTCAGCTCTGGTAATTTTGAAGTGTATATTGAACTCATTAGGTCATTACGTAACTACGGTAAAAAAAGCAGGTGTCGTGACCATGTATGCTAATCGTGTAATTAATTACTAAACTCAGTGGTCAATGCTTTCTCTTAAATGGACGCCATTTTATTTTACCTCTTTCCATCCATCATGTATCAATCGTTAGATGAATAAGTTAGCTAACTGCTTCTTGTTATTGCTATAAAATAGTTGAAAAACTGACAATGTCTGCACAAAAAGAAATACGCTTTTCTAATCACCCCTAGATGAAGCATAAACTTAATTAATAACGTCGGATATTAGGTTCCGTAAAATTCACATTATTATTGGTTGTACATTACCATAACAGCTCACAGATTCCGTAACAATCATCAATATCTTAAACACCTCTTATCTATTCTTCTAAATGTATTGACTTGCTTTTCCAATTGTTCTCAAATTACCTCACACTTCATTTAAGCACAATGCTCTAGCAGGCGTCTGTACTACATTGCTGCTAGCGAGATAAAAACCAACTCTCTCATTATTACATTTTTTTTAATTCTTGATCCTTCTCTCGTATCACATCCAACATTATTTATTTCACCCCAATGATTCGCTTGCCTGCAACAAAGATGGTACAAATAAAGAAAGGAAAGCAAAAGCTGGAATTTCCAGAATAAATTAATAATTAAAAGAAGTAAGGCAAGTTTAAACGTACAGATCAGCTAATCACAATTAGTAGATAACTTACAAACTATATGAAGTTTATAAAGTTTGTTATCTAATTACTGGGTTTTTTGTATTAAGAGAGTGTAACTGGTGTGTAGATAAGGTAATTAGTAAAACAGTATTTTTTAGCTGGATTGATTAGACGGTATCCAAAATCTGATGATCTATCCAGCCAAAGAACCCACATAAGACAGAAGAATATATGATTAGTTTCAAACACGGTATAGTGAAGGAGAAAGCACAGTTTCATTAATTCATGTTATATCTGCCAAGCTTCCACGATTCAGTAGTTGCACTTAAAAAATTTATTTAATAACTGTAGCAAATTAGACGCAAAGCACTCCTGTCCATTAACCATTCTTAAATGATATATGGCCCGTGTATGGCTACTGCTACATTGGCCTTACAAGGTTTTTCTACACAACATGCAATCGTTCTCTGCTGTGTAGCTATAAACTTTTCATAAATAGCGTTAAGGAGTTTTTTATTTTTTTTTAGATTTTTTTTTTTAGATTTTTTTATTTTTATTTTTGGTAGTAAAGAAGTTCTCAAAAGAAGTTAACAATTACGTATGCTACAAGAATGTAGTTTCCATACTACCGTCACCCAATAAACAAATTTTCCTGTTTATGACAATTGAATAATAATGCTGTGAGAACTCTTAACTTCATAGCAGTTCTTGGCAGTAAGTACTATTTGGATGAATGATAAATACAGATATGCTGCCTTTAGTGAAGCTGGAGCAAATATCAACTGTAATAGTGGACTGTGACTCCTAGATTGACGTATATTGTCTGATAGAGAATATTTACATGTAATTTAGCCAAATAATAAATAATATTTGTAATTAAATCCTAACTTCAACAGCAAATGATGATGTGCAGTACTTTCAGATATCAATAGTTATTCGCAGCGTTCCTTTCTCCCCAAGAGCGTCACTAGCTTTGCTAGTACACTGATGAAATAATAAAATATTTTTACGTTTCTTTATTTAACGAATAGTAGGAGCGATATAAAAAAGATGAGAGAATAACATTTTTTAAGTTATTTGAGTTTAGTATCCCATCAGCTTCAGCGATTACATACATATATTTCAGTATACGGTAAGAAAGTTATTGAAAATCGTATTCACCCTACATGCTGTTATTATTGTCATTCTATACTATAAAAAAAACTATATAATTTCGGGAGTCTCATTGTAAAATAACTTCGATTATTATTATTACTGATTTAAGCCCACTATGTAGCACTTATAAGTACTTCTTCCTTGATGCTCGCCTTTGTTCCCAACACCTTTTAAGTTCAGCTAATAATATTTCCTTTCTCTCCTGTGAGTTGGGTTTCCGAGGTTTAGTAATTTTTGGTGGAGTTAACCATATTAAAAAATTTGGAGCGATCTGCAACATCATTGTCGGAAATCCCAGCGGACTCCAAATTTTTGTACCTCATTAGCCACATTCTTCCTGTCTTATAGCTTTTGATAAGTGAGAAGACCTTAGCGAGCCTGTTGCTGTCCATTCTCAGATATTACCCGTAAAACTTCAGCCACCTACGTGTCATTCTCTTGTTAACCGTCTCCAACTGTTGGTGCAATTCGCATTTCGCTTTCAGTCGCTATGTTCCATCCGGGAGCGCTCTTGGCCAATGAATTTTCCTCAGGATACGTCTTTCAGCTTTTCCAGATCATCCATGGTGCCTTTGCTGTCCATCAGCTAGGTATCCATAGCATAAAAGAACTGAGGTCTGACAACAGTTTTGTAATTACAGATTTTAGCATTCTTCGAAATACACTTCTTGTTGTAATGATTTCGTGGCAGCTGATTTACTGCGTTGGGTTTAGCACATCCATCTAAGACGGAGATTCCATCTCTACCATTGGGGTGGACTCATTCACCAAGGTACCCGAATCGATCGACTTTTCCAATCTTGCCATGGATGGTCATCAACGGGTTTTTCCCGGGGTGCCGACTCGAAGTGTTTGGTCTTTTCGTACGATATCTGTACTCCTGTCTTCTCCACTATCTCTTGTAGGATTTTAACAGCAATGGAAGCGTTCTTAGAGTCAATGATGAGAATTGCGATGTCATCTGCGAAAGTCAGGCTCTTGATTTCGATCTTTCGTGTTCCGGCTCCGATGGTGATTGGTTTCATTCCAGTTTTGTTCAGTGCAAGTTCCCATGTTCTGATAACTTTGTCGAGCACCAAATTGAACAGAATGGCTGAGAGGACATCTTCTTCTCTTACTCCAGTTATGATCTTGAAACTCCGCGACAGTTCTTCTCTGAATTTTACTTTGTAAGAGGTGTCTGTGAGAGTTTGTTCGATGAGAGTGAGTGTTTTATAATCTACACCACGCTCTCGCAGGCAAAAAAATACACTGCTAATAAACGATTAAACAGTTTCTTGCTGTACGCCTTATATCGTACACATTTTTTTTCTTTTATTATTCAAAATAATTTCTGTTGTCGTTGTGTGAACAACACGTCATTTAAATACAGATTGCTCTGTGCGTTGTAATGTCGTTATTTCTAGCAAAATAACAGTAAAAATTGCTTTCGAATTTTTAATAGTTTCTTGTTCACATTGTTGATTTCAGAAATTCGCAGCCACTGATCCCATTTCTCAATTTCATTTTTCACCAGAATCTTAATATTTCCTTCACAGAACTAGTATAGTATAAAGGGCAGCTGCAAAACTAAGAAGGGTCACAGGACGGCGAAGATATTACTTCCATTCGCGAAATACTTTGACAACATTCATTTCCACTTTATGATACCCATGAGTTTAATTATGTTTTAGTGCCACTATTAGAGTTTTATGAAAGATAATTGTACGAAAGAAAAATAGCAACTGAAGAAGGTTGAGTGTAATTTCATATTCGTTAAAATTATTGTGTTATTGTTATTATTTTAATTATCATGATTATTCAGCAGCTGCAGTATAATGGCCTTCATTCCAGAAATTCATGATTATTTGTGACTGGCGAATCAATTTGAGTTGAATGTATTTGAACTACCTGCTTACTTCTGGCTGTAATATATTTCCTGTACATCAAAATGTATTTTCCCTCAACTGTATTCCTCCAGCAAACATGAATTGATGTAGAAACAGGAGGAGTAAATTAAAACCAGACAGTTAAATAAAATAAAGCATCAAATATCGACGTACGTATTTAAATATCCTTTTCCTGGTATTAACGCATGAATCCAGCCCTTCTCTCAAGAGCGTAGTATTCAGCTAACATACTTAGAAACTTGATTACCACAAACTAAAAGCGTATCTTCCCATTCACTTTGTTCCGTAATTGCTTTTACTCCGGAAATCTCACTGAATAGCACTTCTCCTGTGGAACCTAAATACGCTGTTAACGTCACAAAGCGCCCGGAAGCAGGGGGCTGTCTTTGTTAGATGTTTACTGTTGCACCGTGGCTGACTTTTAATTATTCAGGGCTCCTACACTGACGAGTGGCACACCTCTGTGAAAGGGGAGCGCCGATTTTGTGTTCGGTGCAGGCGTCCTCATCGCCAGTGGCTTAACAACTCGTGCAACGGAGAACGAACTCCCTTTAGGCTAGATTAGTCGTGTTTAAAAGTTGAGAACTCCGGCAAGAGCACTCGGCACAAGGGCGTCAAGTACCTCTTGCTCCCAGAGCCAACTTCGAGTTGGACGGTATGGACAAATAGAAAGAGCAAGAGAGGGAAAAGAGGGGGCCGGAGTGATAATGTGGGAGGAACAGCCAAGAAAGTCTTCGTCTCTGGAAAGAGAGGCTGACATTCATTGCGGGAGTACGAGCTCCCAAGCGGACTTTAATAATTCAAAGGGGAAAATCGAACAGATATAGACCTCTCGTCGGCCCCTCTTAATGGACGTATCCCAACGAACTTGGCCGAAGAAGTAAGAGCGCAAGGAATTATCTTCCTCTCCAGAAAAAAAGAGAAGGACAGAAAAGGAGAGGGGAAAACGTAATTTCCATTTGAAATCCGATTTTCAAGTACTAATTCTTAAGCGCATATTAATCTTTGAATGATGGATTACGGTCACTGAAGTCGGACAGAAGACCTCAAGATTCTCAGCATATATATTGTGTCATCCAGGAGATAACTTCGTTTCATTCCTCTGCTCTTATGTGTTAATCGTCGAGTTGTCTGACTTTCTGCCGCTCCAAGAGCGTTGGGCAGGGTGCAGGATGAAGAGATAGTAAATGAGAAACTAATTTAAAGTGTGCAGCACAAATTCGACAAGACAGGAACCCTATCTAACTGAGACTGAGCTTTCACTTTTAATCTACACCTTTAAAAAATAGCAAAAGAAAAATCACATTCTACAACATCGAAGGCAAAAAGTTGCTGGAACTGAAATCCTATATAAGATTGAGCTTTCACTTGTAATCTATACTTTTCAAAAACAGCAAAAAAAAAATAACATTCTGCAACATCGATCGCAAAAAGTTGCTGGAACTTCATGTGAAGGAAAATCTGACACAAAATTGACAGGTAACTTCAACCAGACTATGAGAATATTCTATTGTACTGTATGTTATAAACCAATCAACTAACTCCCAACACTTCCAAACATTGTCCCACCAAACATTAGCATACAACTGCCGTCAAACTAGAATGAGAAAACGTAGCAAGGATGTTAGACGACCGCTCCAATGCGACAACAACAACCTACTTCTCACCGGCTGGAATAAAAATACACCTAACCTTTAGGAACTTCAAGGACACCAAAGTAATCAATTGGATGGTGATACAGATCTAAAACAGCAACCAGTATGTACCAATAACTTATATCACGCCAATTGAATTTGTTTATTTTTAATTTTCACGGAACTCGTTTTTGCATCGTTCTCATAAGTATCTTCAGTCTTTCTATCGATTGGGCGGGTATGCAATCAATTACTTTGATGAATGCTACAGTTTAAACGGTAATTATGTTATAAATATTGAATGACTTTTCCATTGTTTTACACTGTTTTTGTTATGCAACATTCCCGGAAAAAGCTATTTTTAGCTCCATTTTAGCACCAAAGGTCATTTTTCCGTATATTTACTTTCACTCTCAGTGCACTTTGGTCTTTTATGGCGGTTTTTCGTTTACATTGAGAATGTGTAACGCTGAGGGATTTTATTTTGTTTTTGCACCTGCCTTACGTTTTTATTTGCTGGACAGTGCGTATTTGAAAACATACGAGTATTCATGACTAATTTGTCGTGTAGTGTATGTTTGTGTCACTATTAACTTTCACTGTCTTTTCTCGGTTAATCGTCGTATTTCTTATTTTATTTTAGTGTTATGTATAGTGTTATCTGTCAGCTTTTATATTCATTTATTACATGCTTTCCTTCATCTAGCAAATACATATATCACTAGCCGAGGAGGTGTTTGCCATTTCATTTATATTTTTTAGTTTACTTTGTCTCCGCTACGAAATATTTATAATTTTTGCTAGGATGCCATGTGACGCTTACTTATGAGTATTATGTAATAATTGTTTCACAGAAAGAGATTTTAGTCCTATCGCATAGCCGTGCTGGAAGAAAACCAAGAATTGTCTTCGCTTAGAAAATTTAAGTAATGAGATATCTAATAATTCAACATTACATTCAACATTCGCACCAGGTAATATTAATTCATCTGTATATCAATTAAGAACGGACATGTTATGAATATATTGCTCCCAGGACTAAACATAAATCTGACGAAAAATTAATAACTAAATTCAGGAGTTACAACGCCAGCACGTTACACCTACCTCACCCCGATCATTGATCGTCGTACATGAGCTCCGAATTCTGTTGCGCTGACCTATTAATTAACAGAGCTGTCACCCACAGCTGCCCCACTCGGACACGATATTGTATCCTCGTTGATACGAAATTGATTATCAATCTGCCGGTTACCCTTAAGGGCTCCGAGAAATATTGCATAAAAATATAGCCACTACGGTGAAGTATATGTACAGTTACGTAACGTAGTAACGCCATCTATTTCAGATATTTTGACCTCGTCTGTCAGTTTCAATTAATTCTAAATATTTATATATACCACAATGAAATCAACCGTTTTGGAGATCTTAACTTTGACCAGTAAGGACATAAGTCAGACACATACGCAGCTATTTGCATTTTAGTTATTAATGTAATTTAAGTAAAATTCAAAATAAATTAAATAAGATTCAGTTGGATTAACGTCTTATATTTTTCACATATTTATTTTGCATTCACTAGTATTAGTTTTTGCTATTTTCACATATATTTTCAGCATTCATTGGTTTTTAGTTTGTGCAGTTTCCTTCTTCAGCCTGCTCTAAGCTCCTAGTTTATGCCACAAACTTATTGATTCATTAGATGGTGCTGGTCGAAAGAGAATAAAGGAAACTAACACGCACAATCTACAGAAAAGCTACACATACTGACCGCTATTTCCCATCATCACCCTGCTCAAAAAAAAGTGGCCTGATCAATAGTTTATTTTATAGGGCGGAGAGAATCGCGGATTATGGCCATATAGAGGAAGAAAAGAAACATCTCAATTGGACCCTGCGGCAGAAGGGTATAGTAGTCAGATGATAACCAGTGCTTTGAGCCGCACACAGCTTAAGGACGACCGTATAAAAGAAATGGAACAAAAGAAGAAGGCTCTTCTCCCATATGTAAAGGGAGTCACTGAGAGGATCAATGTTCAACCTATCTTCACCAGTAAAAACAAGGTTAGAAGCATTTTAAGATCAGTAAAAGATCGCAGGGCTCCATTGCAATCGAGTGGTGTGAATAAGATTCCCTGCGATTGTGGTCAGGTGTACATAGGTGAGACCTGCCGAAAAGTCTCCGTTAGGGTGAAAGAACATCTTCGTCACGCGAGACTACAACAAACCACGAAATCGGCAGTGGCAGAACATCATTTAGAAGGAGGAAATAAAATTCAGTGGGATGAAACTACGATCGTTGCAAAGGCAAAGGATTTTTTAGAACGAAAAATATGGAAATCCATAGAAATTTACGAAAATCCTAACAATTTCAACATAGACGGTGGCTATGGTTTGAGCCAAATGTGGAAGTGTGTGCTAGCAAATGAACACGTAACAACTACAAGATCGCTCCATAATACACAAACCTCTTTGGAACAGTAAATAGTCTTTGACGGATAAACAAAATCATGTTTTCAAGTTTATTAGAAAAGCACCACACGGCGAGATAGACAGAAGCCCTGACGAAGGCTTCACGCTGGTGCCGAAACGTATGCGACATCGGCAAATGAAAGGCAGCGCAAACCCGAAAAGAGACAAGTAAGTGCAATTTTTCAATAATGACGCCTGCGAAAAGTGAGATATTTTATCTGAAAGTCCATATCATTAATATTTTGTTTAGTACTAATATAATTGAAGCAAAATATGAAATAAGTGTTGTATATAGTTAATTTGTCTAAAGTGTTAAGTGTGCTTTTCAATCACTTGGAATGATGTAAAAGACTACTTAACAGCACTAATCTTGGCAAGCTAAGTGAATCTTTAAATATATATATAAAATCGCAAGAGAAATACAATCTTACCGAAATTAATTTCTTCTTCATGAAAGCAATAGCGCTTGTACTTTTGAGTCAAATCTGGATGCCCGCACAGGGGTTCGAGCTTCAGCCTTTTGCGGGGTTTACTGGGAACACAGCTCTCTCCAACGTCTCCAGTACTTTTGCGATACACAGTCCATTGCACTGTCTTACACGCTCTTTTATGTTGTTTTTTTTTCTCAATATTCCATCCATCCAGTGCCCTTCCTCGAAACCTTTTCCCTTCCAGTTTAAAATTATACATTTGCTTAGGCACCATTTCATCTATTATCCTCTTCACGTATCCCTTTCACGGAATTCAAGTTCTTTGATACCAAAGAATTTTAAACAATCTCATTACCACTGTTTCCCTTTAATGCAATTTGTGAGGTACACGACTAACCGTGTAATTTATTATTAAAGCATATTTTTGTCATTAAATAATTAAGGTCATATATATAGTAATTATGTCATTAAAGTTTTTCAAGGTCAGGGAAAGTCAAACCAGACCGAAGGAAGTGAAGGAAGATCTCTAGTTTCTAAAAAATTGATGAAAATGAAATGGTTTGAGAAGCTAAAATTAACAAAGTGATCCAATCCTGGCGATCCAATCCTGACGGGAAGGATATATAATTATAAATTGCATTTTCAAGAAAATAAGCCCACGGGCAATGAAGAAGGAACAATATAAATGAATTGTAATATTATGTTTTAAATAGAGTAATATATTTTAAAAGGAACAGTAGGATAAGTAAATGATAATTGTTTTCTTTTTGTGAAAGTTAATAAGCCTTGTGTGTAGACCCTAAAAAAGTAATTTTATTTTGGTTAAAAGACTATTTTCAGCAGTGTTGTTAAAGCCTACAATACTAAACCCGACACCGGAAATAGGAAAGTATGATTATTTTTGTAATAAATAAGTAATGAATTTGGAACCTTACAAGTTTATTATAGCCTCATCAGAATTGTACTGCAAACACTTCCAGAAGTGATGAGTGGAATTGAGAATCTGCATTCTTACATATGGCACCGTTCCCATTATATAACGCGTGGACTCACACTGCTGTCCAGACACCAAAACATTTGGCAACTGCTAAGTGAATATATTTTATTGTACCTCTCACAGCCTAAATCTCGTATATACCGACTTGCTCCTCGATACGTAACTGGGTTTTCAACTGTTAAATGGAAATTAGGAATAGCTTTTTTAAAGTAGCTGAATACAAAGTGTCAGATCTTAATAACCGGAAACTATAAATTGCTTCTAGTTAACATCTTACTGTGGCCGTTCAAAGATTCCGTCAGGGAGGCTGGAATATCGCACAGGTTCTCACTTATCGACGCTATGGTGTTCCTGGGGAAAAAAAACTTGTTGACAAAGAGACTGATCATGGAGACAGAGGAACTGACCGTTGCTCAGTGATCTGGAAGTGATGTTGGAGTCACAAAGTTCCTCGATAGATTCCATTCCTATTATGATAAGGTTTCTGTTGCGGTGACTGCGATCGACTACATAATTCTCTTCGATAGTTTTCTTCCATCAGCATTACGACTGTGGTGACAGTGAAGTACTACATATTGATTAACCCATTATCTGTCTGTCTCGGTAGCTTCGTTACACTACGACTACCGATCTGGTTTAGAAGCTGAATACTCAATATTCAATGTGTTAAAGAGAATTATATTTCTTGCCCATCCCTCTTTAAGTAATATTGTGACATGTGCCTTAAATTTACGTCAGACTACGATTTTAAGCACTGAAAACGCGCACCAAATCGGTTCTGTATTTTGACAGATTTGTAAAACGCTTAAAGTTCAGTTTCCACTCCGATGCAGGATGATACTCCTAGGGTCTGAAGGATTCAAAATGTGAACACCCCAACAGAATCTGTTTCGTAGTTTCTGCTTTTACAGTTCATTTTTACTGTTTACAGTTTCATAATAGAACAGATTTAATTCATTTGTAGTGTAGCCCAATCCAATAAGGCGCGAGTAAGGTTACTAAAGTTACCGAAATGTTCCCGCTTCCAACTCCGTTCTCGGCAAGGATATGCAAGGGTGCTCAACTCAACCTGTATCCCTGGCACAGCTTTCTCTGTAATGTGAATTACGCCAGAACGCTTCCTATACCAGGGAAGTTTACCGGGTTTACAGATTTCGAAAGGAGCGGATTGCACAGCCAATAAAACCGTGTCACCGGGTCGTTTGGACTATACGAGCATTTATCTTTACCTCCTGTATATGTTACCGCTAAAGTTCGAAAGCCGTTAATATGCACATTACCTAGCTAATTTGCTCCGTTAATGTGCGGTATCGCCAGTTTTTCTGCACTTTACCTAGGTAATGTGCACATTAACGGCTTCCGTATAGTTAAAGTTCAAAAGTTTGTTTCTCTCATTTTCCTTCTCTACTCATTCCCCCCCAACCTCCACTTTTACGAAATAATATATTTATATACTATCATTTTTTCAACAACCGTTTGCGTTTAGGTTGTAATGTAGCCTAGACCACAGTAATAACGATAGATGCGGTATGAAAATTGGGTATTCGCTATTTGCGATGGTTAAGTTTCACTGTGGTCTACTCTGCATTACGACCTAAATTGATATAAGTCATAAGTCTTTAGATTGAACAATAAAGTAAATATAATTTTATCATAAGTTTTGAAAATTCGTTTCCTTAATTTTTAATAATATTTTAAACCGTTTGTTTCTTTGTATTACAGTTTCTTAGATATCGAAAAATAAATAAAATAAGTTATGTCAATTTAAGTGGGCAGAAACGTTGCTGTTGTTCCAGCAAAGATCTTATTTTCACTTTAACGATTGCCTAATAGGTTGTCTAGCTAATGGGAGAAATATTTGAGAAATTAAACAATTTTCGCACTTTGAAGGCTCGACCTAGTTAATATACACCTACATAATCTGCATAATAACTGATTTCTGCACTTCAACGGTAACATATACACCTCAAATGTTCTTAAGGACAATAGCAGACCTCTTTGGATGGAAAATATTGACTTATGTAAAATTGCGTTTCTGATTTTAACCATAACTGGTTCAATGTAGTAACCCACTGAACGTATCCCGTGTACATCATTACAGCAGAATAACCATTTTTTCACAGACAGCAGTTGGTGACATATATGTAGAAACTAACGTGACAGCAATATTGTATAGCATTATTATATAATTTATTATTTTTAAAATACAATCCATGTAAATAAAATTCAACATCATAATTTACGAATGGATCACAAACTCAGAAAAATCAAGATGTTCTGAATTTTGAAATTAAACATAAGATTACTCATGTGTATCTTCTTAACAAGAAAGAAAAACTTTCCAACAGCTAATCAAAAACCTTACATTTGTTAGCATCTGTTCAAAAGAGCGAAATCAAAGCTACTTGTAATTAATTAGTTAAGAATGTCCTACTCCCTATTTATTTTTACTTGGGAGAGTAAAAACCAAACTAAGTATATTGTATGTAATCATGTACTCCGTTTACAAAATGATTTTATTTTGATTATAAAACATCTTTACGGTTTGGAAAAACTCTATTTAGTTTTCATATTGTAGCGATGATAACGTGGATTTAATTATTATTTTTCTTTAATTTTAACACCTGACATTTCCATACAAGAAGAGTACAGTACTGCCACCATTCTCCATCTGAGACTATACGAGGCTATCAGAAGTTTGACTACGAATATCCTCCCACACGACGCCTGCAAATACCAGACGAGCGTTTGTCTGGAGGTTAACGTAAACTTGCTGTCACGTGTCTACAGGAGACCAAGCGGACACAGAAATCTCCTTAGGAAGTAAGCTTCTGTAACTCGCTCCTACCTGACGTCCAGCGCACCTGTTAATGCTGCTTCAAAGGCTAGGTTGGCAGTGCCGTAAGAGGATCACGTCCTCTTACGGAGCTCGGCGCCCTACGTGACATGGTACCAACACAACAGCACAAATCTCTCATAACGCTCCAGGAAATTCAAAATCCTTTTATGAGTAGTTTGTATGATGCTGTGCTATTGCTTTTATACCAGCTCCGACACCTTCCTGTACTAGACAAGGATTCTTTGATTTCGCAACAATTTTTGTTGTAAAATAATCATTAAAATTGTTGTATACTGGAATAGGATTCTTCTTCATTTCAGTCTCTGCGCTTTCCCTTTTTTTTTTTTTTTTTTTTTTTTTTTTTTTTTTCAACCATCCATATATCTATTAAAATCGTAGCTTTTTGTTCAAACATTACAAGATTTGACTTCCTTTAAAATTCGTCAAATGAAATGCAACCTCAATTAATAAATTATCTAACCCTCACTCCTCCAAATATGATACACCGTTTTATCTGTTCCTTGTTCTCTTATTCCAATTTGCACACTACTTTTTCCCGCGGCATTCATCAGTTTTCGGTTAACAGCCAAAAGACGTTTGTTACCACACCCTTTTAATTTAATACAACTTTACGTTTTGTCAAAACTCTGTTTAGTTTTCATATAAGTAGGATATACTTTCCCTTACAAGGATTTCTTCCTATGTTTCTACGTCCTATATATTTCATTCATAAATTTCGGCGCTTTTGGATTCCTTCGCCTTGAGCACATTTGTGTCTCCCCTTCTCAAAAACCAACATTGTTCTTTTTCCCCTTCTTAAACCACGCTTTTTTTCCAAATGCTCTACGATTCCTCAGGAGCTTTTACTCCGAAAAACTGAGAAACTAAATTAACTGAAAAATATAAACCATAAATTTAACAGAAACTCACAAGTTTATTTTTCACAATCTTGGCGTGAAAAGAATTAGATGAATGTTGCAGTGATTTTATTTAATAAAATGTTCTCTGAAGAAGGTTATCTTAGACACCAGGCAAATTATTAAAAAAAAAATTAGCAGGTGCACAAGTGTTATTACTGAACATTGAATGAAATTAGATTAATTGTGTAGTTCAGTTTCAGGTGAACATTATCAACTACACTCATAGAACGTAGTTGAGTGACGCACCCTATTTCTGACTCCTTGTCCCAGAGACTGTTGGCAAACTTCTTCATACAGACCATTCAAAATCGAAATGTATTTGGTCTCTTTTGATCTCTTATCTCCTTATGACTTCCCCCTTTTCTCAGTAGGACAGGATTTGTCCCCCCCCCCTTCCCGGCTAATGAACAGGCCTACAAATTCCATCATCTACGCACCAAGTTCTACTGTACTGTTGCTAGCCATTTGATTCCCATCATGCAAATGTGTTTGTGACAACACGTTCAGTTCCCGACGTCTTCCTTTCAGGGTCCAACAACGGTATTGATTTAGCCGTTGAGGTTGCGTCTGCATCAGAACCTGTTGCCTTTTGGTTTTTGCATAGCATCTGGCCTTCTGATGAATTGTTTCTCGTTTAGTACCGTTGAAATTTTTTATTCCACTTTCTGATTCTGAAATATGGTTACCTTACCAAGAACAATTATCTCTCTCCGTTTAATATGATTCCTTAATCATGTATTCAATTTTCTTCAGTGGCTTCATTCGTACTGCAGGTGCAGTTACTGCAATGCTACATGCCATTTGAGCTCGTTTGATTAATAAATGCTCAGTTTTTTTTCAGTACGCTGTTTTGTTTTCATGTTTTTCATTTTACTGTACGGATTGCTCCTAATTCAAAAAAAAATATAAAAACCTTGTTTACTGATATCCCAGGTAATTTGAGAATAAATTATTCTCTAATTGGTCTTAACGTTTTTGTTACTTTTCTATAAAGCTCCAAATGTTTAGTTCCTTGCTCAATTATTTCACCTCTGTCACAACTCCCTTTCATACAACATTCTTGTAAAGTTAATATTTTGTAGAATTACTGTGCTGGATAGTTATCAAGTTAATTCTCTGGCTGATTGGGAAGCTGGTTGCTGGTTGCCATCTGAAACTTCAGCATCGATTAACTACTATGTTATTAGTCCAAGAAATTTTGAAAACCAAATTCATTTGTTTAATAACTTAACAAAGATTAACTATTAACGCAATTCTGAAGTCGATTCTGGTCTTCTTTAACTATGTTTAAGATCCATAGTGATCTCCCGTACAAACAGCTTTCCGAAATTTTATTAGTTCTGGAAGAGTAGAAATTAAATGAAAAAAACTCAAATAATAACGTATGTTATAACAAGTCTTCACGTATCGTTAATTTGTGAGATTTACGCAAATGACCCAAACTCTTTTTTTTTTCTCGACGTTTCAGCCAATGCTATGGTCTTCATCTGCGATCAAACCACCTGATAAGTCTGATGGAACAGCAAATGTTATAAGTATGCAAGTAAATTGAAAGCTGCTTGTTATATCTATCTTGTCAACACATCAACTGACAGATACTTGAACTCCGGGGAGATTTCAGTCAGCCAAAATACACTCTACAAAAATAAATCACAATACTTGAATTATCTAATTTGGTAGTAGCTTGCAGAAACCCTGCACAAAAGAACGCTTCATTGCCATACAGTGTATTAAAGACATGCTGAGCGGAAGTAGTGATTTAATTTACGCAGATGCCATTTCAATAAATATTAACGCTTTTAAATAGTCTCATAATCACAAACTAATTGCCATGTAAATTAACACAAGAATTTTCTATAAATAAGCCTGACGTTTCGTAACGGTGGTATACTATGTTTACATGTTTCCGTTGTTTTGACTGCTGCAGGCTTATTTTCTAACCTCATTAAGGTGATTATTCGCATCAGGACATATTTATTCCCCCCTATTTCCATTTTAAATCCCATCCCTCCAACTAAGTTCGTTATTAGTAACCAATAGACACGGGTAATCAATACACCGCTTTCTTACGTTCTCCAACTAACCAATCATTACCAGATTTCGAACAATTCCTACTTAAATGCAAGACATCCTTATGTCTTTTTCTGCGTTGTTACTCCTTACTGACCAACCGTATATTTGGAGGACTTTTTTACTTCCTAAAAATGTTTTTTTAGAACCATACACTTTCTTATAAATACCAGTGATTTCCAATTGAGTTCTGAATATTTCAGTGCCAGGAATTATTCCAGACGCTTCCTCATTTTGACACTATTTCCTTCAAACGTGAACTATAGGCAAATAGTGGGCGATCTTTTTTAACTGAAGTCCTTCAGTTCCAGAGACTGGTCGCTGGAAACCATTTGAAACTCTCTGGCTTTCGACTTCAGACAAGAATGTACTGTAGTCACAACGCTTGCAACCCCTTACTTTTTCCAAAGGTAAGCTAACGCTTACATTTATTTAGGAAAGACTGCAATATAAAATACAGTGTACAAAATTAACGTTCCACATTTTTTTTAATACTACATACTAGAGCCTAACATTATTTCTTTCATCTGGAAACTACTAAACCGTTTTATCGTATAGTGAATAGAAACTATAGTCTTTACTGACCAGCTTTTACTTATTAAGCTGTTTCTATTCCATTTAATTGTTTCCAAGAAGGGGCTCTTACTTCTTGTGATTCCAAAGAAAGCTTTCAAAGAGGATATAAACCGCTTAGTCAATCTATTGTATTCTCTGTTGGAAACTAAGATAACGAAACAATTTTCAGTGCCTGTTATCTAAACAAAGCAGGCGTTCTATAGTAACTGAGGTATCTTCTAGTTTCAGTCTTAATTAACTAAGCAAGTTCGTTACGTTGATACAGGAGTTTCTTTTATCGCATCGTATAAGTATAAGAAACCCAATATATCAGGTTATTTATGTGACAGAGAGTGTTATCAGTTTTACAGCGCATCTGCTTCGCTGTTGTGTTAAGGAATACGTAGGGCTGTGATTCAACCGACGAAGATATTTTTAAATTCTTGGTGAGGTATATTTGAAGATATTTTTTTACCGCAGGAAATGGAAAATTCATTACACTTTTCTGATCCTTATCTGAAGTGACTTGAAGTCCATGAATTCCTAAAATAAACACCATCACTGCCTGTTTGAGGAGAGATACGAATCTTTAAAATAGTATTATGCTGACTGCCTTTGTAACTGCGTCTAGCACAATTGCTTTCAATTGTTATGACACCATATTCTATGACGAATCCTACACTTATCTCATAAATTTTGATCACGACTCACAAGATAATGATTAATTGGTAAAATATTTTTATATTTGTACAGTTCAATTGTTTCAGATCTCATTATCTTCCGAAAGTTGCTCCCACCTCCTATTGGGCATTGTAATTTCAGTCCCAGATAAAATACAGGCTTTTATCGTATGCGAACGTTTCAAATAAATTCATCAATGATTGTAATTGTTGATAAAATTCTCCAAACGAGGTATTTATAACCTTTATCTGTTCGTGTACTTCAAGCGTAATCTCCAGTTAAATTTGTCTGTTAACTGTAGAACACAAAACGTGACGTAATCGTGCAAAATTTATATACTTAGCTTTCAGAGACTATTTCAACCTTTAATTCACATGACTATTTTTGGGGTAATATGTTGTTTTAAAATTGATTATAACTATGATCTCATTTTGGATTTTGAACGTCTCTTTTCACTTATTTATTTACGCATCCTTTTAATGGAAATTTTCATTAATACTTTTGTCAAAATACTATGAAATTATAATCAAGGTATTCAATTACCTATCCGTAACAGATGTATAACCATAACAATTTACCAATTGTATGTTATGTTTTGGAATATGATGACAGTTTTTCTACAACAAAGTATTTCACAGTAACCTACCTAAACGAATTTCGTTTAAACCAATTTCCGGACAGAAAAATTATTTTAAACCAAACAAAACATTTTCATGTGCCGTCGTGTGTTAAAGCTGTATAGTAATAGGAAGTTGGTCCTGTCACAAGCTACCAAACTAATCTCACAGAATACTTAATAAATAACTAACCTTTGCGAGTCCCAATATATATATATCTAGTGTAGATTGTACGTTTTATGTAAAGGTTTGTAATATACATTCTTATCAATTGGTAGTAATGCAAGGCCAGAGTAGGCCTGTAGCAGTGTATGTGTGTATGTGTGTTTGTGTGTGAGAGAGAGAGCACAAGCTATTAAAATGATAAAAGTAACTTCAGTGCAACATCGATGTGTAAAGTATTTTACGAAGCATTGTGTAACAATTAACTGTTGACGGATTTGGAGAGTGAAAAAAAGTATTAAATGTCTTCATTTTAAAAAGTACTTTGTAGAGGCCATTGACTAGTAAAAACTTGTTAACCTATACGCCTTTTATAAAAAGTTATTGATTCATTAAATATTAAGCGAGAAGAGTGACAACTCCGTGGATATGACACTATTTTCATTGTTGCCAACAGAGTCACTCAAGCACGGGTGCTGAAACTATTAAAGAAGCCGCCAAGTAATAACATTGTGTGAACGAACCTAAGTCAATTCGTCAGTGTGGAGTAATTAATTTAATATATCCCCATATATGGCGACATCTAGCAGAATTAATTTAAACCCGTCATAAGTTACATTAAGTAAGAACTCCACTGACAGTTGCTAAAAAACAACAGGTGCCACTAAAGTTCCAGACAAAATGAGACTTCTTTGCCAAGCGTGGTGGGTGCCGGTAACACAGACTTCGCATTCGGAAGGAAGCGGGTTCAAATCCCCCACTGTGCACGCAGATTTGAGTTTTCCATGGATTCTCCTAATCATTCCAGGCGAATGCCGGGATGCTTCCATAAAAATGCCATGGCCGAATTCCTTCCCTTTCCTTCACCTTTAGTCTTTCCGGTCTCTGATGACATCGACGTTGACGATACGTAAAACCAAAGCAAAAAAAAACAAAAAAATTCGTTTACGAGATCCCGTTTAATGGTATATTTCTGGATTACTGTAGAAACTATACTACAGGTAATTAGTAGAAGAAATTAAAGAAAATGAACCCTATGAGTGTTCCAGTTTTCTTGATATTATGTTACAAATTAGCAGATCTCTCATAGTAGGAGTACTAAAATTACAGGGTGTTTGAAAAAGAACTCCCTAGTTTTAGGTATAAATTTAATGTGTAAATTAATGAAAAAATACATCAACAAGTACATACAGTGAAAGAGAAAACCTTCAAGTTTTGTTTAACATCAGTACACTTCAACATGGGATCCATTTGATGCCCTGCTCACGTCGAGACGATATTCAAATTCTCGCCATGTATTCACCAACATATCAGGTGTAACTGTCCCAACCGCCGTGACGATTCTTTCCCGTAAATGGTTTATGTCTCGGATTTTTTCACTGTACACAACATTTTTTATGTGTCCCCAAAAGAAAAAGTCCAGAGGGGTTAAGTCCGGGCTTCGTGGTGGCCAAGCAATTGGGCCAGCTCTCCCTATCCACCTTCCCGGAAAGCGAGTGTCTAGAGCCGCGCGCACATGGTTACTGTAATGAGGAGGGGCGACATCTTGTTGGAAAAACACAAGCCCTTTTTCCGCCTCAATATCTTCCATTTGGGGAAAAACATACTCTGTCACACGAAACACGGATCTGTTCAACAACATCTTCAGAAGTTCTAGGCCTACCGGGTGATTTCGCTTTTAAAACATTACCGGTTTCCTTGAAAGAATTTAGCCATTGACGGATAGTTTTTGGTGTAGGAGGTTCACCACCATACTGACGTCTAAAATTACGTTGGACTGTTATAACAGACTCAGTTTGCACTAACCAAATAACACACTGCGCTTTTTGTTGTGGAGTAAACATTGCACCGCACTGCACGCCCGAACACAACTGAGGGAACTGAGGGAACTGTACCCTGGCGCCGTCTCAAGGTCAAGCAGGTCTGCCAACTGCTTGGCGGCAAAACTTAGAGTGTTGCTTAATCAAACACCACAAACTAGAATAGTGTATATCACTTTTTACAGATTCTATGACACATTAAAACTAGGGAGTTCTTTTTCAAACACCCTGTACTTTATCAGTTCCAGAATCAGTATTTAAAATACAATTAACATTTAATCAGAACTGTCTGGTGGGTCAGTGGTTGACGTGTCTGTCGGGACGGGACGGAGTTTTCATAGACCCTCAAACCTACCTTCACCCATGGCACAGCTTGCATTGTAATTTGAAGTACGCCAGATAGCTTCCATGGTTCGCATTCCATGTTAAACTGTAGACCAGGTTAGGTTAAGGCGGCTACGACAGAGGCGGAATGCGCAACCAGTAGAAAACCCTGTCACCAGATCATTACGACCACACAGAATTATTGTTATAACATTTAATCACTTGATTTTGGGATAAAACTGTGGTAAAATAACCACACCTAAAATAGTAAGAGGGAAAATAAAAAAATATCTATATTACTAGATTCTCGTTAACTCACTATTTTCCCGAAAGCTATTTATTCGGAAAAACAATCAATAAGATCGTCTGGCTGCTAAGCATACTGCATCTCACCATAAGCTAACTAAGTATCCAATGAATGCTTGGCGCTTCCAAGAATGGTTTCGTATCCACCCTACGCCATAAGAAATCAGCCATATAGGCACTTTTTGTTATTTTAATGAGCCATTCAGAGAGGAATGGCCTGAAATCGGGGCTAAAATCCCCTGTTAGGAGACTACTATACTCCCTCTATGATGAAAGCCCTCCTTCCACATTCCATGATCATGAGAATAAAATTCTAGGAAGATAATACCATTCAACGGATTTAACCTACAAATTATTTTTAAGTCAAATCAACCAAATGTATAAAAATATCATTAAAATCAAATATTAACGAATAAAAAATCATTCACAAAATATTATTTATAGATTCGAAGGAGCCATTCTCACATTTTCCAGGAGTGATTTCGGGAAATCTGTATGGCTGTCCGGGAATCGACCCGTTTACCCCGGAATACCATGTCGAACCTTTACAAATTACCCACCATACACCGCAAATGGTGAAGGTACGGGCAAGACTAGTAGTACTCGGTAAATATGTAGTTCCACCCTGTCAAACATTAATGTCAGCTGAACGACTTAAATGAATAGTTCATTTAACAAGAAAGTTGTATACGCATTATGTACCCGTTCCATGAGACAGCCATTTCATTAAGATTCATTTTTATGAAATCTTAATCAGCAAAGAAAGAAACACTTGTAGACATTTACCATTCCTCGAAAACTTATTTCAGTAACAATATTTGAAAACGCCATTTCATGATTATTTTCCAGACAATTCTTGCATTCGTAAACCTCGTAGAAATTCCGCCCTCATAATATCTTCACTGATAAGAATGAGTTTTATTTTCATATTAAAAAAAAAACAAAAAACATTGTTTTCTTGTATCTAGCTTACCTCCTATTCGTTCAATCTGATATTTCATGTTGTTTTATAAAAAATATTTCCTGAGAAAACGGGATAGGTGAAAAAACAGGGGTGAATTGCTGCGGTTCCTGTTAAACATCAAAGTACGACATTAATTACATATAAAATTTTTAACAGTTTTTTGTTTCCTTTTGGATTTAAACTCAAGACACCTACAGAGCAGTAATCGAACAGCGTCCCTCCACCTCAGCTCTGGATTACAATGCCTTTGACATCAACCTCGTGTCCTCATTACTATGTTAATTACAAATTACTGCATTGACTGAGCCTCTGCATACAGTTAAGCAGTGCTTGTACAAGGCTTGTCAAGGCCATGTCTTGCTTAAATCAGGCTATTTGCACAGGGTCGACTGGAAACACAGATTCAGTAGCCATACTTCTGTATTCTCGTCTGTGGCCGAGAGTTCGTCTCCCGTAGCATCTTTACAAATTTTCCATACAAAATTCAAAGAAAACTGGCGTTTTTTTTTTTTTTTTTTTTTTTTGCTGTGATCAGTCTTTCGACTGGTTTGATGGAATCCTCCAACCCTTCCTATCTTGTGCTAACCTCTTTATCTCTACATATCCCTTACAACCCACGTCCTCAATTATCTGCTTCATACATTCTAATCTCCGTCTTCCTCTACAATTCTAACCATCGACTGTTCTCTCCACTAACAAATTAACCAGTCCAGCATGTCTGAAAATATGACCTTCCAGTCTCTCTCTTCTTTCTGTAAGCTTCTTCCACAAACTTCTTTTCTCACCCATCATTCCAAAAACTCGTTCATTTCTTATTTTGTCAGTCCACTTAATTTTCAGAATTCTTCTGTAGCACCACATTTCAAATGATTCAATTTTTTCTTTCTTTCCGGTATTCCTAAAGTCCATGTTTCTCTACCACAAAGTGCTGTGCTCCACACATAGGTTTTATAAAGTTCTTTCTAATTCCTAAATCAATTTTTCAAACTAAAAGATTTCTCTATTTCATGAAGGATCTTTTTGCTTCGGCCATCGGTTGTAATTTTGTTTCCTAAGTAACAGAATTCACTTACTTCTCCTATTGCATCCGATCCTATTTTTATATTTAATCTACTGTGATTGGTATCATTTCTGCTACGTTTCATCATTTTTGTCTTGCTTTGATTTATATTCAGTCCAAAATGTTCCTTCAGTATTTTGTTCATGATACTCAGTAACTTCTCATTATCCTCAGCCCATGTCATCAGCATATCGTAGCATACTGATTTTTTCTCCTTGAACACTTATTCGACATGGAAATTTTTCTTTTATTCCCTTTATTGCTTCTTCTACATACAAGTTGAATGTTAACGGGAATAGACTACAACTTTGTTTCACACCCTTTTTAACTGATGCATGTCTCTCATGGTTCTCTACTTTTATTATAGCTACTCGATTTTTATATAGTTCATAAAGTACTCTTCTATCTCGATATTTTAGACCTGACTTCTTGAAAATTTTGAACATCTTGTCCCACCTGACATTATCAAAAGCTTTTTCTAGATCAACAAACGCCGAAAAGTATTTTTGTTTTTCTTGATCACTATTGCATTCCAATCATCCATGATTATTAGATTTTCCTCCCCCTTCCAATATTGGATTAGTTCTTCAATTTCGGCGTATATTTTCTCTATTTCTTCGCCATACACCTATGACGTTGTCACATACACTATTACTAATGTGGTTAGGGCGGACTTAGTTTGCAACCTCATCAAAATAATCCTGTCACTGAGCTGTTCATAATAACTCACACGTTTTACTACTCTCTTATTAATTACAAATCCTACACCAGTGACTCCATTGAAAGCTTGTGTGCTAATTATCCTGTGTTCCCCAGACCAGAAATCCTGTGCGTCCTTCCATTTAATCTCACTAATCCCTAAAACATCTAACTTAAGTCGTTCCTTCTCCCTTTTTACGTTTTCTAATCTACCTGCCCTATTCAGACTTCTAACATTCCACGATCCGACTCGTAGAATGTTTCTATCCATCAGAGAAGATCATAGGGTATAAATTTTAATAACTGGATTATCTATCACTTAATGACCAACCGATACTATCTCTCCATGTTGTACACAATAATTTTCACCGTTGCTCAAAATAATTCTTCTTTCCCCTTGTGTTCTCTAGATGGGCAACACTTCGACCAGGAAAATTAATTTAGAAACCAGTATATGGTAGCAGAGCCATTGAAAACAAAGTCCCTTGTTTCCACGCCGCCGTACGACACAATAGACTATTTTGTCATTCGAGCTTTATATTCTTGTTCAGAACTAATTAGCCAAGTTTTTCCTTCTAATGATACAATAAATTAGGTGTGGCCGTAATTAAATCGCGCCGACTCAGAAAAGTTTTACAAGAGTGAGACACATTTTTCGAAGAAAGCTTTGAAGTTGTTCCGCCCAGAAAATGAGCAAAGTTGGCACATTACCAGAAACGGAACTGTAAGACATCTTACTTCAATGAATCTCCGCTCCTGTTTGAGACAAGCAAATTCAAGTAAAAATTTTCGTTACTGCTTCTACGGACCAGCATCCTACGAGATAATTTACTTGGAAAAGATAAAATTTGTTTAACGATATGCACTTAAATTAGCTCTCACTCTTAAAAGCCTGCTCCTAGGAGGAAAGCCATGCAGAATAGCCTAAAACCACTTTTAAAGAAAAATCTTCCCTGTGCCTTATTCGCTCATTGTCTGCTTATATAGTCTGACCAACGACAATTATTGCTGTATGTAACATAAATATCTTTGCTATATGAAGGAAAACATCTGTGAAAAAACAAAAAACTAGAAAAATTCCCTTCCAATCCAATATGCAGAACACACACAAACACACACACACAAACAATATGGCATGCGGTTATTTCAGCTAGACAGTCAGCCATCAATGCATTGTGTTTTTAGTTCTTTAAAAGTTTTTAAACGATTTCAACAGCAGTATTATTTTGTATACATTATAGACTACACAACAGTTAATTAAAACCATCCATGCCTGACGACAGACTCGAAGCGGTAACCCTAATAATCCGAGACAGGTATACGTTAATTTAAAAACTAAATTAAAAGAACTTTATAAAAAGACAAACTATTAAATAATTTATATCGTTAGTGTTAAAATAATCACATTCTCTCGTGTTTCATTAATACAAACATACGATGTCTGAAAATCCTTCGTTTTAATACAACCATACGACTTTTTAAGCACTTTATTTTTTATTTTTGTTTCTCTTCACTAAACAATAATATCGTTGGGGTTGTTTCAATAAGAATTATTGGAATTCCTTGAAACAATAAAATCGTCTGATATATTTCGTAATTACTTCTTAACTTCCATGCTTCTGTTGTATTAACCGGATCCAAGATTTTCCTCATGATAGAATTTGCTATAGAATGAACGATTACTGACAAAAAAAGATATTCAATTACATTTGGGGAAAATCAACAAAAAGCTGGATTCAAAAGGTGAAGAAAAATTTGGAAAGAAATAAGATAAGAGAAGAGGAAATTATAGAACCAGAGATCTTTGCAAAGAAGGTATTAAGCATGGAAGGATTCCATGGCAGAAGAGGAAACAAACCCAATCTGAAGTGGTCAGAGGAGAGAAGAAAGAAATGTAGAGAAATGATGAAGGAATATTAGATTGAACGGAAGAAAAAACATCAAGGGATGAAGAATTGAAATTGGCATGTGGTCTTATCGGAAAGAAGAAGAAAATCATGTGATCTTAATGAATAGGTTACAGCGAGTGAAGAGCTGCATATTACACCTCTGTCATAGCTGGACCTACATTTTAACGCCAAATTTGAACTGCGTAACATTCACAGCATACTTTACTTACATAAAGTAATATATGCCAAAGGAATCGGGCAGGTTAGGTCAAAGTAAAATTTCCAAAACCGGATCGTGATTCCAAACGGGAACCAAAAATTTCATCAAAAGCGCCTTAACAATAAGCTAGCAGTCTGCCAAGTTACTTAATGTAAGAATGAAGACGTGTAACCATTCAGTTCATCATTATACCGTTTAGTCCGCTGATACCTGGAACTCAGTGTTTGTTCACTTCTATTACAAAAGATGGATTATACTAATTATATTCACAACTGTGTTTTGGTATGAGAAAACTACCGACTATAGATTTATCTGGAAACAATGTGGCTTAAAAATCTTGATACTATTAAACTAAAAACGAAGTGCAGTAGTTCTTTCATTAATAAACAAATCAAAGAACAGTTTTGAAATATAACTGTCTCGCATGAGAGTGTATTTGAAACACAATATTAACTAATTTTAATAAGAAACAGATATAAGTCCTCAGTATAATTTTTAGTTAGTAAACATATTCCCCCAACACTCATCACTTCTATATTTTTTTTTTTTTTTTTTAAACCTGCAAAACATACTTCATACAAACTATCTGATATTGTTCAGGAGAGAAGTGGAAGAGGCGGCAAGAATGCGTCAATATTGAGGTAGAATATCTTGTTACTTATATATCTTTGACAACCATTTCAGAGAAAACGTTTGATACCTCACTAGACACATCATAAGCACACAACGAACCTGGTTGACTAGAGTTAACGCCCGGGACTGTCCATCCAGAGGACAGGGGAATGATCTGCAGTTCAGTAATACAGATTTGGGCTTCCGATCGGTTTGCGAAATTATGGCATTCAAATACCCACAAGGTACCTTGAAGAAAGCAATGCAGAATTCCTTCATCTGCTCCAATCCCTTACCGCCTGTAACTACCAAGACGTCAGCAACGGTAACAAAACGCAAATAAAACACAGAGATATAAAAAATCACTATTATACAATAATAAATCAAAAGTATTTCTGTATGTCACATGTTAGAAATTGGTTATTCAATTCGCTACCTCTGTCTCGCTGGTTACGTAAAATTGCCGAAATCATGGCCTGCTTCTTTTCGAACGCAAAGTACTGTTGAGATTAAGCATTCCAGCGAACATAAAAAAGATAAAACACGAGCAATAACGAAGCCATCGCAACTTCGAATTATTACGAGCAGTAGAAACAGGCGGATGAATTGCCTGAAAAAACTTTTTTGTAATTTCTTGCCTCCCATGAGTTCAGTAAATTATCTCTTCCCCAAAATTCGATGAAATTCATAAAGAGATAAAGCACCACGTATCATAGGTATCATGAAGTTTGAAGTGTAACAGAACAACAATTTACTTCTAAATCAATGTTTCATATTATCCTTTACGCATCGAAACGTAATCTGTTAGACACTAATAAATATTTTGTGAAATTCAATAAATAGACTTAAATCCTTCGTAAGGCTTTATGACCAAGAACATTTACCTATTTAAGAAAGTAGCACCCATTCATAAAATTTACGATCACCACTTACTTTTACTTCTAGATGATTACTACGTAATTAAATTGTTAATCATTGGCAGACTTGAAGCAGGAAAAATCGAATTTGGTGAAAAGAAATCAAGATAGGCATATATATATTGACTATGTACCGTCAATACTTATTTACCACCAAAAAACATTTTTGCGCCAATCGGTTCCTTGTCATTCAGTAGCTGAAATACACAAATACGTATTATCAAAAAATTGCAAATGTTAAATGCGTCGTAACATAACAGCTGTCATTATTTTCGAAACCTAGCTCAGTATGAAGCTTTATGTCAGTTTCCGTTATCGATACACTGTAGTCTATAGAAATAGTAATGAACTAATCTAACCATGCATTTTCTCCCCAAATTCAAAATTCCCCTTGGCTTAACATTGTGGTGCGTTGATTGGAATACATGTAAAATTTGATGGAACAGACTTCGATTTGGATAGATATTTTTGAAAGAAGGAATAGAACACATGTCAGTCATCAACAAATTTTTGTTACTAAATCGACTGCAGAAAATATTTGATTCTTTTCCACATTTAGTACAGTCCTCAGAAAAATAGAAAGAAAGAAAGTGTGGTTTATTTTTCAGCTAGTATGAACTACTAGATAAAGCAACAATTATAACGAAATACAAAACATACAAATAGAAAAAAAAATAAGTCTCTTTACTTCATAAAAATACGATCACAGTTTTAAATATTCCACTGGAAAACGTTTTTCAAATTTAAAACATTAAAATTGGATTGTACATAAAAAGGTCATTTCGGATGTATATCACGCTGTGGACACGTTTAGGAAGCGGCGAGAAAAATCTAAAACAAATTACTCATTAATTTAACCAAATAGCTCTGACTTATGAGATGTAGTCATTAAGAAAATCATTATAGTTTATCTTGATATATTTTAAGGTAATTACGTTAATCTAACAAACACAAATATATGTAAATAACTTATCATCAGAGTTATTATATCAAAACTAGAAATGATTTAATAGTAAATTAATCTTTCAAGTAGTGTAGTCCGACCAAGCGTTATATTAATTTTAAACGGGTTTCAATTATACTTAATACTGAGCTGGCAAGGAATTTTATGTAGTGCGTGATCGCTGCATTTTTATGCGATGAGATAGATCTATAGATTTCCGTAAAATAAAGGCAATCAATCATGATCATAGAATTCTCTGCTCTCCGATTGAATCGAAGATTATACTGAAAATTTACATACTATAAAAAATATCTAATTTATTATGACGTTTCTATGGCTTTATTAACAGAAATAAGGATACTTTCGAGGACTTTATAGAGCAAGCTGAGTTGTTTGAGCGTATTACCCTACATTTAAATCACAGCTAGAAAAAAACAGTTGGACAATAGTTCTTCCGTGCAAGAACCGCATCGTATAGCCGCGTCAACACATTTGCATCAAAAGGAGAAATTCAGACAGAATGTATAATTATAAGTAGGAATGAAGTCTTCTATCAATTGTAAACGAATATTTATAGTATGAAAAGTTAATGTGCATGGCTGTAGGCTGATTTTTTTTCTAATTGTGCGTTTATGAGGAGTTGAAAGTGAGTAAGTTGGTTTTCCTTCGGGTTTTTTTTCGTAAATGCGGGAGTTTAAATAGTCAGTCCAAGTCAGATTAGTTCGTTCAAGGTAAAATGCGAAGCCACTGCCACGTTTAAGTGTGACCAAGATAAGTCATCAGTTAGTTAGTGATGTGAATGTGCCAATTATTATAAGTCTATACTCCATAGATTGAGTGAAGCATTAAATCGCACAAGTATTCCGCTATTTGGAGAGTCTGCTCGGGTTAGTGAGCAACAAATTGGCCATTGTGTGTTTCAGAAAAGAACGTGTGCGTTAATCATCACTGTGCAACATAGGGATTTTTAACATGTCAATCACTATTGCGCAATATATATGCAAGATTTTAAGGACAGTAAGGGAATATTCAAGAAACATTAATGATCCGAATAAAACAGAAAAATAAATAAGAACTGCGAGAATTGTGAAAAATAATTACCTGGAAAGTATTGTATTTGGTGGAATCTTCTGAGAGACGAACCTTGACCATATTGTTCTATTAAAAACAGAAACACGAGAAAAAATTAATTTTAGAATTTTATAATGCAATAAAAAATATGCGATGTCGTAGCGGAAATATATTTTCCTGAGAAAAAAAATCAGTTTTTGAAACTATGAATAAGTTTACTGGCAAAATATTTAGGTATTTAATACCTTTCCCTAACGTTTATACTAACATTTTTTTTTAAATATTTTGTAACTATAACACAAGATACAAGAACGTGTAGTGTATATAATAAGAATTTTGCCAACTGTTTCGGTTTCTGGGACTCAATGTGACTGATGATTACTTAAAACAAATTATTCCGTGAGTATAATGATATGAGTCATTCTTCAAGTGCTGTAAATGCCTTCATTGATTAAAGGAACAGTAACTGTCTAAAATTCTTTCCAGGAAGAGAGAGCGCCACAGTAACACTCGTACGTAGCCAGTAATGAGAAATAAACCGAAGGACACAATATATTGCATACGGTTATGAGTACAGTACAGAACCATTTAGGGTGGTGCTTATTGCGCCATCTCCGGGTTTCCTCAGCAACCTTATCTTTGATGTCAGGTCGGGAATAAAAGGCTTTCGATTTGTAATTAATTAAACATCCGACCTAAGAGGAGATGCTAGAATCACATCATTACGCAAAGTCGGAAGAGCGAAAATTATTCCAGATTCTGAGTCGTCTTTGGGGAAAATTGTCATAAAATTCCTTTTTTGTATTTATCCTCTGTGGTTTCTTTTTTTTCTGTATACTGCTTCTACAGATTCGTTAATTCATAACAAGGTTAATTACTGCTTCGAACGAAAATGGGAACATTCCAGTACTTCAAACATTTATACTAGGCTTTCAACGAATATTCGGCAACTATTCGGTATTCGGCCTATTCGGCCACTTTTTTACTATTCGGCCGAATACCGAATATCTAGGTACTATTCGGCCGAATACCGAATAATTAGGAATTTTTTTTAGTTAGATAATTGCCTAAAATAAAACAATTGATTCATTGCATGGTAATGCATTTAACTTACAATACAAAAAATAATCGTACATGGTCAACTTACACGATGTCAAAGCAAAACAAAAATATTATAAATACCTATTCACTGAAATCACTATAATTGAAATTTAGGAGTGGAAGATTGTGATGCAGAAATACTATTTTTTCTGCATTGTCAGGTAGTAGTTTACTTCTTTTCTTCTCGTAGACATTTCCAGCTTCAGAGAAAAGCCGCTCTGAATAAACATTGCTTCCTGGCGCGGACAAGTATTTTGCTCCAAGCTTTGTCAAACACGGAAATTTCTCTCTTCTTGCTCTCAACGGATTATCATGCCATGATATACTATTAATATTTAAATAAACATCAATTTCAGTTTCAACTGCATTATTTTCTTCTTATGTCCCTGCATTGATCGTACTTTTCTCTGTAACAATCTCTTCAAAACAATCCATAAAAGATGAGTGTGTACTCTGACTGTGACTCTTGCGTCATCCTCTTGGACTGAATAGGGGACGAATTCGCGCTGCCGTCGCTGCTTGTTTCACAGTACGTCTATAGATCATCGATCAAAATATACTGCCTTGCATTTTCTCTTTGCAGTTTACTGGTGAAAACATTCATTTTAAGCGAGGGTCCAAAGCATTTTTATTTGTGGCAATGTCTTTAAATCGTTCGTTCAACCCTTGTCTCACTTGGCTTAAGTTGGCTGTTAGCTCTGATGTGCTAGTTTTATCGCAATATCGCGTTAGAGTAACAACATACGAAATAATTTCAGAAATGCATGCATATCCGGAACTGGTGATTTTTGTTAGTTCTTCAAATGGTTGTAGTAATCTCAAAAGTTGCTCTAAAAGCTCCCATTGAGCAGCAGTCAAGTTGGCAATATTGCAGTCCGCGAGATACACTGAAATTGCCCGTTTTTGTTCCAGTAGCCTTTCAAGCATACAATATGTGGAATTCCACCGCGTACTGACATCTTGTACCAATTCATGCTCGGGTAGACCAAATTGATCTTGGATTGCAAGCAGTTTTTCTTGCGCAATACCGGAATGATTGAAATGAGTCACGATCGTTCTTCCTGCAGCTATCATTTCCATCACTTCTGGCTGAACTTCCAGACAATCGACAACAATTAACTCGAGAGTATGAATGAAACAACGAACTGAGGCCAACCCTGCATTACTGACGGCTTTTACTATGTTTCGTCCGTTATCATGAATGACGACATGAATCTTTGCCAGCAGGTTGTCCCAAAACTTGCTACTTCTTGTAGAGCCACTGCAATATTTTGTGCAGTGTGCTGTCCCTCAAAATGCTTGATGCTCAGAACGACACGTTTGACATTGAATTCACGATCAATAAAATGCGCAGTAAAACTTAAAAAACTAATGTCCACGTCCACATGTCGCATGTGACGGAAATCTCGTAAAATCAGTCTCTGAAAACATTTTTTTAATTGTCTTTACTACCTTTTGGTATATTTCTGGAATTATTTTGTTTGAAAAGTAAGGGCGACATGGTATGTTATACCGAGGCAAAGCGCTATCTAACAGTATTCTAAAACCAGCCCTTTCTACCATATTTACTGCCTCATTGTCAAGTGCTATCATTTTGCCAATTAAGCGATGGTATATTTTAGCCTTGTGATAATTAATATCCCATTGTTTAGGTATTTCAGTACATCATTCTTCAAGACTCAATTGTCTTTTTGATGTTTTAGGTTTATTTGCACCCATATTTTGATCCGTAAATACTTGCCCTTTAGGAAGCGCAGGCTCCAACTTACGGTATTCTTCGTTGTGTTTATTTCTCAGATGGTTTACCATTCCTGATATAGTTGCTTTCTTGCCAACTCCACCTCGAGAAATTTTTGTTTCGCACAATTAACACACGACAGTTTTCGTATAATTTTTACCGTCCTCAAAGTATCTCCATATAGGCGACTTCTTTTTAGAATCCATGATTGCCACACAACTTCACTTTTAAAGTAATCAAATCAACATGAAGTTAACTGACTGCTTAACGCTGCACAATCAAACTAAAAGTCGGGTGCACCGCCACCACGCCGATTGTTTTTCTATTGTTGGCACTCACTAGATTGAAGTTGGTTCAAACGACACCGCATCGCATCGCCGTCCGACACACTGCCGATACCCAACGTCACCTACAGCTATTAGTTTGGTTTAATTAGACGGTGACGGTGCGATGTCGATCTGGTGAATGTGGTGATGTTCATCTCTAAAAATAGAGCAACGATTCCCAAAGCGGTTGATATTCACCCTACAAGGACTTCCGTGTGAGTAACAAGGAAATTTTAGAATCCACG
This sequence comes from Vandiemenella viatica, assembly GCA_031002005.1. Lineage (NCBI taxonomy): Eukaryota > Metazoa > Arthropoda > Insecta > Orthoptera > Morabidae > Vandiemenella > Vandiemenella viatica. The sequence continues at coordinate 184,967,979 of JARYHS010009186.1, forward strand.
AAATGAAAACGGGGGGTCCACTTTCAACAGTTCAGGCATTTAGTAAAGTAATTTCAAGCGTTTAGTGCAGATGAAATGAAAACCATACACCGCTTACTTAACAAATGTATTTGCTAATTTTAATTGTGTTGACTTGCGGTTACAAAGTGATAGTCTGAATTTAATAAAACTAAGGCCATAATTTTAGGTTTTCTTGTCAGAATTAATATATTCAAACAAAACTGAAGCCACGAATCTTCCAAGCTCTACAACTTGTAACTGATAAACGTTGAGGATGATGACGTTTCGGCCTATATTCAACATTTAGTCCAAATGCCCTTCTCACAGACTTAAAAACAAGGTATGAGGATGTTGTGACTACGGAAATACTGCACTCTGTTATCGATCCATATAGTGAAGAATGGCATATCATACTACAAGAAGATTATTGATCGAAGTAATCACTATCGTACTATGTAGGGGGCAGTTCAGAAAGTTGTATCAGTAATTCGGTCTTAAGAAGGTTATACCAATTGCTTATCCCGTATTATGAACTATCGTAAAAAGCTTTTCCATCTTCACACCTCATTCGATGTTATTCTTAAGAGAAAAAGTAATGTCATAAATAATCCAACGTAGATACTTGAGGCCATACTTCAAGCTTGTTAAAACAGGCACAGAGTGGTGGGAGGTAACTCTGCTTTAACAGGTGGGCGAGAGACAAGCACAGCAATACAGATTTTGGCTCACTCCGGCCGAATACTTTTGCCGAATATTCGGCTATTCGGCCAGGAAGTCTGCCGAATATTCGGTATTCGGCGTATGGCCGAATATACTATTCGTTGCAAGTCTAATTTATACCTATGAGGGTATAAACCAGTAATGGTTTTAAAATCAGGAAGCAGTCTTGACTTTTCGTCTATCCGCTGATATACCGGGTGAGTTTTTTATCTTGAGACAACTAAATATCTCGAAAACTACAAATCCGATCAAAAAAAGTGGGTAATAAAAATTGTTCGTCTCGACGGGGGACATCCGATGATACCAAATTTGACTCCCCACCCCCACCCCCTAGGGGTGGGGGAAGGGGGAGAAAAAAAACTTAAATAGGAACCCCCATTTTTTATTGCAGATTCTGATTCCCCGGAAAAAACTACCCCTATTTGACCCCCAATTCGAGTCATTTTGGTCGATAGATGGCGCTGCATTTCTCAGAGTTTTCTCATTACTTGATGTACTTCCATTGCGTTCACATCGTCGCTCATTTCTCAGAGTTTTCTCATTACTTGATGTACTTTCATAGCGTTCATAACATCTCTGATTTATTTACTTCGTTCTGTTGCACGTGTCAATGAGAATGCAGGCTATAACGTTGCAAGAAAAAATTGAAATGGTCTACATTTATGGAGAATGTCGCAAGAATATCGATAATGCTGTTGATCTTTATGCTCATCGTTTTCCAGACCAGCCTCGATCGCGCGCTTCTTTTTACCGTATTATCCAACAGTTCACTCAGGAGGGAAGTGTGCACACAAACAAACGAAAGCATAGAAAATACCATCCGTTCCATGTTTCGTTGCATCAAGAACTTCACGGCAATGATTTCGATAATCGATTGACATTTTGCCGATGGTCGCTACAGAAAATACAAGAAGAACCCCATTTCTTTGCTCGAGTACTGTTTTCGGATGAATCCACTTTTACTAACCACGGCACCATTAATCGACACAACATGCATTATTGGAGTGTGGAAAACCCGCATTGGTTACGCCAAGTTGAACATCAGCGTCCGTGGAATGTAAATGTTTGGTGTGGGATAATTGGGGACAAACTTATTGGTCCACATTTTATCCATGGACATTTCAATGGGGAGAAATATCAACAACTCTTAGAGGACGTACTGCCAACATTGCTTGAAGACGTACCCTTAGACGTGCGACAAACAATGTGGTTTCAACATGACGGTTGTCCAGCACATTTTGCTGTAAGATCGCGGGAAGTGTTAGATCGTCTGTACAATCGTCGATGGATCGGAAGAGGAGGTCCAGTGCCGTGGCCTGCAAGATCACCAGATCTCACTTCGCCTGATTTTTTTTTATGGGGATACTTGAAGAATGAAGTTTACAGTGAAGTGCCAACAACGCCTGAAAACATGATTGAACGAATTACCAACGCTTGTCAAAAAATCACGCCGGATATGCTTCTTAGTTGCGTCGAATCATTCCAAGAGCGGGTAAATAAATGCATCGATGTCGGTGGTGATATTTTCGAGCACTTGCTTTAGAATTGTTGTTAGAAACAAACACGTGAGAGGCGAGGGGACTCACCAAAAACAAGCACCCCGATGGTGAGAGGCGAGGGGACTCACCAAAAACAAGCACCCCGATGGTGAGAGGCGAGGGGACTCACCAAAAACAAGCACCCCGATGGTGAGAGGCGAGGGGACTCACCAAAAACAAGCACCCCGATGGTGAGAGGCGAGGGGACTCACCAAAAACAAGCACCCCGATGGTGAGAGGCGAGGGGACTCACCTAAATCTAGCACCCCAAAGGGAACAGAAAATTACTACGTCCACGTCGTTGTTCCTGGGTAACGCAAAAAGTAATGTTTGACTTTCGCTATCTGCTAAAGAATTTGCATCAGTGCATTTTGAAATAATGTCCATTCCCATCCCTCAAGTTTGAAGGTGGGTGGTGTTATTGAATAGTTTTTGAAAAATATCAATCACATTAACTTGTATTTTGCTGATCTGATGTGTATTTCACGAGATATCCTCATTTTTAAATGAATTTTTGCTTATTTTGATTTTTGTCGATTGCAGCGCCATCTATCGACCAAAATGACTCGAATTGGGGGTGAAATAGGGGTAGTTTTTTCCGGGGAATCAGAATCTGCAATAAAAAATGGGGGTTCCTATTTAAGTTTTTTTTCTCCCCCTTCCCCCACCCCTAGGGGGTGGGGGTGGGGAGTCAAATTTGGTATCATCGGATGTCCCCCGTCGAGACGAACAATTTTTATTACCCACTTTTTTTGATCGGATTTGTAGTTTTCGAGATATTTAGTTGTCTCAAGATAAAAAACTCACCCTGTATATAAGATAGAACTTACGCGCAAAAGTATCTCTGTAATAGATCTGTGTCTCCACATCAAATACATTTTTGAAATATTATTTGCTCTGACTTCTTGAAGGTACCTCAGTCAAAAATAGTTGTTTATACATTTTTTTTTTTTTTTTCCACGCAGATAAGAAAGTATCGATTACATTTGGACAGGGTTTTCACAGTTTTAATGCTCAAAGTCCAACATAAAAGTCGAAATATGTGTCGTCTCACTACGTCAGTTGGCGGAAAAGCAGGAAATTAAAATCTATTACGAACATTTAAGTTCTAGCTTCGTTGAACGTTAGACAATGTACAGAGCAACGTTTCAAAATCAACTTCCGAAAATTAAATTTCCCTAAATGGAACTTGAGATTCCGTCGTATAGGATATGTATTTTGTAACTGGCTTAATTTTTTTAATAAGATGGAATATATTTATTTTTGTTATAGACTTTCTCTTACACCGATTTTGATTTTGTATTTGAACTGATGTTCATAATTTAACAAGTGTTATAACATCTTTGATGATAATGTGCAAGTCGATGTGAAAACGGCGCAGATCTTCTGTCTATTCCACGCGGATGAAGTATTGTAAAAAATCTATTCCTTGTATAAATGAAAGGTAAACAATTCTGCGCACCGTTATCTACGATTCCATTAGCGCAGCTATTCTAGGTGATCTAACTTCCGCAAAAGGCATTGTTTGTGATGGTGGAGTTATCAATTTCCTTTATATACCACTTGGATATTTTCACCAACCTTCACGTCCTTTTTTTTCGGAAAGACGGAAGGAGGAGGGAAGTTGGGGTAACTCTACCGTTTTAACAAGGGACACGTAATCTGCCTCTCGAGGAGGGGGGGAGGGGGTTAGTTTGATTGCGAGCGGGACTCACGGCCCATTAGAGTCCGGTCTAGAGAAGGAGAGCTAATTCCATCCGCCTCCGCGTCCGTACGTCTTGCTTCCTTGCAGCGTTGCTGCTTCCCTTCCGAATGTCATTTGGCTGATGACGCGCTGAAGTCAGAGGTCGGAAGAGGTCTCCTTATCGCAGCCGGCGCCTCCCCTCTCCTCCCCTCCCCTCCCCTCCCCTCCGCAGACAGCCCCGACGTGCCTTTATCTGAAGAGGCTTCAGGAAGGCACAATACATACCACCAAACAGATCCTTCAAAGACCTTTTCCCGTGGTAGAGGTAAAGGAAAATTGCTAGGGACTTCCCTAAAAGAATTCCGTAATGACCTCTGTAATAAATTTTATTAGGTGAAACTAACCATCACTCATTTCATTTCACCCAGATCAGCGATAATGCGTCTTTGTCATTGACATTGGCAATGCGTTTCACATCATTTCTTTGAACACGATATATTCATTCCACCCTATCTTATCTGCAAAAGGGACCCGCTAATAATCTGAAGAAAGTAGTCCATAAAAAAGCAGAAGAGCTATTAGCGAAAATGAATGTGCATATCAATTCCCAGAACGCTACGGTTTGTAGTAGAATACATCCACAGTATCTACTAACACTCCAGCTTGAGAACGATACATCACAGGTAGTAACATTGACCGTAGCGAAGTTTTCACTTCCTTTCGCAAACTGGTACGTGGGATTTGACAGTGACAATAAAGACAACTTGCCATTTATTAGTTTCCGCCGAGAAACTAAGTCGGTTTTCTTCGAAAAATCTTATTACTGATAGTCCTATCCCATCAATTTTTTTTTCTGACGGTATGACATTAAAAACTTACTTTAGTGTATTTTCTTATCCACAATAAAGGAGAGCGGTATTTATTTCATTCCCACTAAAGGAGACACCTTATCCTATTCGTCATTCGTCTAGTCAACATTCGTTGTGCTCCGCATCGTTTGCTGAGATAGGTGAAGTACACCGTGATGCGCCTGATGTAGGACACGGGATAGCTGATTCGAACTACGGTAGTAACGTTCGGAAATTGGCCAGTAGAGTGATAAATTTGGGGGGTTCCCCTATGTCTAATTACGGGACTGTGTATTAGATGCTTGAAATAAATATCAAATCTCTCCGCGATGCTTATAGAGTGATTCGTCCTTCGGAATGAAACGTAAAAACAGGAAGCCCCTTCATGTGCGAATGCGCTGGAATCGGGTTTCATTCTCTCCTTTCTCCATCTCATATACACACTAAACCTAACACACACTGTCCAGAGTCATTTTACACATGTAGCCACACCAACAGGCAACAGGATCCCACCTACAGCAACGTTATGCTCCGTAGTGGGAGCAAGGCTTGACACAGAACCTCACGTCTTTTTCCTTGCTGGCGAATTACGAGTTGTGACAATTCCTAGTATCGCCAGTTTCAATCCAGCAAACCACGTGACAGCTGTAAGGCACAGGAACTGCCCTTTAGTGACCCTGAGGCTACCCACCTGATGTAACTCTACCTGTTTCCTTAATGTTATTGCATCAGTATGGCCACGATTCCCGTCAGGTGTGGTTTGCCTCGAGTCTAACGGATGGAACAAGCAGTTGCGTAACTTGCCAAGATCTATCGCAGGTATGTATTACTAAAGAAATGTTGGACTTTAAAACTGCGTTAGTTCAGCGCCAGAAGGTAGGTAGTTGAGGTATCCGCTTTTTCTCCCTGGTGTAAAGCCAGAAATAGACAGAAAATATTTTGTGGTTGAACTGTCGATAGGACAGGATGGTATAGCGTTTAATACTGAGTACAAACGTTACCGTTTCTGACTTAAGTAGCAAGATCATTCGATCATTTATTCTTAAACTTTAATCATCCATGGGTATAACGGCGTCTAAGCGGATAGATTGAGTATGTTTTAGACAAAATTTTAAAGCTAAATCCACAACACACTCCGAGAATGTCTCTGCCTCCTACTTTTTAATCGCCTAAAATGCCACTGGTATATATTTCATTAAACGTTAAACATACTAATAAAAGAAAACTCAGATTAGTTACACATTCTCCTCTGATCAACTTATTTAAATATATAAGAAGTTGATCTCTTTTCAGATAAGCCATTTTTTCAGACATGACTGATATTTGTGGGCAGATAATTTTCTTTGAAGGCAAGATCATATTTAATTGCTGCTGCGGGACTAAGTGAAGCTAATATCTACAGATGCAGTACCATAAATACAGAACGTATTGATTTATTACAAGATACTGTGGTGAAATAAAAATACAGATACACCGCATAAAAGTTTTTATTCGTCACTCTTATATTCAAAGCTCCGGTTCACAGTACGTCCACACACTTATTCAAAGATCCAGTTCATAGTACGTACAAACACTTATCAGGGCGGATCTCGGTTCAAACCCGGCATTTGCCTTTGGCGAATGTGGAAACCCACATTCAGGCTGGTCGGCATGTTGAATGTTATGCAGGCATATCCCGTAGTACACTCATGTCTTGCTATCTCTCTGGTGTTGCCGTCACTGGTCCCGCCACTGTGCCTTCCAGCTCGGCCCAGAACGCTCCGCGTCCGAGGCTGGACCACGCGTGACCTGGGATCACGCGTGGCAGCTCGGCCGACCCGCGTGCCCAGAGCCGAGTGGAGGATTATGCTGGGAAAAAAAATTAACAAAATTAACGCATGGACACAAACATTAATTGGATACCTGGAAACTTCGTGTACGTATAGATGCCATCAACAACCAAAACTGAACTAAGATGAGTCCATATCGGTATATTTGTACACTGCGCTGAATATAGCAATCACTTTTACACTGTCAGATTAAATGGAGACACACTGTGATATCAACTGAACACAGAATGACGGTTATATGCTCTCTCGGCACTCATATCTGAATATTTACATAGCTCCGTGTCCCGTCTGCGTCTGTAATGAACTCAGACGCTGCTGGATGTCTCCTTTTATACACTATTGACAATTCCGGGACATCATTTCCTGGGTAACGCAACATTACGTCATACAGACCCAATGGTTTCCTTAGATACGCTAATGCAGGAAGCTCCAGAAGTAGGAGCGATGTTCTTAGTACGTGTACAAAACTAAATATTTACTGCATCTTGAAGAGTGTAACATAAAGAAAATCCCTCTCTCAGTTACGTTTATATCAAAAAATAAAATAAAAAAAAAGTAACTACTTTTCAGCAGATAAAGGGTCTTCTGTTTCTATAACTGCGAACCAGTAGCAGTCCATCGTCAAGGCGTTACTACTAGAGCTGTCTTTCCAGTGCCTTACAACATAACGTTTTTGGGGAGAAGATACTCTCAACGACTTAAGACACAATATTTACAAAAAATTTCATCGGCACGTAAGTACGTATTTATATTTCTCCTACCATCAATGGTGCACCATCTTCAACATAAAGAATTCCGGAGTATGTTTGTTTGATCTCCGGTTTAGAAATCCTGATCTGGTTTTCCGAGGTTTACCCAAACCATTTCAGACAAATGAGTCCTTCTAAGGTGATAACCGAATTCCTTCCCTTTTTTGCCCCAAAAAAAACCATTCCTACTTCCAATACCTTCGAAGTAATACATTAAGCACAAACTAGAAAACGAATCTTCTTGTCACTTCTTTTGAAAAGACACAGTGCTGTGGTAATAGTCAAAAGCCTTTATGAAAATTCAAATGTCACATGATTGAATATTTTAGTGAACTCCGTCAATAGATTAGAGTTTTGACGGAAACAAAGCGACATTGTGAGGCTTCGACCATGATATGAATATTGAGTCTTAAATTTATAGAAATATCTCCGTAACCAATGGGTACGTAAACCATATTTAGGCCAAAAACTATGCATTCTTCCTCGTTCCAATTAATTTAATTTTTAAATTTTAATATAATAAGTAAAAATTATTTCCAATTGTTTTGAATACAACTCTGGTCAAAGTATGGATGACAAAGGTTCTGAAAATGCGAAAATATCCCACGAGTAAGAAATAATTCTAAAGAATTGTGTCTGAAAATTATAGAAATCAGAAGAGAAGTAAAATACATAAAACAATACAATGCATACCTTTAATTTTTATTTGAAATTTTGAACGTACTGACACCAAATTTAACACTATGATATTTTGAATACATACCTTATATCTTCAAAATGATTATATACTGTAATTATTCATTGTGATGATTTAAAAAAAAAAAAAAAAAAAAAAAAAAAAAAAAAAAAAAAAAAAAACGATTCTTACATCACACAAGTGTAAGCAAAGAAGGATGCAATAAATAAATAAAATTAAAAAAATACACACGCTATTTCACAAACAATAGATAACTGTTTAAAGACCTTACAAACGTTTTAGTAGTTTTCATGATTCTGGTTAGTTACGATTTATAAAAAAGAAAGTGATTATTTTTCTAATTTTTTGAAGCCCCGTATATGGATTGGTCACATATATATCATGTCAAATATTTTTCAAAAATATTCCATTCATGTAGTACATCGGTTTCGTTTCAATTCTTGGAAGATAAGAGGGGTGCTCAATGTGGTACGCGATTTGATTGAGAGCAAAATAACACGTCAATTACTGAGCAGAAATATGATACGCAGTGCTCGATAGAAGTAAACTGTTACCAAAATCATTTGGTCTCGTAGAATGACGTATCTATCCAACTCTACAAAAACCTTGTGGTTTAATGGTGTCTACATTTCATCCTGCATTCGATCTAAAAATTGGAGGATTAACTTCCACTTCTCCAGTAATGTAGCATGTTAATGTTCCAGTACGTATTATTTCTATTCCATTTTCCAAGTCAGTTGCGGCTAGAAACAAAGACATTACCACAGTTTAGGAGAAGGCATCTTCAGCATACAAGTAAAGGTAAAGACGAGAAAATTAGACAGTAGTCTATTAAAATTAGTGTCATAATAAAATATTTTATCTGTAGACAGTAAGTATCTTAATATTTTGTATATTCTGGAGCTATTTTATGTATTCTAGATTTGTGAGAATATATCCATTCGACCCTATATTATCTACAAAATGGACCCGCTATTAATCTAAAGAATGTGACCCACAAAAAAAGCACAAGAGCTATTAGAGAAAAGGAACGGATAAACTGATAAGAATGAAGAGTTACATGAAAATATTAGGAACAACAACAGCAAAAACTCTGAAAGATAGGATATGGAATAAAGGAATAAGATCTTTATCCGAATTGAAACAATAAGCTCAGTGGTAAAAGAAACAAAGAACTATTGGAATGAACATTAAGGCGTCATTGACAGAAACCGAAAAGAAGAATTGTTAAAAAATAATACCGTTCAGTGGAAAGAGAGAACGGGGAAAGTGGTTAACACTATGGAGCGAGTGTTTTGTCATAGCTTGAGGAGGTAAATAAAAAAGAGGCAAAACAGAAACAGCCTGTAGATTGAAAATGAAAATAGATGAATCATTGTCAACGAATTTCGAATCCCGTAGTTGTGTTACTTTCTTAAGGATACCATTGTATTTATGTTATGTAATTAGATCGGGATAGTGGTGGTAACTGAGGGGTGGTGGAGAGTGGGAAAACAGCAGTGATACAGGAAAGGGGAAAGGAGAGGGGAAAGGTATATATATGTATATTTTTTTTTTTAATTCGTGCTTTACGTCTCGTCGACTTCTAGGTCAAAAGAGGCGAAAAAGGAGTGGGGGCTAAGAACGGGAATGAATTCGACAATTGCCTTTTGAAGAAACCATCGCAGCATTCACCCGGAGTGATTTGGCGAACCGCGGAAAATCTCGATGGCCGGACGAGTAGTTGAACCCGTTCTCATGAACATGAGGCCAGAGCGTTCTCGGCAGGAAACATATAAACAGGAAGGGAGGGAAAAACGCTGAAAACTTTGCCACAAATATTGAAATAATTTAAAGCTAAAATTTTAAAAGGCTAAATTTGATGGGTGCTGTACTGTGCACAAAGAATTTAAGATTTTTTAAATTATTAAATCGTCAACTGGGAAAGTAGTTTCGTATATAAATCGTCAATAATGGTTATGATCTACCGTAAACGAAAAAATCATCCGGGATTTCACCTGAAGTGATTTCACGAAGCCAAGGAAAGCGAAATCTGGATGAATCGTCCTGATTGATAGACCTAAACCTTAACCTTTCAAGCACCAGTTATGATAAATGTGTTCTTAGCACATCGCAATCAGATACCCGTGTCTTTCACCTACTCATCGAAAAATTGTTTCAACCGACTTTTCCCCTCTCTCTGCTCCTTCCCTACTCTCCATCACCCCTCATTTACCATCAATACCCGATTTTATTACAAAGCAGAACTAAATCGTTTTCTTAACATTGTGACACAACTACTAGATTCGAAATTCATTGACAATAATTATTCTTTTCCTTTTTAACCTACAGACTCTTCTAAAATATTACCGTAATTCAGAGTAATTTTAGATGGTTTAACATGATTCTGCTAAAACCTAATTCTAAATAGACACTCGTTCCGGCAGAAATGATATTTCTTATTAAATATTCTTAAATTAAAAACCTAGTTTCAAATTTAGTGAATAGTGGAAAATGATATCTTCAACCCTATGAGAAGAGCAAATATTAATTTAAAGTAATAATTAGTTCAATTTTCAATAAATTTTAACAGATTTCTAAAGTTTAATACTTTTTACGTTTATATGAAATAAGAGGATTTGTTTTTCTGAATTGATTAGTTAACAACCATCCTTGCTGTTTCATCTATTGTTAGGTTGATATTAGATTTAGGATGATATGTGAAACTTTTTTCTTGCAGAGAATAATTTAATCTTTCCAATAAAAATTAATGGTGGTACAAGCACACAGCAAAAGCAATATATTAAATGGCACTTTAACAATTATATAAAAAAAATGATATTTTTTAGAATAATTAAAACTGCTAACACATCTGTTTTCCTACAATCCTATCAGAAATCTCTTTAAAAGTCTCGTTTGCTGTGTCGCTTTTAAACATAACAAGAGGATTAAAAAAGTAAAGGCTTCGTTAAGTTTGCCTGATTCCTTTTTTGAACGTGGAAAACAGAACAATATTTTTGTGTTCAAGAAGAAAACCAAATCTGGTTCCCGATGACATTTGAGAACGGGGAACATTAATGGATTTTTTTCTTTAGTAAGTCATTAGAAGTGTCTCACAAAAGAAACTTTCTAATAACGAGAGTTACATACACACAATAGTTGATGTTCTCATACTTGCAGTTACGAAAAGATAAACTCAACAAGCAAAAGCTTTTATTCCCTTCTCAAACAATACATTCTACCAGGACTGAATATTAAAGATCGATTGACCCAAGCAATACAATGGAGTGTATTTAGTAATTTGAATTTCTTGTTGATAAGCCGACAGACACACATTTTTTAAACAAAATAATACTGCTTTAGCAAGATTCACAACGTATATACACATAATTTTTCAAGTCTAACATTTCTCTCTGTGAACATATGTTATTATTCAAGTGTTAGTTTTCATTGCATCACAGACGACATGGGACAACCACAATACTTACGGTACTTAGAAACGCCGGACTCGAACCGGAGACATTGGCAACCAGTGGTCAACATTATAAACTATACGGAGCCAGGGTCGGCCAGATATACAGTTACTTCCGCTAGTGCTTGATACACACACCCTGGTGATGAGTCTTAGATGAATATTGCGTGAAGAATTAGGAGTAGTACGCGGAAATTTCAACTTGATTTAAGGCATGAGAAAGTTTTTATTTGTAGGTAAGCCAGTCAGTGACTAAAATAAAATATCGGAAGGATGAGAACAATATGTGATTGAATTTAAAGAAAAATTCGTATTATTTAAAACTGAGTATGATTCTTATAGCGATTAACATTAATGACAAAAAACCATAGTATACTAAACCCATCATACCACGCAAGATACCTTCCATACAACTAATTCATATCTCACTGAAAGCAACCTTCACTGGAAAATTGATGTCTTTATGGGTAGAATCTAATGCTAGGTATTACATCAATGGACAGCTAAAATTTATTCGAAGCTCAGTTCGCAGTCAGCTGCCTAACAGTTATAGACGTGAAATCAGTTCTGGATACACGTGTAAAAATCAGTAAACTCGTCAACAATGCAATATTTAGAAAGTAATGACTTATTACTCATAGTCTCTGCTGTAACCACGAATGCCAATTGTAATTTCGGCTTAGGATAAATTTCAGTTTAATTACAACTGTCACTAATGTTGTTGCTTGACCAAAATTTATGCATTGCGGCTTATTTGCTTTTTTGACAATTTACTGCCACTTTCGTTATTGGTCTTTATTCATGTTCGCTGTGTGTGAGTTATTAGGTTATTTTAAGTGGACATCAGACCAAATGCGTATCGACTATTCTGACAACTTATGTCTGCGGAGTTGCTCAACTGTTTCATAGTATGGTATGTGTATTAAGTTCTCTGGCCGTCACAGATACTATGACCAATGTTTACATTATGAGGGTTCGCCCAGTCTCAATAATAAACAACGTGATGCTTTCGAAGCAAACAGGATTTTTTTTAAATTTAAATTGCAAACTTTAAGGGTCAAATACAAGTTAAGTTCGTATTTAAGCAAGTTCGAGTGTATGACCTTTGAAAAAGTTACACGATAGCGCGATCGTTCCTGTCCGTGTTTAATACCTACCTCTATTAATGCCTCTGAGTTCTTCAAGCTCAAGAGATTTTATTCATCCTAAGGGTGAAAAACAGGTCAAGCTTATATTTGGCCAGATCAGATCAACCTGTTATAATCTTTCATCGTAAAAACTGAAACTATTCTAGAGCCGTGACGATACGCAAAATATAGTCACGAGCTTACACTAGTGAACAAATAAATGTTTCTCGTAATTGGAATAGTCATGTGAATCTATAGTTGAAGCATCACGAAATCAATTTTGCCGTTTATCTGCACCTTCTGAATCCAGTTGTTTTTTTTTTTTAATTGTTGTTGAAGGTAATGTTAAAACAGTACTGCAGAGAATGAATCTGTGGTTACTACAAAACACGGAAAATGAAACTGCCTCTGCGAGAATACAAGAATTAACGTTTTATGTCTTTCCGCAAATATTTTTCTGCAGGACTCAATTTTTTTTCAGTCTGTTCACTCATTACCATCACTCCCAATCCGGTGCCTCCCTCAAGTCATGAATATTACATACACTGTTAATTCGCTGCAGGCAACTTTCATTACAGAGGACGGTGCTGAAACTTCTGTTTACAAATACAAATATTTTAGGAATTTTTAATCACTTTATTGATCGCGGCTTGATCACACGCACACCCTATCTGTTTTTCGTTTAGAACATATTCGCGGATTTTGATTGCACAGTGTTTGCTCGCTGGAAGTGAACAAACCAGTTTAACGTAGAGAGGAGCTCAACCATGGAATACAAGCGTTTTCATTTTCTGTGCCGATGTTGCGGTACTCACGAGAATAGATTTTAGTCTCCATTCATTAGTGTAGATTTCCTTTCTTTTTATTAATGTTTGGTATGCGATAGCAATTAACGAGGAGGAAATGTCCATTCCTATAATACTTTTTTTTAAATTTCACATTTAATTTTTACTCGCTACATAATGATACCAAAGACAAATTGAGCAAACTCTATAGAGTTTCTAAATTTTTTTATTTTTTTTCGCTCATGATTTTACGTGTCATCAACGTGGAGATCAGGAGAGGCAGGAAAGAATCGGGGTTATTGGGCCATGGCCTTCCGGATGGACGGTTGGGGATTCGAATCCGTCCTCCCGAATGCGAATGCAAGGTCAGAGCGTTTCAGTTTATTCCATTTGGTTGTATTCTCTGTGTATCCGTATTTTCATCTGTGCGTGACAAGTTTTTGCTTACACAGTGGTCAGAGAGTTCAGACGTAGAACGTAAATAGCGGTACCTATTGTTTCATATTTTATCAATGAATTAGTAGTAAATTGCAGTCATCCAACTCTCATGAAAGTTGTAATGCATAATTGCAAAATTTTCAAGTTTACGGATTTTATTGGAAACTAGATGGATCGTATCATCACAGGTCTAATGTAGTTCCAGTTTAACGACAGGATGACCAGATCTGACGAAATACTTGACCCTTAGGGTGAATGATCTTTCTTGAGCCTGAACAACTCCGAAGTAGTAGTATGTATTAAACACGGACAGAACTTTCGCGTTATCGTATAATTGTTTCAAATGTCATGGTTGCTGTATTTGACCCTAAAAGTTCACTCTGCAAAATTTGAAAAATTTCTATTTAAATGGAGTGCGCAATTGCTTCGAAAGCATCACGTTGTTTTTGATTGACGATGGAAATCATTAACAGTGTAATCTTTGGTCATAGTGTCCGTAGTGGCCAGAGAAATTAATACAGATTACAAAATATTAAATAGTTGAGCAACTCTGAAGAAATGAATTACCAGATTACTGAATTCGGTAACATATTTGGTCTGATGTCTACTTTAAATAAACTAATAATTCCGTACAGTGAACATGAACAAAGACTTTTAACGAAAGTGATCAGTAAAACATGTATAAAGCAAATTAACAGTAATGTATAAACTTTGGTCTAGAAGCAACATTAGCGAAAAGTTTAAATAAATTTAACCTAGGCCGAAATAATAATCGACATTCTTGGTTACAGCAGAGACAATGAGTTAATAATTTAATTTTTTTAAATTTTCTTTATGTTACTTTCATTAGCGACATGTTACTGAAAATTACTCGTAGTTCAACGTTTTTTCAGCCGTAAAGTTTTCCCACAATTCTTAGGAATGAAATGCTACGAAAATCAGACATCAAAGAATGTATTCTGGCAATTAATTTAATAGCAGTTGCTTCGCTGTGAAACTGTGCACCTAACTTCTAATTACTAATAACTATGGTCACTGTTAATTTGCGAGTGAAGGCTGGCACGTGACGTCACCGTTCTCCAGCCAATAGTTATCGAGGTGAGTGAATGGCCTTAGGAAATCATATAGTAGATAAATGAATTATTTGACAAGATACAGGAAGAAGGTATTATGCTGCGGTTAAACCATGTTTTTAAGCTGTCGCTATGTTGTAGGATATAAACTGGCAAGTGCGAACTGAAAATATTATTACATTTCTCTCTCACCGTGCATGATATTTTATTGAAAGTGCTATATAAACAGATACAAAAGGATGCAGGTCATTGACAATAACTGAAGATGGCATTAATGCAAATCGGTTCATTACTATTCGGGTTACCACGTGAACAAGGATGTGTGTCAGAGAAATGGAAAGCTATATAGGGAGATTAAGTATCGTATAAACAATTTTTAAAAACCATATTACATAAACATCACATAAAATACCGAAATCAAATTTTTTCATTAAAAATTGACTTCCATATGCTACAGTATTTTTTAAAAAAATGGTTTAATGAATGTATATTTTAGTAAACACATAATTAAAAACATTATTTTTATACATTGTTAGTAAAATCGGAATCTGCAGCAGTTGCCGGAGAGGAATAAATCTGCAAAGCCAGCTGCAGCTACGCTTGTTGTAACAGACGACGAAGATGTCATGAGAAGCGGAGGCCCCGAGGAAAAGGGTAATCGCTGGGTGTGATCGATGGCCCCGCGCAGTAAACATCTGTCAACAGACAACTCCGGGGCTCTGCCGCTCTTCCGAACAATTTTTCCCCCTTTTCTTTCATTCGAGGCTCCTCCTTTCTCTCGACAGGAGTTCTCTTATTCCGGAAATGTGTCGCAACCTCTGAAAGCTCGAGGTGTTCATCTGGCGATGCTCCATTAGAGGCACGCAGCACGGCGTTACATTCAAAGGACAAACAAAAGCTGACGCCTGCTGAGAGAGCCTGCTGTGACGCGGCAACTCCCAAAAGGAGAACGGCTCCGACACTGAATGTAAATCGAAAGACAGCCGAGAGATGACAATAAGTATAAAACGTGTTCGATTGAAGTATGCTATCATTTAGCAACTTACATATTTCCTAAAGACGATTCTGTTACATTGTCATTATTTCTTATCAAGTATATATATAGCGTAACACAACAGACACATTGTTTCCTATAAATAATAACAATAATGATAATAATTAATTTAATTGCAATTGAACGGTGACAATCTCCTTACACACCCATTTTCTCCCTACCTTTGCCCTCTACAAATTTAAACGTTAAATTCTTTCAAAGTGTTTGGTAAATTATTCGTCATTTCTCTTGGTAACTTATTCCAATTCCTGATTCCCTTACCTACGAAAAAAGAAAAATGTTCCCACATCCTTAAGCCGGAAATGAAGTGACAGCTTCTGGTCACCTCCATGCATTAGCAAACTCCTAATTCTTACACTGAAGTTGTTTACTGTTACTGAAAAATTACTTGACACTAAAATAAGTGCAAATATTATACTATAACCAAGGAATGTAGATAATATAATTATTGCTTTGCAAAGATAACTAGTAAGAAGTGAGAGTATTATCTCAATTAGCTTTGTATTAGTTATTAGAATTCAGTTTGTTCACAGCCGGGTTTTGATTAACCAAAGTATATCACTGCACTTGTGAATCTATAAGCAGCCATTCCGTGGGATTTCTTTGTCCACGCTAAAACTGGGGAACCTATTTGAATTTAGTTTTCACAGTTTGATGGTTTGAAGTCTAACTGCAGTATGTTCTATGAATCGATGTCAACGGTGGACGGAGCAACAAATAGTAATCTGTTCGTAAACTGAAGAGGTAGGCGCCGAATTTCACACTAAACCAAACATAAACACTCCACTATTCGAGTTAATATTGATGCTGAAATAAAAACCTCAGAATCGACAAACCTGGTTACATAATTAAATACTGAAAAAAAATTATTCCTTATATAAGAATGACACTAATATATTTTCATGTTTTCGACCAACGAATGACAAGAAAAGGGCTACAGTTTGTGTGTGTAACCGAGCGTGGTGGTGTAACGGATAGCGTTCTGGCCTCGCATTCGGGAGGACGGCGGTTCGAATCCCCGTCCGGGCATCCAGATTTGGGTTTTCCATGGTTTCCCCAAATCACTCCAGGTGAATGCCGGGATGCTTCCTTCAAAAGGCCATGGCCGAATTCCTTCCCATTCCTTGCCCCCATCCTTTCCCGTCTCTAAAGACCACGTTGTTAAAAAGGGACGTTAAACTGTTACAAAAAAAAAAAAACCAGTTTGTGGATTCGCCACGACATCGGAAGAGGAAGAGAAACAAGAGCTGTCCAGCGGATGAAGGTATCTTTTGACTCGGACTTCATTCTGTTCGATCTCCGCAACAATTTCGCCCTCAGTCTCCCAGAAGGGAAGAGTGGACCTCAACTTCGACATTGCGTAAGGCAAGATCACGTCTTCTGTAGCATGCTTTGGGTCCTTCGCTGCATAATCCTTTAAGTGTTCTGTTGGGAGATGTTTCCACTCTGATGAAATTTATGTCATATCTGGTAGAGGAACGTATGTGTTTGTACCCTAAATGAATTCAAGTGTAAAAAAAAGCTTCATACTTTGGTTATTTAATAACATCGCACATGAGAAGGCAATTTAAATTATTACATACAAATTTCAGTTAAGAACAATAGAACAATGTCATGGCACTCGTGAAGGCAATAATTTAATATATTAAAAACTAAATTGATAGTGTCTTATACGAGTACCACTTCATGAAATTATGGAGTTCTTTTTCTTTACGTTGGTGAAACGTGAGGATCACGCATAAATGTGGTATGATATGCTACTTTCATTGCTATGTAGTAGTCATCTGAAAGCATTACTGTATTTTGGGGACGAATTTATTATCAAGTCAATTTAAAAAAAAAAAAAAATAGTCGTGGTTAATGGAAATGACTGTTGCTTTTTAAAAAAACGTTGTTCATCTTTAAATTTCAAAAAATAAAATTTTTGTGAAATAAAGTTTTTTTATTCATCAAATCTGTTGTATCAACGGGATAGCTATTAACTTCATCCTTCGGTTTTCCACGTGTCTTCAAATGGAGTGGGCTTACTTTATCTGCTCAACTAAAGGAAAACACCCAGCGTTTACAAACCGACTGCAGAGGGAGTGGAATTCCTGAGCGTTCTATGGATGAGCTGCGCCTCTGCTTTTGCGTTTACTCATCAGGCAGTTAAGCTGTTTGGCAAAGTTGTCACCGCGAAGCGTTGGTACACCGAGGAATGCCTAATGTAAACTGGAGGGGAACATTCACTGCTGCAGATAAAGACTTAGTCTCTTCATACAATTCACCGCTTGTTTCTACAGCCATTAACTCTACTCTTCCTTGCCCTCCGTCACTCCAGGTTCCATGTACGACAGGATGCATATCGTGATTTATAATCCGAACTGTACTATTTGAGATTCGTTTCAGTCAATGTTTAACTTTCTTAATGAGTTGGCTCTGGGAGACGCCTAATACAAACTTTAG
Organism: Vandiemenella viatica; assembly: GCA_031002005.1. Taxonomy (NCBI): domain Eukaryota; kingdom Metazoa; phylum Arthropoda; class Insecta; order Orthoptera; family Morabidae; genus Vandiemenella; species Vandiemenella viatica. The sequence continues at coordinate 184,986,417 of JARYHS010009186.1, forward strand.
TCCAAAGATCATAGTTTCGCAGAATTGGTAATATTCTTGTCTGATTCACAAACAGTCCTTATCCTTTTGGATTAATGAGTTCTTGGTTGTTTTATAAGTCCTTATGGATAACATAATGTGCCAATCGTGCAAATTTCCAAATGTCAGTGAATTGGGAGTTACTCTCCCTTACTAATAGTTCTGAAAACAGATTATATATTAAACGGAATTCACAAAAAAATCTTGTAAAACTGTGTTTTTTTTAAAAAAATATTAATAGCAAGAGAATTTTAAATCTAGTTTACTAATCGTTTTTGAAACTGTTTTTCCAATGATATAAATAAACAAAAGAAAATTTCAGTCTTGGAAACAATTGGAAAATTTTCAAAATAGTGCTTTCATGACATCTTTGTTACCTGTTCATGAAATTTCTTTCGCGCGATTTTTGTCTAAAACGGTTAAAATTATTCATTTATTGATTCTGCGAAAACCTTTAACTCCAAAACATCAATATTGTTTTCCTTTAATAACACTGTAAATTATAAAAGAGTTTACGAATAATTATTTTCGGAAATAAAGAAGTATCAGAATTTTTTAACGAAATGCTCTTAAAAATCGTTGAACTAACAACACTTTTCAGAGTCACCGGGTTGCCAGTTTTCATCTATTACCTATGAATGTTATCCAAACAATTCTCTTCAACGTCGACTAAATCCTCTATAGTTATTTTTCATCCCGTAATTATTCCAAATTTTACGTGATTGGGGTTGTAAGAATTAAAATTATGTGTGATTAGAAATTCTTCGTTAAAGAGTACAGACGTCATGAGGGTGTGATGACAAACGTAAATATGAGTGCTCGATAATGGTTTCGTCTTTTATTCAGAAGGTAATGAACCATAAAAATGATTCAAAATTACTGCAGAAATGATACGTTTTAGAATGGAAGAAACCTCTCTCTATAAGCAAGGACCTGGCGATAAAACTCCCAGAAATTGTAGCTGTTGTTTCAGACGTCTAATGCAGGTAATAGCGAGAGAAGAAAATTTTCAACGAGGGTAAAGAGAATTGATGAAGTGAAAATTCAAGAAATAATTTTTTTTCATTCTCCTAGAGGTGTTAAATGTCGACTTTGGTAATATAAGCGCATCGGAGCCAGGTAGAGCAACAATATTCTGTTGCGGAGAATTTCAGGTCAAAGACTATATTTCGAAAAGTTTTCGCACCTGCGCACAACCTTTATAAGGTTCATACGGGTCTTCCCTTTTTTGTAATATTAGTAAAATTTCAAAAGTGAGGACTCGATCCCAGATATGTTGGAAAGTCTTTGTGCTCGACACTGCCGAGGTGCCATAGTGTTGGGAAACTAGTTTGAGAAGTGGAAGCAGCAAGACTATATAAGGTTGAGTTTTAGTCTCCAGTTAGAGAAAAATGTGTCGGGCTGAGTAAGACTATTGGAGAATCTACTTTGCTGTTTCTGGAAGTTCCTATTCTAGTAAGTACTGAAAGTACTGAAATTTCCAGCCATGCAGTTGAGATATATCCGCTACATAGCACAGGCACCAGCACTGACCCATTGTATTACTTTTGCGTTAAGGAATAGTTTCTAACATACAGGACTTCACATTTAGCAAATTAACGCATAACTGCTATTCCCATATTCTGGCGCTGGCTAATTTTTCTGCTAGATTTTGCCCATTACTTCGTCTAGAATGAACCATTGAAAGTAAAACATTAATAACACTATTTTTACTTTTGCTAGTAATGAAAATTTGCGTTGGTTTTATTTACATGTGTACATCAGAAAGTATGCCTCAGAATTCTGTTACTGCCAGAAAGTTCAGGACTTTCGTAAAAATTTATTAAGCATTATTTGTTAATATTGTGATCAGATTTCATTTTAATGTATGCTCCAGAATGCTGTTACTTTCAGAAAATTCAGATCATTCCTGAAAATTAGTTACGTATTTTTTGTAAGATTCGTGTCTTTAATTTTTTGTCCTGTTCACAGATGAAGTAGCGTGATGATGTGCATAGCTAATATTTTAAGTCAGGACTAATAAACTGTAAAAAACTCGTCGAAACATGGTCAGTAGCTTTCAAGTGATGCAGATTATAACTAACACATTTCAGTGTTGTAATATCCTGCTCAGCCGCAAAGTGACCTAGCATTATGGGAAATACCACAGAATTAAAGAAGTCAAGACGTAAGCTGTCAGCTGTGAAAACTCTCTCACAATCTATTCATTAGTTTTTTTTGTGAATCCGTAACGAGCGGATAAACATAAAATTCAAACAATAAAAAAATTGTTTTGGTTTCAGTCAATCAACTGCTATTATTTTATTTTTCGAAAATATCTACGCGGTACAGACATATCTCTGCTACAAAAGTGTAAATTTGTATTTCAATTTATCAAGTCTAATAATTAAAGATATAGTTTGTGATACGAGTTTCTGAACATACGAAATTGAAACGCAAAGAGGAAGCTAATTAGTAATGTAATCACAACTACTATATAGCTAAAAACGCTAGTACATTGATAATATCATCTTTAATTTTTTAGTAACTGTCTTTAAAACAACAACATTTAGATATATAAGACATCGTTAAGTCAGTTTTAGATTCAGAAATTTCATTCATTACATCCTCGTTGTAAATAGTTACGGAAGACAAAAATATTGATACTTGAAACATACATACCGACTGGAAGAGTGCGTTGATCTGATGCGACTTATTGACGTCAGTCTCCGATTTCATCTTCCTGTGAAGTGTCGGCTTCCAGGAGCACGAATGAACTCCGAACAACAACCTTACCCTCCACAGACAATTCGCTTGAAGATATAATAGGAGAGCGGATTCGAAACGTCGCATTCCTGGTGGTATGCCTGAGAACTTTGTATACAGTTGATACATACACCGAGAAAGTCTACATTCTTTTATCCTGAATACGTATGAAAAGTTGTCCTATCAATATTATTGTTTTCGTAAATTATGTCTGCAATTTCAAGAGCTTGGACTTCTGAATGTTTGAGCTGCGAGAGAAGATCATATTTTTGGCAACATTCAGTACAGCCAAGTATTTTGTGTTATATTCTTCATTTATTTTGATTTTTCTCACATACTGTACTAACAGTCCACTGATGCAGTACAACTGATCGAAACGTTTTAAATTAATTATTCTCTTACAAACAGAACAGATACCATAAATTATAACCAACTTCACTCAAATTTCCATACTCTACAGATTAGGGAGCGTCCATAAACCACGTAGCACCATTATGGCCTCCTGTGAACCATTCCCTCCCCCCCTCCCACGTATCCCGTAGTGGCTTTTTCCTCTAACCCCTCCCCCCTCCGCGTAGCACGTAGCTTTTCTTCCTATTGATTCCAGAAACAACTTTGTACTGTTTCTCTTCTCAGACTATCGTAAATTACATACGGAGATAATTAAATAACGGAAATAAATATTTACGTACTGTTGTGTGTTCTGTACCTCGTTTAAACTGTAACAAATAATATGAACGGAAGGCTACGTGGCACGACTCGGAACCGCCCCTCCTCCCCCACTTAGCCCTACGTAGCTTTCCAGCCAATCCCTCCTCCCCCCTAATTTAGACGGAGCAACGTAGTTTATGGACGTCCCATTATTATTTGCTACCATCCCAGATTGTTTCTATACTTGAAAACATATTACAGACTTCATTCGAACAGACGTAATTTTCAACATTTTTCTATACTAAGACATTAAACACAATCATTCAAAAATAAATGTGTGTTTCATCTATCAAGCTGTTTTCTAATTGTGCAAGTTGTAACACATTTATTTCAGCTTTCTACAAGATTTTTCAATTCGTGTAAACGAATAAATGTATTAGAAATGCTAACATTTTCAGCCCACCTTTCACTAACTATTATAAACTACATTGTACCATCAATGTCAAGGGGTCTAAATTAATAAGTCGATTCTGTAATAACGCAGAAAAGGAATTTATTTGAGATGCAGAGTTTTGTTTAAACTTCGGGGAAAAGTTCAAGATTATGTAGTACCACGAAATATAGGAAACTAGATTCAAATCGATTATTTGAAGGAAAATAATGCATGTTCGAAGTGTCCGTGAAATAAGATTATTTTCTACTTCTCTTCTGTGACTTTAATTGTGCTTTTTTCTCTTCGTGAAAAAGTAGAGTCGCACATGATGTACGAATAAAAAAAGTGATTCCCCAGAAAACTTCACGTTCAAGGACTTTTTCCAGTATCTTCTGTTTCTGAATTAATGTTTTGCTGCAATGAAAGAAAGAAAAACTCACTTAAGTGGCCATTACGTTTAAAGGATATGAAGGAAGGAATACGATATTTTAAATTGTCCACTACCATTTACTCTATTCTGAATCATATCGAAAATAATTTAAAAATTTGCTGATCGTTTTGTATTTTTCTGGATCACCCCTTCTTTGTTTTAGCCTAAGTCTTAGTCAACACATAGGTAATTAAAAATTATTCTAAACTAACAGAGACATTATCAGAACCTGTCATTTTATCATATTAACCTTGTACTCTTTTTCTCGTAGTGAAATTTATATTTGCGGTGTAAATGGTAAGTCTTAGAATATTTGCTCCGATAATTACGAAAACAGCTTAAAATAATCATACAACCCCATCAAATATGAAACCTCAACTTAAAGCACTCCTTCAGACTATGCTGTATACGTATCACTGACTACCAGTATTTAGAAAAAAAAACCGGGTAACGCACAATATTTTATAGGCGGCGATTAGTTATTACTTGTAGATGCTATCAATAAGACATACTTCAACTTTATGCTTGCTTTGTTTCTTTCATCAGAAATGCTGGATGAGAATAAGAGCAATCCATTGACCGAAGGCCTTGTGAAATATTACAATTGCAACAGCAAAAAATCTTAACATTACCTATCGATACTAACTTATTATATCCCCAAAAGACTATCCACACTACAGACTGCGGAATCCTAAGATACAACAAATTAATTTTATAATTATTTACAAACATATACAATTAATTAAGTAAAATAATAAATTTTGGTGGGATGGTGTAGTGTCACAAATGCTATAAAACAATATTAAACTTCGATATATCTCATATTATAATATTAAACTTGCACAACGACACACTTCATACGTCTATCCATTAGAATCAGGAACGGCGGAAAACGTGGTATGGTGGGTAGCAGTACCCTCCCGGGAAATTCTGGGTGGATAAGCATGCATAGATGAAAGAACTCAGAAAATGAAAGAAAGAAACAGCAGATAAGATGAGCGTAGAGTTAAATATAATTGACTGTTCATCCGTCAAAACCCAGGGTTCCAAGATGGGCGATGGGGCCACGGCTGCTGTCATTCTAATACCATTTGCCAATTAGAGAAAATGGCAGTGGCTCTATACCTATTTTAATATTTTTTCTACAGACAGTCAGCAATGGCCTATTATGCATATCCGTAGTACAAACATATGCACGCATCTTATTGTTGAGTAAAATTTTACAAAATTAGGCAAGTTACAAGTTAAACTAGTTTTTTTTCACATTTCCAATTCCATAAACCTAAAAATTCCTCGTTTTTTCTTGGAGAAATGTGAAATTTAATCTGTTCTTTTTAATACCAAATTACAACAGGTTTTTTTATGTCATTTCCAATTCCGTCCATTCTTTTACATGACGCCAACCATAAGTCCGTCCTTTTTTTTTCAATTACATCCTCTTGGACTAGTCGCCATCAAATTAATGACCACATGGTCCTCACTATCATATTCTGTTACGGTGGGCGTGGGTTCAATGGGAAGTGCCAACAACGATGATAATTTAAAGGCTCTAGCTGAAGATGTGATTGAACTGAAATCATGACTCACAAATGGCTTCATCATGACTGTAACAATGAAATTTTTGATTTGATGGTTACTACAGTATTGTCAGAAATCATGATAGAAATAAGAGCAGCTGATATATATATTTCAGTAGGCGACACCTTCCAAAACCGAACAAGTGTCAGCTTACCTGAGATCGTTCCTGAAGATTTCATTGCAAGTGAATATTTTATTGTTTTCAACTGAAAACACCAGGGCACCAAGGCAGATTCAGTATTTTATCTGATCATTAGCATTTTCGCCAAGCACAATCTGAAGCTGTCAAAACTCAGAGACCAGTGCTACAATGGGGCTTCCAATGTTTCTCAAAAATGCTCATATAGTAAGGAATACGCAAAGAAGAGCATCGTGCTTCATTTGTGCACCGTATACTAATAATTTCAATGTTGTAGTACAAAATGGAGTAGAGAAAGTAATAATTAATTGCATCAGTAAAATATTTGATAAACTGCATGCTATATTCTCCTAAACGACTTGAACATTTTAAGCAATAGTAAATCTAAATAGAAAAAGAAAATAATAATGATTTATCTTCTCTTGCAGCCTATTGTGCAACAACGAGTTTATAAATACCACAAGCTTTTTTTTAAAAAAATCATAGTTTTGTATTTGTTAATATATTTATTTATTTATTAAATTAACAAGAAGCAAATCTCTCAAATCAGGAAGAAAAATTATCGTAAATAATTTATTTTCTTTTTACGAGCATTCTGCAGCCAGAGATGTAGATAGCGCTGTCGCTGCTAAGACTTCTGGGTTTTATTCCAACAAGAAATCGTTTAACAGTGGTAATAGAAATTTTGAATACAGAAATCGAATCTATGTGTTATCGAATCGTGTGTAGAAAAAACAATATCAAGATTAGACAAGAATACACCTCATGCATCAATTCACAGGTATTATCACTACGTTAATAAATTAGTCTATTATCTTCCATAATATGAAATAGTTTGTCAATAATAATAATAATGCTATGCATGCAATGGTAATCTAAAGATCCCCATCACTCCAGGTCAAAGCGATATTATGCAAATGAAATGTGACATAACGCCTGTCACTGCAGTTTCATACCTCGATGGTGGAGATAACTACCTTCTCTGACTATACCATCTCCCATTTCCAGTGTCCGAAAAACATATAGCCCGACATTCCAGGCACACGCAAAGGAGAAGAGCAAACGGGGCTGTCCCGCAAAGCAAAATTATGCACATCAAGCGGCGGTGTATGCGAGCGCCGGGCGCTGTAGCTGGCAGGTTATTAATGGCCGGCACGTGCAAACAAACGGGCTCACGAGGCGTGCAGCGTGTCGCCGTGCAGGCGGCGCCTGCCCAGTACAGTAGATAACAAAACGTGTCCGCCAGTCCGCCTGGCGATTAGGCCGCCCGCCCTACTGATACCGGAGGGGCACTAGCGCAGCTTGTTTACGGGTTTGTAGTGCAGAGCAATTCATTTCACGGCCCGTTGTGCACCGCTGCCGTTTGTGCTACTGGAATTGCCTGCGAAATTTACTAAAATAACTGTTATAGGCTCGGCAGCTAATTTACGGGCAGCTAGCGCGTTCGTCGGCACTGTGCGTGAATAATAATTGACCCTACTCTCCAACGTGTGATTCTGCTGTGCGTCAGAGTTGGTGACGGTACGTTGCCTCGATGCAGCGACCACAAATTTTATCTGTCGATCAACGTTGCAGTGGATGCTTGGGGGACAATTACTTTTATTGGAATATTGAGATTAATATTGAGATTAATATCTGGAATGGCAAGAACCTCGAATGCTGTGAAATTACAGGTGAATAAAATATTATGTTTTATTAGGTCCTATGGCAATTACATTGCTGGGTATATTTAAATTTATTTCTAACACAAGACAATGCAATTACAAGCAAGCAATACCCAGACCTTACAATTTGCCGGATCAGTGTAAACAATAACAGGATTCTAAGTATTTCAAAAGTTTACAAAGTGAATATGGAACATCGTGGCGTCACAGGCCAACAACTAGATGTTACGCGTATACATATCATATAATTCCCAGGGACGCCAATTAAAACAAAAGGAACATTATCTGAGTCATGTTACAACAAACAAGATGCTTTTTAGAGTTCAATGTTCGGTGAAATTAAATGCCAGATAGTTCAGGGGCACTTGCACAGTCAAAGCTGAGATTCTATTCCCAGGTAGCGTAAAGCCTCGTTAAAACCCATGAAACTTTGACCTGGCGTCAGGACACATTACCGATCTCCGCCACTCCGCGGCGAATTGCGACACAACGTGTCGCCGCGAGATAATGATCTCACGGACCGCTCCAGGTACCTCTGCGATGATTGCCTCACGCCACTGGAGGCCAAGAACTCGATGTGCATCGGGCCACGTTCGGCCAGAAGGTGCCGTTGTGGCGTCCTTCCCGCCACCACGAAGAAGCAGCCTCCTCCTCTTTCAGTACAGCGCCCGCATTACATGAAAAAGAAGCTCTGGCTTAATATTCATCGACATCGTAGTTATATACCATTTGTTGGAATAGCGTACGCCAAAATCACGTGATTTGAAAAGCGCCTGCTATTTGCCTTTTGGATTTCGTGCGCAGCTGAGGAGAGATGACCTTCCACCCTCTAGCGTCTTGGCTGAGGGTACAATGCCCCCGCCTCGCCTAACGGGACACGTCTCCCTCCCCGGGCACTGCTTATTGTGTCCGCTGCGGTTTTGTCGCCGGCGAAAACTTTGTCCAGCAATGCGAATGTTCAAAATTTTCCACTGACCGCCAGCATTTCCACCATTTCATATTCAATTTGCTCCTTTTAAATATCAATCTTGTATTAGCTAAAATTATATAATAATTTGGTCGCCTGGGCTTATCATGAATAAATTACCTTATAATTTGAATAAACTAAATACAATTTGCATCGAATGAACCGCTATAATTAATCTGAATATAGCAGGTCGCAGACTCTATATTCATGGAGGATGACACGAGAATGTCATACTACAACATAGAGCACTAACAACTTCCCATTTAAAAATTAAAACAAGGGAACAATATTACGACCTGTCACAAAGGAAATAACATATCGTATCAATGTGAAATCAACATGCTGCTTGGAGATACAATTTCAAATTGTTAATTATTTCCCGTGCGTTTCCTTAACTCTTTACTCATCCATGTTGGTTTATTTCCTCTTTTCGGCAGAGTAATAGCTCGCATGGTAAACTCTCATTCTGATAGCCGCAACATTGATTCCGCCCTAGATGGTTTTAATTATTGTGTATCGTATTAATTTTCTCCTATCTTAATACAAAATACTTATTACAAACGACAAAATCTTCAAAAAGACTTTGAGACTGGTTGTTTGGCTGTATAATGTAGCATTTCAGACTAATAATCTCAAAATAACGCAATAGTTTTGCCCATTATACCATTTTACTTCAAAAATCATTACTCTCATTTGTTTATTGTGTAGAAGTAACACATATTTTTCTCCTCCAATGCCACCGTAGTACCGGATTAATCTTTTCAATCGCCAGCAATGCAGAATTCACCATTTTTGTCCTTGCCCGTTATAGTCAAGCTGAAGTATAATTTCTGTGCGTGTTAACTTGAGCATAACATTCTATTCAAAATGAGGTTATTGACTGTTTAGCCCAAGGGAAACAAATTAGCGCTTTCTTTTGTCTGGGAACTGCATAAATTTTGTACTATTGTGTTCTATGTTATTTTATTTGTGTAAAATGTAATATTTAAGGTGAACATCTTGTACCAACTGAGAATTTTGATTTGTGATTACGGAAAACCTACAGAAACTCGGCGAGTAGTTTTGAATTTCTGCTCATTGTACTTTTTGTACATTCAGGCGCCACGCATAGCCTCACTGCAAGACTAAAGATGAACAACCATTGCCAGTCGTCGGGGTGAAAATAATAATGCAAAATTATTCATGCATTCATGGTAAGGTTGTTGCAGCACTCTTGATAGATACGTGTATGCTACTGACCTACTGACCAACTTGCTTCTACTGACCAACTTGCTTTTCTTAATTAAGAAAGGAATTTTTCAGAATTCTACCATTACAGGGAAAAAGTATCATTATTTCTATAACATTTTTCCCCCCTTTTTTACGAACATTTATCTCCTTTTACATCTAACCGAAATCGTTAAATGAGATATCATTTTTAAGATTAAAATCTTCACTTAGGCAACATCATAAATTAAGAACGAAATTTTTCCGAATATGACCATTGAAGGACAATAGTAATAACTGTGACAGTTGCGCATGTGATGCAGTTCATAGCCAAGCCACTAGATAGCAGCAGCACATATCACAGAGATATTAATAAACTGTGTCGAATTTTGATACCTACCTATTTCACTAAACAAATGAAGCGATTCTTCTTCCATCCTATTACAAATCACCAACCTTACTATTTATGGTATTCACGAAAATTTCGAAAGGGCATCTATTCATTAGTTATTTTTAGTATTTTTATCTAATAACTCGGTTCGTAATTTAAGTAAAGTAGACACGGTTGATTACTAGTTTACAATTTTTTCACTTACGTACCAGACTCTTCTGAAAACGAATACCAGGTAGTAAAAAAATTGTGGACCTTTCAGAAATATGTTACAAAACAAAGCAAGTTTCTTATCACCATTGATAAACGTTTAATAGAAGATTAGTTTTAGAAGTTTAGTATCAACTGAAATACATACATAGAAGAAAATAACATAAAAATTCGTGTGACGGTTTTACTTTATACTTTGCTGTGTTATTTAGTCCTATCACTGTTTCTAAGGCGTTGTATGATACTTTCCAAGGCAGCGCTTAGGCCTTGATTCGACTCAACGGGCATTCTGTTAAAACGTTTTACGAATTAAAGAGAAATTAATAGTTTCATAAGAAAGAGTGAAAATTGTTAAATATTTAACAGAAATCTAAGAAATTTATATATGTGCAGTGTTAATATCAGTATAGCATTGTTTTGTTTATTTTCAACTGAATCTTTCTATATTTTTCTCTGTTACGCAATGTGGAGAAGTATTACACGTACTTGGCTGAGTTTTGTGAAATCACTACCAACTAGTTTTAATTTAAGAGTTGAATCTTAAACTTTAATTCTTTATAACTCAACGTTATTTTACGCCAATACCGTTGTCGGTACAGGGATCATATCGACATTTTTTTTTTTTTTTTTTTCATCCTAGCAGTCGTGGTTGGATTGAAATGCTGCCTGGATCAGAAGTAAAAATTCATAAAAACCATAGAAATGAGGTACTTGCATTCAGCGAAAACACTTGATTCTCTCCATCGATTCGTATTTATTATCAAGCCGTGGAATATATTTTGCTATTATAAATTTCTTATGAATTTTTGAAACGGTGAGAAGCTGAAATGTAAAGAGCACATTGTAACATTTCAAGATGTTTGTCTTTATTTTGCAGCGCTGGTATCGCGATCTAGAATTAAACCCAATCTTCACATACGCGGAGCCCTCTTTCCGTGAATTAAAATGTTGATTTCGGCGACCATCAGCTGAAATTCTTTTTCCAATAAAACGGAAAAAATGATATCAAACACTAATACTATTGAAATCAATACTAACATCTGGCACTAAGAAAATGTCTGCATGACTCTCATTAAATCTATGTTATCACTTTAAGAAGGGGGAAAGAGAATAATATATTGCTTTCTATTCGAAATCACAGTAGCGTGTTGCCACATCATAGACGATAAGCAATAACTGTCTGGCCTCGCTTACGAGAGGATGCAGGCTCGAATTCTCGTGCAGCCATCCAAATTTTTGTTTTCTAACGATTACGAAATCATTCCAGGTGAAAGACAAGATGGTTCCTTCAAAATGCCAATTCCCAATTCCTTCCCGTTCCATGTAGGCAGTCCTTCTTCGCCTCGCGACGTCGTAGAGCGTGAAGCTATACATATATATACATATACCAGTAAAAGTCGTTACGTATTTCTGAGAAGGAGGAGAGAATAGAAAAATAGGAATAGGAAAGGTGATATAACCCAATAAAAGACGGCATCTTTACTACAGTTAGCATCTTAATTTTTCAGGAAACGTCTGTTACGTAATTTAAAGTAATCTGTGATCAGGACAGAATCTTTTATTCGAGATGCAATTACCGATTACTTCTAGATATATAAACAAAAACCTGCCTGAAATATATTATCCGGCCCAGTCTGAACCGGTTCCTGTCCAACGAAACAGATATCCTTCGTACCTATTTATTTAATTCTGCTCATTAGTGGTGTTACGAGCAAGTGTTGAACAGACTCACTGGGAAAGATCTCGCCACGCACCCCGAAAGACATAAACAGCATATCAAGTATAAAATTATTGAGCCACTTTATTGCAGAGTAGCTCATCTCATTAGGAAATAATTTAAAACTTATTAAAACCATGAATTTGGTTACATATCGTCAACACGCATTTATAAAATATACTGTGCTATAACTTGACTTAACGTATATGGCATACATCAAGATTGGTACAGATTCTATTCGTGTCATCCTCAATCTAATTCTCTGCACTGTGCTCGTTCTGTATCAAGTACAATGTCGAATAGAATGTTCTTCAAGTAGTCGTCGAGAAATTTTTTCCGAGGCTTCCCGAAGACGTTGAGTATGTAGGTTGCATGCTGGCGTTATGAAAGCTGGTGGTCATTCTTCCCCGTCGATTCGGGATGATAACTTCGTTATTTTCCTCGTTTCTGGAATGCTACAAACATTTGTTGAATTGCTTCTTCAACACTGGAACCAGTTCAGTAACTAACTTCTTGAGGATCCACATGGTGTAAAATCTGCGCTTTTGTATTTATTGATTGAAAAAATTGAAACTCATGATTTATAACGCCTAGTTACAAAAATTCTCTTTCATAATTGTTAGTCATCTTTCTTCCCAAGCCGACATAGATTTTTGAAATACATATATAGCCTGAAATTGCTATTCTTATTTGTAAATTAATTATTTTACATTTCTGTGAACGGAATTGGCAGAAATATGGATAAGTAATAGAATAAGTAAACAACATAATGCTATTAGAATAATCAATACCTAATTTTGATTTAGTAGTAAGTCACTTCCAATTATTGACATAAGTCAATAATCCAAATTTTTAAAAGAAGTTGCAGGCTTTGTTTTCAAACTGTTTTCAACATCTTGAAAAACTTGGAAAGTTGAGGTGTTCCATCGACAATAATAGTGTAAGAGAATGTGCTCCAGTTCCAAGAATTTTCATTGATTGGAGGAAATAGTTAATGACAACATGGCCCTAGTAGCCTACGGGAGGTAAACCAATCAACTTCTTTTTTTTTTTTTTTTTTTTTCCTAATGAATTTGGCATTCGGCCATGTTAGCTATTCAGCCAGCTCAATGTGTTTTTTCATTTTACAATGTATAGATTTAATCCAAGTGTGATTGTTTTCTCTCTTTTGTAAGGATGACACAAGACGAACACAACACTTAATTAAAACCACCCATGCCCTCAGCCGGACTCGAACCGGCGACCCCTGTAACGCGATGCAAGCACCTTACCCCTACGCTGCCGGGGTCGGCCAATCAACTTCTATCAAGCCGACAAATATCCACACTAATATTGTAAATGCGAAAGCAACTCTTCTCTCTGTGTGTTTGTTAAGATTTCACGATTAAACCTATCTTGATGAAATTAGACAGGTAAATACTATGTATCGTTAGAAAGGAAATAGGATACTTCTTTTTCCGGATAACCAACAAATTTGGCCTCAACTTCGGGAGGGACGTGGGTTCGAATCCCCGATCAACCATCCATATTTAATTTTTCCATGGTTTCCTCAAATCACTCCAGGAGAAAACCAGAATGGTTTCATCAAAAAATTCAAGTCTGAATTCCATCTAATTCCTTTTCTTCAGTCCTTCCCCGCCTCTAATGACCTCGTCGTCGACAATGCGTAAAGCCAAAAACAAAGCAAAACAAAAAAACTACAAATTTTGTCATGAAATTCTAAAAAGTATCCGAATGGTAACAGACAGTCGGACATCGTGTGTAAGTCCCTGTAATATTATATCAATCGCTAGGGCTTTGTTTCTCTCGCAGATAATTTGTATATGATCTGTTAATAAATTTCATGCACAGAGATAATTTATTATATTGTATAGATGTGGATTTGCGCTCTATCAGGTAATTATTTTGTGTTTACATGTAGGTAGCTCACCGATTTTTAGCCCCCAAAGGCTATATATCTTAGCAAACCACATCAAAAACAAAAACGTTGTGTAAAATGCAGTATTAACATAATATGTACCCAGAACGTGACATAGTTTAAGACTTCAAACAAAATGCGCCGCGGAATCTGTGGTCGGTAGTCTCCCACACTTAACACCCTCCCTTTAGTTTGTTATTAGTTATAAATATATTGCAAATTCCAATAGTAGAATCGTATGGTGATGGCTTCCCCAGCGTATTATTTCGACTCCGTGGGTGTTGAGACAACTTTTACGTAACTTACATCTTTTTGTCCAATTCTGGCAATGAAATTCTAAGTCCAGGCGTATGAAGTCGCGGATGACAACTAGTGATGCATACTTATCATTTAATACCCAGCAAGAATAACCGGTGCGTCGTTGGTACATTCTCTGGCCGGGCGGTGACCTTTGACCTCTGGTTCTGCAACGGACATGTAGCGGCGGCCAGATCATTCATTACGCCGTCACGCCACCACGGCGCTAATCACTGGGCCAGCTTCGTTAGCGCTGCGTCCGCTCACATAACCGCCACGCGCAATTACCATCAGCGAGACCCACACACAGACCTCTACAAACAGAGCGGCATTAATACATTAGGTGTCAACCCACCGTGTCGCCACGGCCTGGGTATCACCTTGCAGAAACAAGAGCACTTGTCACAGCCTTTTTTTTTACCACTGTGCTGCCTTCACTAAACATTGTAGGTTTTATCTATGAACTAATGAAAATGCCGGCCTTGGTAGCGTAGGGGCTAGAGTGCTAGCCTAGCTCCGCGTGCCGAAGGCCGCCGGTTCGAATCCGGTCGCGGGCATGGATGTTTAAGTGTTGTGTGTCTGTGTGAATGTCCTGTCCGTCCTGTGGCGTCCATACATTGGAAAAATACAATATATATACTGGATGACGACTTATACACTAAGCTTTAATAATTACATTAAGCTGGCTGTATGGCCTTCGTTGCCAAATGCCATATTAAAAAAAAAAAAAAAAAAAAAAAAAAAACCCCTAATGAAAATCAGAAATATTGTGTACACTTCCATGACGGTCAAAACCCAGAATTTGGCTACAAATCGTCAAATTATGAGTATAAAAGCGTTTTGCTGTCAATATCTGGCAATACTACAATATCCGGGCCACTGAACTTTGAAGAATTTAACGGTTGATTCTTATATTCCTTGACAAGACAAATCGAAAGAAAAGTTTTTTTTTGATATCTCTCCTAGTTATTGAGATATTGAATGTTAACAATCAATTGTAGGTATAGTTCCTTGCGCTTTTAGTGACGTTTCTCTTCTGGTCCAGGCCGTATTTCAACCTAATCACAACAGCTGGAAAGAAAACAAAACATCTGTTGTGCATGTTCACCGTGTAGTTAGTTCCTAGTGGATTCGGCTGGTGGCTTTCTGGTCCAGGCAGCATCTCATCCTAACCACGTCAGTACTGAGATACGATATCTCCAGATCTAAACGAGGTATTAAAAATGGTGTTCCTCACTTTCGATTTATGTCGTCCAGTTACATAAAAATCCACCATCAAATATGAATTTGGAGAAATTTTTCTTCTGATCCTGGCCACCTTTCAGCCTGATCACCTTAATTTTGAGAACGATATCGCGATAACTAACTGAGGTATCATAACATGGCGTTGTTTACTTTTGATTTATCTCGTCCAGTTACATAAGAATTCATCATCGGATATTGCTTTGGTAAAAAAATTTCTTCGTGTCCAGGCCGCCTTTCGGCCTAACCGCCTCAATTTTGAGATACGATGCCTCGAAAACTAAGCTAGGTGTCAAAAAAAAATATTCTTTACTTTCGATTTGTCTCGTCGAGATATTTTAGAATAGACGATAAAATTTATGAAATTTCAGTGACTATGATATCGTATAAACCCTCAGTAACTTTATATGCCCGCCCACCCCCTTTAGCTCATGTTGTAGCACGATGATGGAGTTCAGTGTTTCTCTAGTTAGTTGATTTTATGTTCGTAAATGGAAGCAATTTCCACCATTCGGAATGGGTGGTACGGTAGGACAGTTGGTAGTGCATGATTTTTAATCACCGGATTGTGTATCATATTATCATAATCCACCACTATGGAATGCGCAGCATCACAGGGGGGGAGGTGGCGCATGATTTTTAATCACCAGATTATGTATCAGAGTAAACGGAAAAATCACAAATCTCTCCATAGCACTTACTTTACTTTCCGTGACTGGACTGTTTCAAATTGCATCCTTCCATAAACTAGCCTCTTGGATCGTGTCATTGAGCAATAAGTCTTCTACTTAACACACTAATCCCATGTCTCTGCACTCTGGGAGATGCTCTGGTGTCTGAAAGGATCCGCAGTCACACTTGTGAAGGTCTGTATATCCTCACTTTTATAGAGTACCCCTTCATCTTGATACTCCTATTCTGAGTCTATTCAATACCTTCCATTTCCCATATGGAAGATTGCGCCCAGTATGAAGAGCGGAAATTATTCACTGTTGCCAGTGATTCGTCGGTCGATGTCGACCACAACTTTGGTGGCCGTTCCAATGTCTTTTGGAATATCAATCCTGATAAGATCGCCACTGGTTTTCACTTGATTCCTTCCTGCATCTTGTAATGTTTCCGCAACCGAGATCCCGAAAGCACTGATTTACCTGACTGCAGGAGACACCAAGTTCTCAGAGGTAGGTGCCATATCCGGCTCTAACTGTGATTGTAAAATGAATTGCGGTTTCATTAGGGAAGGATGAAAATGCAGCCGAAGGCGAGCCTCGACTGATTTTCAAGTCCCTACGAATGATTCTCAAATACTACTCGTGATCACGTGTCATTGTGAAAGATGAAGTGCCTATAACACGGCAGTTGAGACAGTTTTACTTCTTTGGTACTTTGAGAAAACATTAAGTATTCCTATGAGAAATGTTTCCGCAACCGACATCCCGAAAGCACTGATTTACCTGACTGCAGGAGACACCAAGTTCTCAATGGTAGGTACTACCATGCTCATATTAATCCGAACGACCTGAATTGCACATCGCTACAATTCCTCCTGGGACTTATTCAACCCATTTTACACATCTACCAAGACAGTACTATACCCGCTAGGTGGTACATTCACGTTACTATCCAAAATTGAGACTCACCCACCTCACAAAAAACGTGACATATTTTAACATATTCGTTATACAAACGGAAATATGGATTATATTTCGTTAATAAAAGAGTTGTGCAGACATTGAATGCATTTCATTTTAGCTTTTTAAAACATTCAAGAGAAATTACGTTTCCATACAGAACATAAAAAATTACCGTTTTCAAACAAAAAGTTAATTTTGAACAAACGCTAGGGTCAGAAGAAAGTATGACATTATACCGATCATCTGTCACTTAAAATAACTAACTATTAATGATAAAATCAATATTTGCGTGTGAAGATAGTTTTAGGTGAGTGCGTTGACAAATAATTGCAGCTTTTTGATGTTAGTTAATTTTGCGGTGTGCTATGAAGACATGTTGTTCTTTTACTACTACATTTAAACTTATTTTAGAAACATACGGAAAAACTTATAACTTAATTATTGTTGTCGGTGACATGAGATGTCGTCAACGCAGTCTGAGTAGACAGTATTTTAGCGTCAAAAAACTTATTTTCACCTACCATTTATAACGAAAGCTGCTTAAGGCGAAATGAAAACTCTTTTCAAAACTAAAACAAAAACATAACAAGATGAGGGTTCAGTAGTTGAAGACACAATTTCGCATAGTGTTGTCACCTTTGTGGTTTTAGTGGTGTTTCATAAGCAGGCAAAGAACAAAAACTAATACGGCTTTTTCGCTGTAGCAATATTCTGTGGATTGTGCTGTTAAAACTCAAACGACAGGTGAAACGTTGATTTGATGTCCTTACCAAAAACGTAATTGGCAAGTATCCAAGGACAGGCACTTAAAACATTTGGTAATTAACGAACTGCTGCGTTTTCTAGCGGACACGTACGAAATCATTAGTTTATTTCGCGATTTATACGCTTCTTGCTACTTGAAGTAGTCCAACTTTTCACTCCATTCTGATGTTAATACTACGGTGAACTCTTCCGACAGTAGTCCGTGTAGAACCTGCACTGATTTAAGAAGTAAAATTATTACCAGTCAACTGGTAACCCAGAATACAACCAGAAGTTTCACAAGTGCGAAAATTTTAGAAGCTCATACTAATCAATAACGAATGTCAATGAACAATTGTTTTTATATTTTGTAACTGTTGTTTATGAGACATAAAGTTTGGAGGAAGACACAGGAAGCTGGGAACAAGGAAACGTAATGCTGGTCAACACGTGTATAAGAGTTGTTGCCCCCTCTACTGCGGTCTTGATAGGACTCATCAACTAGCTCTTATAGGCGTCACGGGCGCCGACCCGGAAGCATGGTGGCTAGCACTCGGGTAGTTCCTGGAGCAGACGGTTCGAGTCCAGCCTCGGACATAAGTGATTTTTATGAACTGTTACGTTCTTCTTGTGTTTAATCTACTGTGGATCACCAAAATCACAACATACACCAACTGAGAAGCTAAAATAATGGAGAAGATGCACGTATCGATAAACAAACACGAATGCTTTATTGGTTTATTTTTTACCAATTCAGTCTTTAAATGTTTTTTATGTTCTTGAAATGTCACAGGAACGATTATTTACCAAGGATTGGAAAGGAATCCGGCCACGGTATTCAAGTATGAATTAGACCCCTGTTAGCCTGAAATTATTTCGTTAATCCTCTGAAAACCAAAACATGGATTTTCTTGACTGTGGCATACATAAAATTACTGACAAATATACTTGAAAGTGGACAGCCAAAATGTCAGTGCTAACAGAACTGGTAAAAATTTCAACAATTTCATGAAAAGAAGTGCAGCTTCAAAGGCTTACTTTTAACTTAGAAAGACGATCCAAAGTTTCGCTATGATAGGTAGATCAGCAGTCACTGATTCAGAATGCTATTCATGCATCCTATCAGAACTAATTGTTCTACTGTCTTCGTTGTATAGGCCTACGTAAGTGACGTTAAAAGCAAAATTGTAGTCAGAATGGATAATCTTCTTGATCATAAAAATCTAACAATTTCCGTCGAATCACTTAAAACAGTTAATGGTGGTTTGTTACTGCGATCTTAACTGTCTCCTGTAGCATGCTTAGTAGTGAAAGGAAATTATTGACTGATATTCACCAATCTAATCTATGTATCAACAAATTTGCTGTCATCACAGCTATAGCAGGATGAAGTTCAAAACTGTGAAGGCATAACAAAGTTTTTAATTGGTTGGGGCTTTACAACCAGCCGATTTCAAGGTCATTAGGGCCTGCAGAGCGCTGGGGAAAGGAACGCCAAGTATCGCAGCCATGTTAATTTGGGAAACACGTCGCGGCATTCGCTTGGAGTAATTTCGGAAAACCATGGAAAACCGAAACCAGGACAACCGATCCGGTGATCTAATATGCGACTTTCCGAATTCCATTCTCGAGCGTTAACCACTCACCCAACTTGTTCGGTGACAAAACAACTCCAAAATACCTTCCCAAAGAAGAAACGGTTATACGTGGATCTCACGTTTCATTAAGTCTGAGTATAGATCTCAGGTAAGTTATCGAATTAATGAAGCTGTTGAGCCAAAAAATAGTGTCAAAATACAACAGCGATGAATGAGGACAAATTTTACGTAAGAATCTGAAATAACTTAATATTTCGAATATTGAAAATTATGTGTCAGCTAAAAAAAGACTCTGCGATCAAGGACGACACTGCAAACTGTTCCAAAATTTTATAGTTTAGCGCTGTTATTCTCTGCAGTTGGTTTGTAGAACAGCAGTTATAGTTGAAAGAGGAAACTGTGAGTTTACGCTGAGCATTTGACCACTCGGAACTTGCTTTCCATTTAAAACAGAGGGTCTGGCTGGGAGTAATATCATAAAGTCTATAAGCTGAGTAATGATAAAAATCTACATTATCACCTGTTTAAAAAAGTTTTCTCACTGAAAGAAAGTTATTATTTGACTTGTGTAATTGCTGCAGATGATTCTTTTCAAACATTTCTAGGGCTTAATTTCAGTGTTATTTCGTTGTATGTGTACTAAGATTT
The DNA here is from genome assembly GCA_031002005.1 of Vandiemenella viatica. Lineage (NCBI taxonomy): Eukaryota > Metazoa > Arthropoda > Insecta > Orthoptera > Morabidae > Vandiemenella > Vandiemenella viatica. The sequence continues at coordinate 185,006,647 of JARYHS010009186.1, forward strand.
CAGATAAGTCATGATGATGTTTCGCATTGTGGTTAATAACTTCCCTGAGTTTAACAGAATTCATTTTACATAGGCCATATTAAAACTGATTACAACCGTCTGCTTCCGTAAAAGTTTTTAATCGCTATAAAACTAAGTTTCTTCATACAAATCCACAGCTTTCATCCTATTTCGATGAAACTTTGCACACTTATCCTTTGAAACAAGGAGAAAAATACTGTTTACATTTGGTTGAAAAATTATCTGTATAAATAATACGTGTTGTCTCATAATTTCGAAATGCTACTGAACGGCGATAGACAGACGCGTTGGATATGGACGTCTCTATACTGCCTGCTCCGTGTATCAGTCAGACAGCTCAGTGGTTAAAGCGCTTGCTTACAAATGTTTGGCTGGTGGTCTCCGGTTCAAATCTCCGTGGAGGCTAAGATTTTTAAAAATTGTTTTTGATCGTAAGAGTCATGCCTGGGCCGGATTGAATGTTAAACTGTAGATATCACAAAGTTAGGGGTGCAATGCGAGGCAAATCGTAGGTAGTCTTGCAATGCTGTAGGTGTACACTTTTTTACGTTATAATGATTCTTCAAGGGGCTGTTCGCAGTCAGAGAGAGAGAGAGTGTGTCAGTGTGAACCGCAGTAATCTTTATATATAAAGATGAATGTATGTTTGTTTGTTTGTTTGTTTGTTGGTTTGTTTATTGGTTTGTTTGTTCTTCATACAAATCCACAGTTTTCATCCGATCTCGATGAAACTTTGCACACTTATCCTTTGAAACAAGGAGAAAAATACTGTCTACATTTGGTTGAAAAATTATCTGTATAAATAACACATTTTTCTCATAACTTCGAAATACGGCGGTAGACAGAGACGTTGGATGTGGACGACTCCGTACCGAGTTTTCCCGTAACGGCCGGGCAGCTGAGTGGCTAAAGCGCTGGCTTGCGAACGTCGTGGTCTCCGGTTCAAATCTCCGTCGGGGATAAGATTTTTAAAAATTGTTTTTCATTGTAAGAGTCAGGCCTGGGCCGTAGGTTATTCGGATTGAATGTTAAACCGTAGATATTAGAAAGTTAGGGGTGCAAAGCGAGGCAAATCGTAGGTATTTTTGCAATGTTGTAGGTGTATACTTTTTTACGTTATAATGATCCCTCAGGTTTTGTTCTCAGTCAGTGTGTGTGAACCACAGTAATATTATTATTATAATTAGAGATGTAAGTCTCTGTCTTTTTGTTACGTTATGACGACCAAATGGCTATATCGTTGTGATGGAATTTTATAAGGAAATCTGTATGAAGGGCACAGGATATTTTTTCCAGTATGATTAACAGTTGTAGTCACGAAATTTTGAGATCTTATCGAATAGTGACAGATGTTGGAAATTAATTCTCTTCAAGAGGCAGGTTCGACGGTAGAATGATATAGTGAAAACTTTCCTGTCATATTATGCCGACTCGATATTGTTTGGGACTAATCCTTAGTTACCAACAACTTACTATATTTAATTCTGGCAAAAAAATCTTAATTCACGCGTACGAAGTCGCGGGTACGAGGCTAGTAATACTATAAATACGGAAGTAAGTCTCTTTCTTTTTGTTACGTTTTGACGACCAAATGGCTATATCGATGTTGATGGAATTTGACAAGAAAATCTGTATGAAGGGCACAGGACATTTTCTCCGGTATGTTTCGTAGTTGTAGTCACTAAATTTTGAAACCTTATCGAATGGTGACAGAAATATGTTGGTGATAGCATTCCTGCCATATTATGCCGACTCGGTGTTGTTTGGGTCCAATCCTTCGTTACCAACAACTTTCTATATTCAATTCTGGCAAAAAATTCTTAATCCACGCGTACGAAGTCGCGGGTACGAGGTAGTCCTAAATATACCCTACCGGTTGGAAAATATTTTCTCGCTAGCATTTGCAAATAATCCTATCGTTCGTTTCCCTTTTCCATTTTTCCTTTGCCGAAGTGCTATTCTTTGTTCTATTGTTCATTTAAATCCAGGCTAACTTTAAATCCATGATAACACATTATATGAATGCCATTTTAATATAATGCGTTATTTGACATAAATCCATATCAGTCACTGATATAGTGATTTTTCAAATGATTTGAAAAACATCAAGGATTAAGTTACCAATACTGACTCTTTAAGCAGTGAATGTGATAGAACTGTTTGTGAGATGGTGAATGTTGGTCTAACAATAAGATGTGGCGATCGATAATAAGACAAAAATTTATTAGAGAGATTTTATGCAGTGTTATTAGGTTTATATTTAGAATTTATTACGAAGTTAGAATAGAATGCAGAAACACTGCTTACGCATTCGGTTTATTCCGTTAAGAACTTTCCTTCCTCTACAAATTCGACCGTACAGTTGAAACAACGATTTCCTTCTGCAGCATTCTGATACCAGGAAGTTCCATATAGGTTGGTTTGTTTACCGACTGGATGAGAAACTCCGCATAGCAGGCTGTATGATATAGCGGTGAAGGTTCCCGACTACTAACGGTGCGGTCGTTGGTTTGAAACTGTGTTGGGTGATTTTTTTTTCCCCTTTCATTTTCAAACCATTCCAACATACCCACTCTTACATATAACGTATGTAATTTTTGTAATAAACAATAGATAAAAATTAACACATCAGATTAAATCTTGCTGAATAAAATCTTCTCTAACCGAAAGCAATGAGCTATAAAATGAATCATCTCATAACAAACGATTTCTAGCACACTCATCTCTGGAATTTTTGAAAGAGTGACTATTTTCAAAGAACATACCAGATATAGCTTTTTTTTAGCTTATGGCTATACGCCTCGTCGACGTCGAGGTGACGGACTGGGGACAAGGGACGGAAGGATTTCGGCCATGGTCTTTTAAAACATCCATCCCAGCATCCAACGAGAGTGATTTGGGGAAACCATGGAAAACCCAAATCTGGATGGCCGGACAGGGAGTGAAATCTGTATCCTCCCGAATGCGAGGCCAGAGCGTCACTGCTTATCCCATCACACTCAGTCATTACAATCTGTCACAATGCTTAAAAAACTGCTTCGTCAAAAAAAGGTGATTATATAGAAAAATAGATAATTTTCAACATTGAAAATGATGAATATATTACAGAAAATAAATTTATTTTGTATCTACAATTGGTTTGGACGCCTTACTTTTGGGATTTCCTTCGTACAATAAATCTGGATTTCCACTGTATTTTTATATATCAGCCTGATTATTTAAGTTGGATAGTTGAAGACAAACCCATAAACTTTTGAACTAATGTGCTGGTGATAAATTATTTATTTTACGTGTTATAGAGGCCGGTAAGAGGAAATTTAAGATTTATTTCCTCATACAGCGTTGTCAAACTTCCTGCATCGTTGTCAGATTGTCTGCCTTCTAGCAGTGCTGAAGAGCTTTCCGTGTTCAGGGAATAATGTCTCATAGCTAGTAGACGTTATCAAAAGTAAAAACACATTTCCGTTTTCCTCCTGTTTGACGTATTATACCTTTATGGAATTGATTTTTTCCTTTATAACAGTTTGATTCTTTATACAGATTGTCAATAACCATTTAATTACGAAATTTTCTTTCTTTATATATCTTTACTTCGCTTACATGATGGATTGGGCGCTTCTGCCCGCAAGGCGTCGTAGCTCTGTGGTAAGGCTGTGGTGTGATGATCCAACGGTCGTGAGTTCGAGTCAGCTTCAAGTTGTGTATTTTTCGTTCTTTATTTCCTTTTCACTTGTTAAAAAATACATAACATATATGTGTAAAACATAAAGTGACTACATATAGGTAATAATTATGTTTTACAGAGAATGGTTTATAAATAATTTCTATTCTCAAACGTCATCAAGACTGAACAAGGAAATACCTGTCATTCTTCCTTATATTGGCTTTATGAAAGTGCTCTCTGTGTCCATTGTCAAGTGGCAGTTCTATTCGTACCATATAGTTTTCTAGACTCGCCTCTAGCGTGAAAACATCACAAGCAATGCAGTCACCATACAATTTGTTAAGCAACTATCGTCCTGGAATTATTTACAAACGGGAAAGTGGCGAGGAGTATTGTAGTTAAAGAATCACGAATCTGAGCCGCGAAACTGTCTTGGTAAACTGGGCAATATTTTCCTTTGTTTTATTTAAATCCCTGAAAATTAACCCTGTTCTTAATTTAAGAAATTGTAATTGAATGATGCATTTTTAATTTCACCCAGATTCAATTTTAAAATAAGTTGGTCCTATCTGGCAGTATTATGGAAGAATTTAAAAACAGCAATAGCACTTATTTATAATCGATTAGAATTTTCGGTTAACGGACAAACACGGGAATAACCATGTTCTACGAAGTAGATTTTTTTGTATTATGAAATTACAGAAACAATCACAAAGAGATTATTTCGGAAAAGTTTGTCTGCAAGACAGATTGAATGAAACTGTCTTCCATAGCTGAGTTGCATAGACTTTGCGAGGAAGAAAGCAGCCAGAGCGCCATGGTCCTGCGTTTAGCGTTCAAGGTTGATGAACGGACGGTTCTTAGTTCGAATCAAAGTTTTTCATATTTTTTAAAATTTATTTTTATTCCCTTTATAAACGTACCGAACCTACACATAGCTTATGCGAAGAATATATCCATGATTCTTTCCTAACTGCGTCAGGGAATATCATACTTGAAACTGAAAGTATCAAATATTTCTTAACCAGCTGTCGACGTAAATATGAACGCTTCTGTGACGTCAACAGTGAAAGAAAGCTACTCGTGATTCTAGCCTCGCCAAATATCATTGTCTGTCCCTTATCAAACGGCACACATATTTCCAGTGGCGGATAAAGGATTTTGGTTTGGGGAGGGCCTTGAGCGGTTTTTGACTTTGACTTTCGGGGGGGGGGGGGCGAGGGACGAGATCCGACACTGTATGTTTCCAAAATAATTATTTCACTATAGAGCGAACTTAACGTTTCAGAAACTAATAATTTTTGTTTGGAATTATTTCTGTAATTCTGTAGGTGGACTTTAATGTTTATGCAGTATGTTAATACGTGAGAGGAAATGGCAAAGAGCTAATTATTAGTGCAATAAAAAATAAATTAAACTACCATTGTCACTTAAAAAATTTCCACCGGATTATTATCCTAGGACAACCATAAATTCTTTTATAACTGGTATAAGTAAAGAAAGTTCGTTGAGGATCGGGATTATAAGCAGGAGTTCTTAAATTAGCGGGTTTTTTTTTTCGTTTTCTACAATGCTGTTAATAGTTTCGGTATATACTTATTTTCTGTTCTTTACAGCATTGCGATTTGTTATATACAAGGGTTCAATACTAATTACTTAGTGTGGCATGAAATTTCCTGCTTTATTCTTTGTTTGGAATTACTACAGTATAATAACATAAATAAACACCAGAATTTAGCGATGAATGGTGTTGCCATTAGTGTCATTGTTCTTTAGTATCAAGTGAAAAGTTGATCGCTCACGTTTCGTCACCCGTGATAATCGACTCCAAAATCACCTAAGCCTCAAGAATTCAAACAAACACAGTCTACCGGTAAAATAAGTTTGATATTATCTAAAGACCGGAAGAACGAGCGTCGTGGGTGAGCGGTAACGCTCGGGACTTGCATTCGGGAGGAGGCGGCTTCGAATCCCCGATCAGTCATCCAGATATGGGCCATCCATGGCTTCCCCAAATCACTCCAGCCAAATGCTGAGATGATTCTTTTAGAAGGCCAGGGCCGAATTCCTTCCCGAGGGTGCGGTAGGAATAGTGGCAAGGATGTCAGCCATGCTCTTTTAAAGGAACCATTCCAGTTTTCATATGGAGTGATTTTGGGAAATCTTTGAAACCCCAAATCTGCATGACCGTACGAGGATTTCAACTTATGTCCTCCCGAATGTGAGGCCAGAGCGTCACCGCTTTTCTCAATCTTTAAAACAGTGTTAATAAATTAAAGAAAATAATTTAATTCTGTATCTATAAATGCTTAGGAGACCTTACTTTTTGTATTGCCCTCGTACAATTAATGTGTATTCCCACCGTATTTTCAATTACCAGCTGTAATTTCCAGCATTAAGTTGTATAATTGTAGTGAAATATATAAAATCTTTTGCCGAATGTGCTGCTCGTGTTATATTATTACGTGTATTATTTTCGCGTTATAAATGTATTCTTCTTGGCCGAAGGAAGTAGAAAAGTTAGACTATTTCCCGGTACGACGTCGCAATACTGACGGTTTACAACGTTGCCACGTCTTCTGATTCCTGGCAGTGGTGTAGCAATTTTCCTATACAAGGAATGGTGTCTCATAGCTGGACGGTGTGAGGAGAACAGATACATTGGCGAAATGAAAAATATTTTTCTTCCAGTTTGATCTAGAATATTTTTATTTAACTTATTACTTCTGTAATAACAGTTTTATTCTTTATACAGATTACTCGAAATTCTGTATCTTTTCGTATATATCTTTACTTTGGTTATATAATTCACGAGGCATTTTTCTGTAAAGTTGAAGGTGACTCAGTGGTAACGCACTGTCTTCTCGTCCTGATGGTCTCGGGTTCGATCCCATGTCGCCCTAAATATTTTTTCATTCATTGTTTACTTTCCATTTGCTGCAAAATACATATTATATATGTTAGAAAAAAAACCATTATTACATTATACAGCAAATTGTTTAAAATTAAAGTCTGATCTCAAACATTAATACACTTGTTGGATGTAGAAAAATCATTTTTTAAGGCCACTTGTTCTGTGAATATAAGAAACAGTAATTATAAGTTACAATTACAATGATTTGATTTCTAAACAGCTTAGCAATAAGCATTATATTAAGACGATTTAGACTAGTTTAAATTTTTGAACATTCTTTCCAAAATACTGAAAGAATTATATCAGTCCACATATGTAATAGCAAGTTTGGTTGTTTACCATTGTATATCACTTAGCGCTCCACATTTTGTTAGCTCATGCGCGACATTGGCGGTTGAATGTGGCCCATGACCTAAAAATGTGGAGCACTAAGTGATAAACAATGGTAAACAACCAAACTTGGTATTACATTTGTGGACTGAGATATTTCTTTCAGTATTGTTGGAAAGAATGTTCAAAAAATTAAAGTATTCTAAATCGTCTTAATATAATACTTATTGCTAAGCTGTTTAGAAATCAAATCATTGTAATTGTAACTTATAATTACTGTTTCTTATATTCACAGAACAAGTGGCCTTAAAAAATGATTTTTCTACATCCAACAAGTGTATTAATGTTTGAGATCAGACTTTAATTTTAAACAATTTGCTGTATAATGTAATAATGGTTTTTTTCTAACATATATAATATGTATTTTGCAGCAAATGGAAAGTAAACAATGAATGAAAAAATATTTAGGGCGACATGGGATCGAACCCGAGACCATCAGGACCAGAAGACAGTGCGTTACCACTGAGTCACCTTCAACTTTACAGAAAAATGCCTCGTGAATTATACAGTGTGAGTTTTTTATCTTGAGACAACTAAATATCTCGAAAACTACAAATCCGATCAAAAAAAGTGGGTAATAAAAATTGTTCGTCTCGACGGGGGACATCCGATGATACCAAATTTGACTCCCCACCCCCACCCCCTAGGGGTGGGGGAAGGGGGAGAAAAAAAACTTAAATAGGAACCCCCATTTTTATTGCAGATTCTGATTCCCCGGAAAAAACTACCCCTATTTCACCCCCAATTCGAGTCATTTTGGTCGATAGATGGCGCTGCAATCGACAAAAATCAAAATAAGCAAAAATTCATTTAAAAATGAGTATATCTCGTGAAATACACATCAGATCAGCAAAATACAAGTTAATGTGATTGATATTTTTCAAAAACTATTCAATAACACCACCCACCTCCAAACTTGAGGGATGGGAATGGACATTATTTCAAAATGCACTGATGCAAATTCTTTAGCAGATAGCGAAAGTCAAACATTACTTTTTTGCGTTACCCAGGAACAACGACGTGGACGTAGTAATTTTCTGTTCCCTTTGGGGTGCTAGATTTAGGTGAGTCCCCCTCGCCTCTCACCATCGGGGTGCTTGTTTTTGGTGAGTCCCCTCGCCTCTCACCATCGGGGTGCTTGTTTTTGGTGAGTCCCCTCGCCTCTCACCATCGGGGTGCTTGTTTTTGGTGAGTCCCTCGCCTCTCACCATCGGGGTGCTTGTTTTTGGTGAGTCCCCTCGCCTCTCACCATCGGGGTGCTTGTTTTTGGTGAGTCCCCTCGCCTCTCACCATCGGGGTGCTTGTTTTTGGTGAGTCCCCTCGCCTCTCACGTGTTTGTTTCTAACAACAATTCTAAAGCAAGTGCTCGAAAATATCACCACCGACATCGATGCATTTATTTACCCGCTCTTGGAATGATTCGACGCAACTAAGAAGCATATCCGGCGTGATTTTTTGACAAGCGTTGGTAATTCGTTCAATCATGTTTTCAGGCGTTGTTGGCACTTCACTGTAAACTTCATTCTTCAAGTATCCCCATAAAAAAAAATCAGGCGAAGTGAGATCTGGTGATCTTGCAGGCCACGGCACTGGACCTCCTCTTCCGATCCATCGACGATTGTACAGACGATCTAACACTTCCCGCGATCTTACAGCAAAATGTGCTGGACAACCGTCATGTTGAAACCACATTGTTTGTCGCACGTCTAAGGGTACGTCTTCAAGCAATGTTGGCAGTACGTCCTCTAAGAGTTGTTGATATTTCTCCCCATTGAAATGTCCATGGATAAAATGTGGACCAATAAGTTTGTCCCCAATTATCCCACACCAAACATTTACATTCCACGGACGCTGATGTTCAACTTGGCGTAACCAATGCGGGTTTTTCCACACTCCAATAATGCATGTTGTGTCGATTAATGGTGCCGTGGTTAGTAAAAGTGGATTCATCCGAAAACAGTACTCGAGCAAAGAAATGGGGTTCTTCTTGTATTTTCTGTAGCGACCATCGGCAAAATGTCAATCGATTATCGAAATCATTGCCGTGAAGTTCTTGATGCAACGAAACATGGAACGGATGGTATTTTCTATGCTTTCGTTTGTTTGTGTGCACACTTCCCTCCTGAGTGAACTGTTGGATAATACGTGTAAAAAAGAAGCGCGCGATCGAGGCCTGTTCTGGAAAACGATGAGCATAAAGATCAACAGCATTATCGATATTCTTGCGACATTCTCCATAAATGTAGACCATTTCAATTTTTTCTTGCAACGTTATAGCCTGCATTCTCATTGACACGTGCAACAGAACGAAGTAAATAAATCAGAGATGTTATGAACGCTATGAAAGTACATCAAGTAATGAGAAACTCTGAGAAATGAGCGACGATGTGAACGCAATGGAAGTACATCAAGTAATGAGAAAACTCTGAGAAATGCAGCGCCATCTATCGACCAAAATGACTCGAATTGGGGGTCAAATAGGGGTAGTTTTTTCCGGGGAATCAGAATCTGCAATAAAAAATGGGGTTTCCTATTTAAGTTTTTTTTCTCCCCTTCCCCCACCCCTAGGGGGTGGGGGTGGGGAGTCAAATTTGGTATCATCGGATGTCCCCCGTCGAGACGAACAATTTTTATTACCCACTTTTTTTGATCGATTTGTAGTTTTCGAGATATTTAGTTGTCTCAAGATAAAAAAACTCACTTGGTATAACCAAAGTAAGATATATACGAAAAGATACAGAATTTCGAGTAATCTGTATAAAGAATAAAACTGTTATTACAGAAGTAATAAGTTAAATAAAATATGCTAGATCAAACTGGAAGAAAAATATTTTTTCATTTCGCCAATGTGTCTGTTCTCCTCACACCGTCCAGCTATGAGACCCCATTCCTTGTATAGGAAATTGCTACACCACTGCCAGGAATCAGAAGACGTGGCAACGTTGTAAACCGTCAGTATTGCGACGTCGTACCGGGAAATAGTCTAACTTTTCTACTTCCTTCGGCCAAGAAGAATACATTTATAACGCGAAAATAATACACGTAATAATATAACACGAGCAGCACATTCGGCAAAAGATTTTATATATTTCACTACAATTATACAACTTAATGCTGGAAAATTACAGCTGGTAATTGAAAATACGGTGGGAATACACATTAATTGTACGAGGGCAATACAAAAGAAAGTTCTCCTAAGCATTTATAGATACAGAATTAAATTATTTTCTTAATTTATTAACACTGTTTTAAAGATTGAGAAAAAGCGGTGACGCTCTGGCCTCACATTCGGGAGGACATAGGTTGAAATCTCGTACGGTCATGCAGATTTGGGGTTTCAAAGATTTCCCAAATCACTCCATATGAAAACTGGAATGGTTCCTTTAAAAGAGCATGGCTGACATCCTTGCCACTATTCTACCGCACCCTCGGGAAGGAATTCGGCCCTGGCCTTCTAAAAGAATCATCTCAGCATTGGCTGGAGTGATTTGGGGAAGCCATGATGGCCCATATCTGGATGACTGATCGGGGATTCGAAGCCGCCTCCTCCCGAATGCAAGTCCCGAGCGTTACCGCTCACCCACGACGCTCGTTCTTCCGGTCTTTAGACAATATCAAACTTATTTACCGGTAGACTGTGTTTGTTGAATTCTTGAGGCTTAGGTGATTTTGGAGTCGATTATCACGGGTGACGAAACGTGAGCGATCAACTTTTCACTTGAGACTAAAGAACAATGACACTAATGGCAACACCATTCATCGCTAAATTCTGTGTTATTTATGTTATTATACTGTAGTAATTCCAAACAAAGAATAAAGCAGGAAAATTTCATGCACACTAAGTAATTAGTATTGAACCTTGTATAATAACAAATCGCAATGCTGTAAAGAAACAAAATAAGTATATACCGAAACTATTAACAGCATTGTAGAAAACGAAAAAAAAAACCGCTAATTTAAGAACTCTGCTTATAATCCCGATCCTCAACGAACTTTCTTTACTTATACCAGTTATAAAAGAATTTATGGTTGTCCTGGGATAATAATCCGGTGGAAATTTTTTAAGTGACAATGGTAGTTTAATTTATTTTTATTGCACTAATAATTAGCTCTTTGCCATTTCCTCTCACGTATTAACATACTGCATAAACATTAAAGTCCACCTACAGAATTACAGAAATAATTCCAAACAAAAATTATTAGTTTCTGAAACGTTAAGTTCGCTTCTATAGTGAAATAATTATTTTGGAAAACATACAGTGTCGGATCTCGTCCCTCGCCCCCCCCCCCGAAAGTCAAAGTCAAAAAACCGCTCAAGGCCCTCCAAACCAAAATCCTTTATCCGCCACTGGAAATATGTGTGCGTTTGATAA
>JARYHS010009186.1:185019008-185066234 GCA_031002005.1 Vandiemenella viatica
TGAATTTAGTACCTGTAAATAGTATAGATCATTGCTTGTTGAGAGAGTAGTGCAATGTACATCTCAAAATACGGATGTAAGAGCCACAGATCTTTGTATTATGGTATATATTAATAGCATTGTATGTATGATGATTATAGAAGCCGAAAACGCACAGCAATCTGTTATTATTAATGAGTATTATCGAATGATTATTGTAAACACATTGGGGGATTTACGATTTGATGGATGACGCAGTTTTATGAAATAAATTGACTGTTTCGGAACAGTGTTTTTAATTAATCAGTATCAATAGCTACTGATACGATTATCTTGACCAACTATGTCTTACGTACGGTTTTAAGTTTTGTCTACAACATGTGCTATTTTCTTTTGATTGGAAACATTAAAATATGATACCTAGCGGTGGTTCTTCTTGAGCTGGCGTTGCTAATTTATCAAATTAACCCGTGGTAACTGGCGACCCTGCCAGGATTAATTAATCAAACTCTCAAAACTGACGACAGAGTATCCGTGTAAAATAAAACCTCATAATTGGCTACACTTGATCTACAATTAAATTAACTAAACCAATCATACGCTCGAAACACCATGCATGAGAACAGATGCCTTTATTCTTTATCACAAACGCTAAGACAGTGAATAATGTAACTCTATACGACGGAGCGGATAAACATTTTAAAGTCTCATCGATCATTATGAGCAAGTACAATCTCGAGATGTGTTCTGTTCAGGAGTGAGACTGGTTCGTCGTGGTCGGCTTGTGCCACTGTGCAGAGGCGGGAAGAGCCTCGTCGCTGGAGTTTCGTGTAGGCCACTGTTGACGTCAGCGGGCACTCCGCTCGGCTTTTGTCACCAGCCCCGCCTTCCAACAAGTTGTGACCTCTGCTGCCAGTCACGAGCAACAGTTGGTCATAAATCAAGTCACACTCGGCGCACGCGACGGGAGGCGAGCCGGTGTCAGCCGCAGCTGGCTGCCAGGTTTTGTCACAGAGGCGCTTTTATTTCTTTGATATCATGGAATTTGCTAGACAAAGAATTTTGTACCCGTATCTTTCCGAATATCATCTCAGACTATAATCGGATAATAGTTCCAATTATTACTATTGTTAATTGGTGTTCGTGACCATAAAGCCATTCTCAGAACTATGTACGTAATTATAATGGTATACATTACTTATCATTGAAGACATGGAAAGATGTTTATTTAAATGGGACGCAGAGAGCTTCTTGAATTCATATCAGTGCTTCTGTAAATCACAGATTGGTTGGTGAGTGATGATTTTAACGCCAGTCGTTCTTCTATCAGGGCCAATGATTACATGAAAAATTCACAACCAAATAACTCATTAACATCATTATACATTCATGTAACGTACATACACGTATTACATTAAGTTGTTACAATTCTGTATTTTAAATTGCAGCGTTACTAATACAATAAAAACCAAACAAAAAGAGAAATATATATCTAAAATTCGTAAAAAAATCAGATAGTTATAACGTCTCACTAGTTCCAGGTATTAATCCAACATGTTAGAATAACAGTATTCCTGCCAAAAGGCCAACAAAACTAATGTTGTAGGCAGTAACCTATTTGAGATTATGAATAACTTTTCACATTTGATTGTGTACAGAAACTCACAATTTTCTACTTTTAATAATGTCCGGCAGTGAAAAATTCTTGAACCTTTTTTGGTGCTAACTACAGAACTGCTTTATTCTCCAGTATATGAGTCTAAATAGGGCTTGAAAATCAATTTAGTATATGTAAAGAGTGTCGGGATACAACCATAAAATTTTTCTCAAACAGTAATATATTATATCCACAGTAAATAAGTATATACATATTTACTATACTAGCGTTCGTAATATACGGCTTATATAGGAACGAAGTCTTTCTCGGCGTTGAGAATGGATGTAGTCTTCTCGGGAGACTAGCCGAGTGAGTAAGATGTTTCCACACGATATTTCGGCGATCTCAGACTCCGTCGCCATCTTCTGGTGAAGTGCCGGATCCGTCAGAGGGCTGGTTCTTATAGCCTCTGAATGCGCGCGTGGTGGCGTGCGCGTAGCTGGTTGGCTGACTCGGTCGGCGCCTAGGCGGTGGGGTGGGGGTTGGCGCCGGTAGGAGGCAAGCGTGGGCGCAGTTTGTCCGCGGCCGCCGTGCTGTGCACTTCGGCGCGCTGACGACGTATTGCGTTAATGACAGGTGCCCACGCTTCGCTCAGCTGGTATCCACAGTCCCGGTTGACGAAATTGCGCGTGGTGCGAATTTCAACTGCTTCTGTGAGAATACTGTCCCAGAAGTTCCTTGTACGCGCCAATATCCTGGTATTCTCAAAATCGAAGCCATGGCGTTGTTCCAGGCTATGTTCCGCCACCGCCGATTTTTCACTCTGCCCCAGACGCACGTGTCGGGCGTGTTCCAGACATCGCTGGTTAATGCATCGTACCGTCTGGCCTATGTATCTCTTGCCGCATTCGCATGGAATACTGTAAACTCCCGGTGTTCGGAGTGCCAGGTCGTCCTTGGGGGAGCGCAAGATATTCTTCGGCTTCGGTGGCGGCAGGAAGATGGTCTTAATCCCGTTTCTGGCCAGAACTCTGCCAATTCTCGACGTTGTAGGACCGGAGTATGGCAAGAAGGCAATGCGATCCTGTGGCTCGTTCTCGGTATTATTGAGCCTGCGTCTCGGTTCTCGGAATGCCAGTCTGATCTGATGCTCCGAGTACCCGTTGCGCCTGAATGTCTGCCGTAGGTGGTTGACTTCGCCCGGTAGGCTGTCGACATCGCAAATCGCTCGCGCCCTATGTACTACCATGCTCATATTAATCCGAACGACCTGAATTGCACATCGCTACAATTCCTCCTGGGACTTATTCAACCCATTATACACATCTACCAAGACAGTACTATACCCGGTAGGTGGTACATTCACGTTACTATCCAAAATTGAGACTCACCCACCTCACAAAAAACGTGACATATTTTAACATATTCGTTATACAAACGGAAATATGGATTATATTTCGTTAATAAAAGAGTTGTGCAGACATTGAATGCATTTCATTTTAGCTTTTTAAAACATTCAAGAGAAATTACGTTTCCATACAGAACATAAAAAATTACCGTTTTCAAACAAAAAGTTAATTTTGAACAAACGCTAGGGTCAGAAGAAAGTATGACATTATACCGATCATCTGTCACTTAAAATAACTAACTATTAATGATAAAATCAATATTTGCGTGTAAAGATAGTTTTAGGTGAGTGCGTTGACAAATAATTGCAGCTTTTTGAAGTTAGTTAATTTTGCGGTGTGCTATGAAGACATGTTGTTCTTTTACTACTACATTTAAACTTATTTTAGAAACATACGGAAAAACTTATAACTTAATTACTGTTGTCGGTGACATGAGATGTCGTCAACGCAGTCTGAGTTGACAGTATTTTAGCGTCAAAAAACTTATTTTCACCTACCATTTATAACGAAAGCTGCTTAAGGCGAAATGAAAAACAAAACAAGATGAGGGTTCAGTAGTTGAAGACACAATTTCGCATAGTGTTGTCACCTTTGTGGTTTTAGTGGTGTTTCATAAGCAGGCAAAGAACAAAAACTAATACGGCTTTTTCGCTGTAGCAATATTCTGTGGATGGTGCTGTTAAAACTCAAACGACAGGTGAAACGTTGATTTGATGTCCTTACCAAAAACGTAATTGGCAAGTATCCAAGGACAGGCACTTAAAACATTTGGTAATTAACGAACTGCTGCGTTTGCTAGCGGACACGTACGAAATCATTAGTTTATTTCGCGATTTATACGCTTCTTGCTACTTGAAGTTATTATAGTATACCAACTTTTCACTCCATTCTGATGTTAATACTACGGTGAACTCTTCCGACAGTAGTCCGTATAGAACCTGCACTGATTTAAGAGGTATAATTGTTACCAGTCAACTGATAACCCAGAATACAACCAGAAGTTTCACAAGTGCGAAAATTTTAGAAGCTCATACTAATCAATAACGAATGTCAATGAACAATTGTTTTTATATTTTGTAACTGTTGTTTATGAGACATAAAGTTTGGAGGAATACACAGGAAGCTGGGAACAAGGAAACGTAATGCTGGTCAACACGTGTATAAGAGTTGTTGCCCCCTCTACTGCGGTCTTGGTAGGACTCATCAACTAGCTCTTATAGGCGTCACGGGCGCCGACCGGGAAGCATGGTGGCTAGCGCTCGGGTAGTTCCTGGAGCAGACGGTTCGAGTCCAGCCTCGGACATAAGTGATTTTTATGAACTGTTACGTTCTTCTTGTGTTTAATCTACTGTGGATCACCAAAATCACAACATACACCAACTGAGAAGCTAAAATAATGGAGAGGATTCACCTATCGATAAACTAATACAAATGCTTTATTGGTTTATTTTTTACCAATTCAGTCTTTAAATGTTTTTTATGTTCTTGAAATGTCACAGGAACGATTATTTACCAAGGATTGGAAAGGAATCCGGCCACGGTATTCAAGTATGAATTAGACCCCTGTTAGCCTGAAATTATTTCGTTAATCCTCTGAAAACCAAAACATGGATTTTCTTGACCGTGACATACATAAAATTACTGACAAATATACTTGAAAGTGGACAACCAAAATGTCAGTGCTAACAGAACTGGTAAAAATTTCAACGATTTCATGAAAAGAAGTGCAGCTTCAAAGGCTTACTTTTAACTTAGAAAGACGATCCAAAGTTTCGCTATGATAGGTAGATCAGCAGTCACTGATTCAGAATGCTATTCATGCATCCTATCAGAAGAAATTGTTCTACTGTCTTCGTTGTATAGGCCTACGTAAGTGACGTTAAAAGCAAAATTGTAGTCAGAATGGATAATCTTCTTGATCATAAAAATCTAACAATTTCCGTCGAATCACTTAAAACAGTTAATGGTGGTTTGTTACTGCGATCTTAACTGTCTCCTGTAGCATGCTTAGTAGTGAAAGGAAATTATTGATTGATATTCACCAATCTAATCTATGTATCAACAAATTTGCTGTCATCACAGCTATAGCAGGATGAAGTTCAAAACTGTGAAGGCATAACAAAGTTTTTAATTGGTTGGGGCTTTACAACCAGCCGATTTCAAGGTCATTAGGGCCTGCAGAGCGCTGGGGAAAGGAACGCCAAGTATCGCAGCCATGGTAATTTGGGAAACACGTCGCGGCATTCGCTTGGAGTAATTTCGGAAAACCATGGAAAACCGAAACCAGGACAACCGATCCGGTGATCTAACATGCGACTTTCCGAATTCCATTCTCGAGCGTTAACCACTCACCCAACTTGTTCGGTGACAAAACAACTCCAAAATACCTTCCCAAAGAAGAAACGGTTATACGTGGATCTCACGTTTCATTAAGTCTGAGTAAAGATCTCAGGTAAGTTATCGAATTAATGAAGCTGTTGAGCCAAAAAATAGTGTCAAAATACTAAAATACAACAGCGATGAATGAGGACAAATTTTACGTAAGAATCTGAAATAACTTAATATTTCGAATATTGAAAATTATGTGTCAGCTAAAAAAAGACTCTGCGATCAAGGACGACACTGCAAACTGTTCCAAAATTTTATAGTTTAGCGCTGTTATTCTCTGCAGTTGGTTTGTAGAACAGCAGTTATAGTTGAAGGAGGAAATTGTGAGTTTACGCTGAGCATTTGACCACTCGGAACTTGCTTTCCATTTAAAACAGAGGGTCTGGCTGGGAGTAATATCATAAAGTCTATAAGCTGAGTAATGATAAAAATCTACATTATCACCTGTTTAAAAAAGTTTTCTCACTGAAAGAAAGTTATTATTTGACTTGTGTAATTGCTGCAGATGATTCTTTTCAAACATTTCTAGGGCTTAATTTCAGTGTTATTTCGTTGTATGTGTACTAAGATTTCAGATAAGTCATGATGATGTTTCGCATTGTGGTTGATAACTTCCCTGAGTTTAACAGAATTCATTTTACATAGGCCATATTAAAACTGATTACAACCGTCTGCTTCCGTAAAAGATTTTTAATCGCTATAAAACTAAGTTTTGTGAATAGAAACTTAGAATACGTGGCCACGAACGTGAAAGTAGGTATTTAAATAATCTCCCAGTACGTGGCTTCTCACGAAACGTAGCCCACTTCTGCAAGATTTTAACTCAACTGTCTTGTATTTAGGCAGCATTAGTCAAGCAATATATTTACTGCAACTTGTCAGTTCCTTTCCTCCATTTTTCCATGTGTTTGTTTCATTTTTTTTTTTAAAATCCATCTTATTTAACATATGCTGATGCGTATATCCGTAACAACTTTCTCCAGCAGGTAGAAGAATAAAAATCCTGTTCCGACGCCATAAGCATAATCTGTCGATTTCGCGTGAGACATTGCAAGGAACAGTAGTCATTCCACTAATTTTTATGACTGTCGGGCATTTAAACTGTTTTAATACTAGAAAATCTAAAATAAATCGGTCATTGCTTAGTTTGATTATAGTGTATCAACATGCAAATTCAGACATATTATACACTTCATAAACAAAATACTAAAAAGGTTTTTTGTTAAAAAAAAAGAGAAGAGATTTGCTTCCCATTTTGGTGAAATATTTTTCAAATGGTATATAAAGAAATCAAACAGAAAGAAATGAGTTATAAATCCTAGCTAACTTGGTGAAAAGGCTGATGTGAATTTGAACAAACAGATTTTACTCTCCGAAATCGTGAAATTAAGTAAGAAAGGAATTAATATAAAATTGTTGTCGTAAAAATTTTCTTGAGTAGTCATTTAAATTTGTTAAAATTACTCATTTAGTTATTTTGTGAAAAATATAAACCGGACGGAAATCGCTATTAGCTCTTCTATAAACAAAAGGAGAAAGTCGTTCAGAATGAAATTAACTGATCAGTAGTTTCGTAAATACAGCGAGGAATTAGATTTTTTCCCCGATTTTTTACAAAAACTTAGTAGAAATCGGCAAATAAAAATTTAAACATTTTAAACGTCACTGGTTTTCATTTCATCTGTAAAAAGATTATGCCAAGAAAATTTTTCTTGAGTCTGCCAACAAGATCTTTATTATTTTTTTCCCATCCCATGTTTTTTCAAAAATTAAAACTAAATTAAGGTATAAATAATTAAACTCGTTCGCAATCACAAATATTAAAGAACGAATTATTTACCGACGTTGGCCATAAATACAATTCTCTCGGGTGACAAGCTGAGTGAACAAGAGTTTCCCAACTTCGTTTTTATCGCCGAAATATAGAGTGGAAACTCTTTGTTCACTCCGTTTGTCATGCGAGAGGATTATTATATCAAAGGTTAAGGGTTCAGATTGATAGACAAAGAAACAAACAGTATAAGTTAGGGCGTTGGCATGTGTTTCTTTAATTGATTGATCGTTATGTATTATCCCATACTGTGTTGAAAAACAAATGTGTGCAGTTATTCAGATAATGGAAACGTGATACTCGTGGCCTACAGTACGATTTAAAATGGGTTGTTCAATTAAAATGAAAAACAAGGAAATAACGTAGAAACAAGCTTCGGCTGGACTTGCTGCACAAGCAGAAATTAATCAACACAGCAAGCTGTTTCGTAGCCTGAATTGGACAGCATAGGCACTGTTACACATTGTGTTTATGACTTTAGAACTTTCCTTTCTCATTGGAACTCGACTGTAAGCTTATGAGAGATTTCCATCTGCAGTATTCTGACACTGGCTTGAGGTGTTCTGATGTTAAAACTTTTAGATTTGTATATTTCTTACTTATTTGTTGTTGAGACGCATTATAAACGTATTTTTTCTGTCAAGTTTATGGAGATAAAACCTACCAGCCTTTCTGCCAGTCGTTCATTGCCTTTTAGCAGACGTCTTTTACTAGGTCCATAGGACTGTCAAATCTATCTATATATATAAAGATGAATGTATGTATGTTTGTTTGTTAGTTTGTTTGTTCTTCATACAAATCCACAGCTTTCATCCGATCTCGATGAAACTTTGCACACTTATCCTTTGAAACAAGGAAAAATACTGTCTACATTTGGTTGAAAAATTATCTGTATAAATAATACATGTTGTCTCATAATTTCGAAATGCTACTGAATGGCGATAGACAGACGCGTTGGATATGGACGTCTCTATACTGCCTGCTCCGTGTATCGGTCAGACAGCTCAGTGGTTAAAGCGCTTGCTTACAAATGTTTGGCTGGTGGTCTCCGGTTCAAAACTCAGTGGAGGCTAAGATTTTTAAAAATTGTTTTTGATCTTAAGAGTCACGCCTGGGCCGGATTGAATGTTAAACCGTAGATATCACAAAGTTAGGGGTGCAATGCGAGGCAAATCGTAGGTAGTCTTGCAATGCTGTAGGTGTACACTTTTTTACGTTATAATGATTCTTCAAGGGGTTGTTCGCAGTCAGAGAGAGAGAGAGAGAGTGTGTCAGTGTGAACCGCAGTAATAATACTATAAATACGGAAGTAAGTCTCTTTCTTTTTGTTACGTTTTGACGACCAAATGGCTATATCGATGTTGATGGAATTTGACAAGAAAATCTGTATGAGGGCACAGGACATTTTCTCCGGTATGTTTCGTAGTTGCAGTCACGAAATTTTGAAACCTTATCGAATGGTGACAGAAATATGTTGGAAATTGATTCTCTTCAAGAGACTGGTTCGACGGTAGAATGATATAGTGATAGCATTCCTGTCATATTATGCCGACTCGGTGTTGTTTGGGTCCAATCCTTCGTTACCAACAACTTTCTATATTCAATTCTGGCAAAAAATTCTTAATCCACGCGTACGAAGTCGCGGGTACGAGCTAGTCCTAAATATACCCTACCGGTTGGAAAATATTTTCTCGCTAGCATTTGCAAATAATCCTATCGTCGGCTATTGTTGTTCGTTTCCCTTTTCCATTTTTCCTTTGCCGAAGTGCTATTCTTTGTTCTATTGTTCATTTAAATCCAGGCTAACTTTAAATCCATGATAACACATTATATAAATACCCATTTTAATATAATGCAGTAATTTGACATAAATCCATATCAGTCACTGATATAGTGATTTTTCAGATGATTTGAAAAACATCAAGGATTAAGTTCCCAATACTGACTCTTTAAGCAGTGAATGTGATAGAACTGTTTGTGAGATGGTGAATGTTGGTCTAACAATAAGATGTGGCGATCGATAATAAGACAAAAACTTATTAGAGAGATTTTATGCAGTGTTATTAGGTTTATATTTAGAATTTATTACGAAGTTAGAATAGAAGGTAGAAACACTGCTTACGCATTCGGTTTATTCCGTTAAGAACTTTCCTTCCTCTATCAAATTCGACCGTACAGTTGAAACAACGATTTCCTTCTGCAGCATTCTGATGCCAGGAAGTTCCATATAGGTTGGTTTGTTTACCGACTGGATGAGAAACTCCGCATAGCAGGCTGTATGACCTAGCGGTGAAGGTTTGAAACTGTGTTGGGTGATTTTTTTCCCCCTTTCATTTTCAAACCATTCCAACATACCCACTCTTACATATAACGTATGTAATTTTTGTAATAAAATAGATAAAAATTAACACATCAGACAAATAAACTATTTCTATTAAATCTTGCTGAATAAAATCTTCTCTAACCGAAAGCAATGAGCTATAAAATGAATCATCTCTTAAATTCACTCCTCATAACAAACGATTTCTAGCACACTCATCTCTGGAATTTTCGAAAGAGTGACTATTTCAAAGAACATACCAGATATAGCTTTTTTTTAGCTTATGGCTATACGCCTCGTCGACGTCGAGGTGACGGACTGGGGTCAAGGGACGGAAGGATTTCGGCCATGGTCTTTAAAAACATCCATCCCAGCTCAAGGAGAGTGATTTGGGGAAACCATGGAAAACCCAAATCTGGATGGCCGGACAGGGAGTGAAATCTGTATCCTCCCGAATGCGAGGCCAGAGCGTCACTGCTTATCCCATCACACTCAGTCATTACAATCTGTCACAATGCTTAAAAAACTGCTTCGTCAAAAAAGGTGATTATATAGAAAAATATATAATTTTCAACATTTAAAATGATGAATATATTACAGAAAATAAATTTATTTTGTATCTACAATTGGTTTGGACGCCTTACTTTTGGGATTTCCTTCGTACAATAAATATGGATTTCCACTGTATTTTTACATATCAGCCTGATTATTTAAGTTGGATAGTTGAAGACAAACCCATAAACTTTTGAACTAATGTGCTGGTGATAAATTATTTATTTTACGTGTTATAGAGGCCGGTAAGAGGAAATTTAAGATTTATTTCCTCATACAGCGTTGTCAAACTTCCTGCATCGTTGTCAGATTGTCTGCCTTCTAGCAGTGCTGAAGAGCTTTCCGTGTTCAGGGAATAATGTCTCATAGCTAGTAGACGTTATCAAAAGTAGAAACACATTTCCGTTTTCCTCCTGTTTGACGTATTATACCTTTATGGAATTGATTTCTTCCTTTATAACAGTTTGATTCTTTATACAGATTGTCAATAACCATTTAATTACGAAATTTTCTTTTATATATCTTTACTTCGCTTACATGATGGATTGGGCGCTTCTGCCTGCAAGGCGTCGTAGCTCTGTGGTAAGGCTGTGGTGTGATGATCCAACGGTCGTGAGTTCGAGCCAGCTTCAAGTTGTATATTTTTCGTTCTTTATTTCCTTTTCACTTGTTAAAAAATACATAACATATATGTGTAAAACATAAAGTGACTACATATGGGTAATAATTATGTTTTACAGAGAATGGTTTATAAATAATTTCTATTCTCAAACGTCATCAAGACTGACAAGGAAATACCTGTCATTCTTCCTTAGATTGGCTTTATGAAAGTGCTCTCTGTGTCCATTGGCAAGTGGCAGTTCTAGTTCGTACCATATAGTTTTCTAGACTCGCCTCTAGCGTGAAAAGATCACCATACAATTTGTTAAGCAACTATCGTCCTGGAATTATTTACAAACGGGAAAGTGTCGAGGACTATTGTAGTTAAAGAATCACGAATCTGAGCCGCGAAACTGTCTTGGTAAACTGGGCAATATTTTCCTTTGTTTTCTATAAATCCCTGAAAATTAACCCTGTTCTTAATTTAAGAAATTGTAATTGAATGATGCATTTTTAATTTCGCCCAGTTTCAATTTTAAAATAAGTTGGTCCTATCTGGCAGTATTATGGAAGAATTTAAAAACAGCAATAGCACTTATTTATAATCGATTAGAATTTTCGGTTAATGGACAAACACGGGAATAACCATGTTCTACGAGGTAGATTTTTTGTATTATGAAATTACAGAAACAATCACAAAGAGATTATTTCGGAAAAGTTTGTCTGCAAGACAGATTGAATGAAACTGTCTTCCTTAGCTGCGTTGCATACACTTTGCCGAGGAAGAAAGCAGCCAGAGCGCCATGGTCCTGTGTTTAGCGTTCAAGGTTGAAACGGACGGTTCTTAGTTCGAATCCAAGTATTTCATATTTTTTTAAATTTATTTTTATTCCCTTTATAAACGTACCGAACCTACACATAGCTTATGCGAAGAATATATCCATGATTCTTTCCTAACTGCGTCAGGGAATATCATACTTGAAACTGAAAGTATCAAATATTTCTTAACCAGCTGTCGACGTAAATATGAACGCTTCTGTGACGTCAACAGTGAAAGAAAGCTACTCGTGATTCTAGCCTCGCCAAAATCACATTGTCTGTCCCTTATCAAACGGCACACATATTTCCAGTGGCGGATCCAGGATTTTGGTTTGGGAGGGCCTTGAGCGGTTTTTGACTTTGATTTTCGGGGGGGGGGGGCGAGGGACGAGATCCGACACTGTATGTTTCCAAAATAATTATTAGCTCATGGGCCACATTACCGCCAATGTCGCGCATGAGCTAACAAAATGTGGAGCGCTAAGTGATATACAATGGTAAACAACAAACTTGCTATTACATATGTGGACTGAGATAATTCTTTCAGTATTTTTGGAAAGAATGTTCAAAAATTTAAACTAGTCTAAATCGTCTTAATATAATGCTTATTGCTAAACTGTTTAGAAATCAAATCGTTGTAATTGTAACTTATAATTACTGTTTCTTATATTCACAGAACAAGTGGCCTTAAAAAATGATTGTTCTACATCCAACAAGTGTATTCATGTTTGAGATCAGACTTTAATTTTAAACAATTTGCTGTATAATGTAATAATGGTTTTTTTAACATATAATATGTATTTTGCAGCAAGTGGAAAGTAAACAATGAATGAAAAAATATTTAGGACGACATGGGATCGAACCCAAGACCATCAGGACGAGAAGACAGTGCGTTACCACTCAGTCACCTTCAACTTTACAGAAAAATGCCTCGTGAATTATATAACCAAAGTAAAGATATATACAAAAAGATACAGAATTTCGAGTAATCTGTATAAAGAAAAACTGTTATTACAGAAGTAATAAGTTAAATAAAAATATTCTAGATCAAACTGGAAGAAAAATATTTTTTCATTTCGCCAATGTGTCTGTTCTCTTCACACCGTCCAGCTATGAGACACGATTCCTTGTATAGGAAAATTGCTACACCACTGCCAGTAATCAGAAGACGTGGCAACGTTGTAAACAGTCAGTATTGCAACGTCGTACCGGGAAATAGTCTTAACTTTCCTACTTCCTTCGACCAAGAAGAATACCTTTATAACGCGAAAATAATACACGTAATAATTTAACACGAGCAGCACATTCGGCAAAAGATTTTATATTTCACTACAATTATACAACTGAATGCTGGAAATTACAGCTGGTAATTGAAAATACGGTGGGAATACACATTAATTGTACGAGGGCAATCCAAAAAGTAAGGTCTCCTAAGCATTTATAGATACAGAATTAAATTATTTTCTTTAATTTATTAACACTGTTTTAAAGATTGAGAAAAGCGGTGACGCTCTGGCCTCACATTCGGGAGGACATAGGTTGAAATCCTCGAACGTCATGCAGATTTGGGGTTTCAAAGGTTTCCCAAAATCACTCCATATGAAAACTGGAATGGTTCCTTTAAAAGAGCATGGCCGACATCCTTGCCACTATTCCTACCGCACCCTCGGAAGGAATTCGGCCCTGGTCTTCTAAAAGAATCATCTCAGCATTTGGCTGGAGTGATTTGGGGAAGCCATGGATGGCCCATATCTGGATGACTGATCGGGGATTCGAAGCCGCCTCCTCCCGAATGCAAGTCCCGAGCGTTACCGCTCACCCACGACGCTCGTTCTTCCGGTCTTTAGACAATATCAAACTTATTTTACCGGTAGACTGTGTTTGTTTGAATTCTTGAGGCTTAGGTGATTTTGGAGTCGATTATCACGGGTGACGAAACGTTTTTTTAAGTGACAATGGTAGTTTAATTTATTTTTATTGCACTAATAATTAGCTCTTTGCCATTTCCTCTCACGTATTAACATAATGCATAAACATTAAAGCACCTACAGACTTACAGAAATAATTCCAACCAAAAATTATTAGTTTCTGAATCGTTAAGTTCGCTCTATAGTGAAATAATTATTTTGGAAACATACAGTGTCGGATCTCGTCCCTCGCCCCCCCCCCCCGAAAGTCAAAGTCAAAAACCGCTCAAGGCCCTCCCAAACCAAAATCCTTTATCCGCCACTGGAAATATGTGTGCCGTTTGATAAGGGACAGACAATGATATTTGGCGAGGCTAGAATCACGAGTAGCTTTTTTCACTGTTGACGTCACAGAAGCGTTCATATTTACGTCGACAGCTGGTTAAGAAATATTTGATACTTTCAGTTTCAAGTATGATATTCCCTGACGCAGTTAGGAAAGAATCATGGATATATTCTTCGCATAAGCTATGTGTAGGTTCGGTACGTTTATAAATGGAATAAAAATAAATTTTAAAAAATATGAAAAACTTTGATTCGAACTAAGAACCGTCCGTTCATCAACCTTGAACGCTAAACGCAGGACCATGGCGCTCTGGCTGCTTTCTTCCTCGCAAAGTCTATGCAACTCAGCTATGGAAGACAGTTTCATTCAATCTGTCTTGCAGACAAACTTTTCCGAAATAATCTCTTTGTGATTGTTTCTGTAATTTCATAATACAAAAAAATCTACTCGTAGAACATGGTTATTCCCGTGTTTGTCCGTTAACCGAAATTCTAATCGATTATAAATAAGGCTATTGCTGTTTTTAAATTCTTCCATAATACTGCCAGATAGGACCAACTTATTTTAAAATTGAATCTGGGTGAAATTAAAAATGCATCATTCAATTACAATTCTTAAATTAAGAACAGGGTTAATTTTCAGGGATTTAAATAAAACAAAGGAAAATATTGCCCAGTTTACTAAGACAGTTTCGCGGCTCAGATTCGTGATTCTTTAACTACAATACTCCTCGCCACTTTCCCGTTTGTAAATAATTCCAGGACGATAGTTGCTTAACAAATTGTATGGTGACTGCATTGCTTGTGATGTTTTCACGCTAGAGGCGAGTCTAGAAAACTATATGGTACGAATAGAACTGCCACTTGACAATGGACACAGAGAGCACTTTCATAAAGCCAATCTAAGGAAGAATGACAGGTATTTCCTTGTTCAGTCTTGATGACATTGAGAATAGAAATTATTTATAAACCATTCTCTGTAAAACATAATTATTACCCATATGTAGTCACTTTATGTTTTACACATATATGTTATGTATTTTTTAACAAGTGAAAAGGAAAAAAGAACGAAAAATATACAACTTGAAGCTGACACGAACTCACGACGTTGGAGCATCACACCACAGCCTTACCACAGAGCTACGACGCCTTGCGGGCAGAAGCGCCCAATCCATCATGTAAGCGAAGTAAAGATATATAAAGAAAGAAAATTTCGTAATTAAATGGTTATTGACAATCTGTATAAAGAATCAAACTGTTATAAAGGAAAAAATCAATTCCATAAAGGTATAATACGTCAAACAGGAGGAAAACGGAAATGTGTTTTTACTTTGATAACGTCTACTAGCTATGAGACATTATTCCCTGAACACGGAAAGCTCTTCAGCACTGCTAGAAGGCAGACAATCTGACAACGATGCAGGAAGTTTGACAACGCTGTATGAGGAAATAAATCTTAAATTTCCTCTTACCGGCCTCTATAACACGTAAATAAATAATTTATCACCAGCACATTAGTTCAAAAGTTTATGGGTTTGTCTTCAACTATCCAACTTAAATAATCAGGCTGATATATAAAAATACAGTGGAAATCCAGATTTATTGTACGAAGGAAATCCCAAAAGTAAGGCGTCCAAACCAATTGTAGATACAAAATAAATTTATTTTCTGTAATATATTCATCATTTTCAATGTTGAAAATTATCTATTTTTCTATATAATCACCTTTTTTTGACGAAGCAGTTTTTTAAGCATTGTGACAGATTGTAATGACTGAGTGTGATGGGATAAGCAGTGACGCTCTGGCCTCGCATTCGGGAGGATACAGATTTCACTCCCTGTCCGGCCATCCAGATTTGGGTTTTCCATGGTTTCCCCAAATCACTCTCGTTGGATGCTGGGATGGATGTTTTAAAAGACCATGGCCGAAATCCTTCCGTCCCTTGTCCCCAGTCCGTCACCTCGACGTCGACGGGCGTATAGCCATAAGCTAAAAAAAAAAGCTATATCTGGTATGTTCTTTGAAAATAGTCACTCTTTCAAAAATTCCAGAGATGAGTGTGCTAGAAATCGTTTGTTATGAGATGATTCATTTTATAGCTCATTGCTTTCGGTTAGAGAAGATTTTATTCAGCAAGATTTAATCTGATGTGTTAATTTTTATCTATTGTTTATTACAAAAATTACATACGTTATATGTAAGAGTGGGTATGTTGGAATGGTTTGAAAATGAAAGGGGAAAAAAATCACCCAACACAGTTTCAAACCAACGACCGCACCGTTAGTAGTCGGGAACCTTCACCGCTATATCATACAGCCTGCTATGCGGAGTTTCTCATCCACTCGGTAAACAAACCAACCTATATGGAAGAGTATCCTCGTAGCAGCCGACCGGGAAGGTTGTGCATCCGGCTCTCTCATCGTGTGCGCGATCAGCTCGTTCGGAAGTTTTCGAGTTCGCGAGTGTGTTTATATTATTTTATAATACATTCAGTCTGATTCTTCCGAGTGATATAATTAGTATACTACTAAAATATTTCTTGGGACAGCTAAATGATGGCTGACCCGCCTGATACGGGACAGACTATAAAGACGGCATTATAAACGTGCTACACAAACATCCCAATTCCAGTCTCACAATCAGTGATCTATACCACGAGTGATATGCTACAAACTCAAACAGCAAGATCAGCAAACGAGCAGCTATTTACCTCTCACACCTCAGAAGAAGAGCAGCAATGCTATCAACAACTCCAACATCTGCAGCAACAACATCAGCAGCGCCAGCAGCAGCAACTACAACAACAACAGCAGCAGCAGCATCAACAGCAGCAGTTACAGCAGCAGCAGCAGCAACAACAACATCAGCAGCAGCAGCAGCAGCAACAGCAGCAGCAGTTACAGCAGCAAGAGCAGCAGCAGCAGCAGTTACAGCAGCAGCAGCAGCAGCAACAACATCAGCAGCAGCATCAGCAGCAGCAACAGCAGCAGCAGCAACAGCAGCAGCAGCAACAGCAGCAGTTACAGCAGCAGCATCAACAGCAGCAGTTACAGCAGCAAGAGCATCAGCAGCGTCAACAGCAGCAGCAGCAACATCATCAACAGCAGCATCAACAACAGAGGCGGTATCTGGAGATGGAAACTGGGCCGGGAGGCGTCCACAAACAGGACCCGCATTACCTCCTAGGCGCAGCCATTCATCACATGGCTCGGAGAGGCGACAATCCTAAAATACGGGTGAGTCAAACCAACCAGTGAAACGTAGATGTGTGCAGAGACCAGAAATGGGGCAGGACCAAGGTAGTCCCACAACTAACAGAACAGACGGAAGAAGTAGATATGCTCGATACAAACAAGGTCCATCGAGGTTAATCTATCCCTAGCTACGGCACTAGACCAATCCAGTCCCAACCACACGCAGTCTGATTCGATAGCTCCAACTTACAGAAGCAAAGACAATAGATACAACCCTACAGATAGTGGTCCGTACTATATTTTCGTAGAGAGCCTGGATAGGAATGTCGGAAACTTGCATCCAATGCTATAGGTAAATTAATATTCCAGCATAATAACACTATAAAAAGGGACATTATCAACATCACCTCCATGGGGAAAAACCGTCTTAGAATTGAAGCTAGCACTGCAGTTGTCGCCAATTCAATAGTACAACTAGAAATCTTCAAAACAAAAACTTAGAAGTATACATTCCTAACTTCTTGATCCACAAACAGGGAATTATAAGGAATGTGGACACCTCCCTGAGTGAGGAAGAACTTGTACAGGAAATAGTCTCCCCTGTCCCAGTAGTGCGTATTAAACGCTTCACCAAAAGGAGTCAGTCGAACCAAGATCTTGTAGTAGCCATACCAGTTTGTTTGGTATCCTTTCGATCTCAGAGCCTACCGACCCATGTAACGATACTCGGAACCCGATGTGCTGTGGAACCATACGTTTCCCCCGTTATCCAGTGTGCTGTTTGTTTACGGCTGGGTCACCGTCAAGGCCAATGTAAATCTCGTGAGCCACAATGCAGTAGATGTGCTGGCCCCCACTTGGCGGTCAACTGTAATAATCTCTCAACTATATGCTGCGCCCTCTGTCGTGGCCAACATCATGCTACAGACAGGAATTGCCCAGTATATCTCAAACACCGGAAGCAAAACAAGCCATCGCGTTCAGAACAAACGCCACTTTTCCTGGCAGAGAACAACAATTTCGTGGCTACGCTCAGGTGGCCTCTTCTACACCACAATTAAGTAGTCACACGGAATTTCCGCCTCTACCAGCACGACTACAGCACTGTCTGCCTACTCTATACTCAACACAACAGTCAATGTCACCTCTACTACAGGCACAACCACAACAGCCAGTACTACAGACGCAGCATCTGACCATAACACCACAACTACCGACCGCAGACGCGGCACGCCAAGTCGCACAGGCACCATCAGCTCCCAGTGATGCAAACAGTAGTAAATACACCCAGTGCGCTTGAGCTCCCGTTGCTACACAGTTATGAAAATACCGCTGCAGATCCTCCTCGATCTCTATATCCACGAACAGAAAGTATGCTCTCTATACAGCCAGAATCTTCAAGCTCTGCTCAGCAAAACATTGAACAAAACCTCATCAATAGATATGTCTGGTCAAAAGGACCAAAGTCCTATAAAACTCTCGGTTTACTAAAGAAAACTCATCTACAAATCTAAGACAACATTTGTTTACATACAATGGTCCCATGTCTCCAATTATCACGAGTAACCAGCATCCCGCCACTCCAGTCAGTCTGATCGAAAACCCTCAAACCTGCACCCTGCCCTGGGAGGGCGCTCAAATCACCCGCAACATACAGCCTGATGCAGTGCAACAACCAAATGCCTTCAACCAACCTGCCGAGATACATTATACCAAAAACGGAACCTTGTTAGAAAAAATATTTAATCTAATTATGCTTCTGATCCAAGAAGCCAAAACTCCAACAGCGGGTACATTTAATCCAACAATAATTTTAGAAACTCTGTCAAATATTCTACAACAAGATGGGAGAAATTAAGCTATACAATGGAACGCTCGTTCAATCAGAGAAAATAGGGAACAATTTCAACGAGAACTATGTGTTAATATCTCTTTATAAAGAAAGCACTTACAATAATAATAAAAAAGGCCTCCATAAATCATGTAATTTCCTTACAGTTATACTAAATGTAACGATCTTTGTTGTACATTGGCTGTTAGGAGATTAACATAAAACGTCGAGTGTTATTGTATCGAATGTTATTGTCCATACCAAGATTATACCAACATTGTTTTACTGATTTATTTTATGATCCATTGTGAAATATGACTTTATTACTTTACTTGTTTAAACTAATGTAAATGTTGAAGCTGGCCGTATGGTCGATAGACCGAAGGCCATTAAAATAAATAAAATTAAAAAAAAAAAAAAAAAAAAAAAAAAAAAAAAAAAAAAAACCTATATGGAACTTCCTGGTATCAGAATGCTGCAGAAGGAAATCGTTGTTTCAACTGTACGGTCGAATTTGATAGAGGAAGGAAAGTTCTTAACGGAATAAACCGAATGCGTAAGCAGTGTTTCTGCATTCTATTCTAACTTCGTAATAAATTCTAAATATAAATCCTAATAACACTGCATAAAATCTCTCTAATAAATTTTTGTCTTATTATCGATCGCCACATCTTATTGTTAGACCAACATTCACCATCTCACAAACAGTTCTATCACATTCACTGCTTAAAGAGTCAGTATTGGGAACTTAATCCTTGATGTTTTTCAAATCATCTGAAAAATCACTATATCAGTGACTGATATGGATTTATGTCAAATAACTGCATTATATTAAAATGGGCATTCATATAATGTGTTATCATGGATTTAAAGTTAGCCTGGATTTAAATGAACAATAGAACAAAGAATAGCACTTCGGCAAAGGAAAAATGGAAAAGGGAAACGAACGATAGGATTATTTGCAAATGCTAGCGAGAAAATATTTTCCAACCGGTAGGGTATATTTAGGACTACCTCGTACCCGCGACTTCGTACGCGTGGATTAAGAATTTTTTGCCAGAATTGAATATAGAAAGTTGTTGGTAACGAAGGATTGGACCCAAACAACACCGAGTCGGCATAATATGGCAGGAATGCTATCACCAACATATTTCTGTCACCATTCGATAAGGTTTCAAAATTTAGTGACTACAACTACGAAACATACCGGAGAAAATGTCCTGTGCCCTTCATACAGATTTTCTTGTCAAATTCCATCAACATCGATATAGCCATTTGGTCGTCAAAACGTAACAAAAAGAAAGAGACTTACTTCCGTATTTATAGTATTACTAGCCTCGTACCCGCGACTTCGTACGCGTGAATTAAGATTTTTTTGCCAGAATTAAATATAGTAAGTTGTTGGTAACTAAGGATTAGTCCCAAACAATATCGAGTCGGCATAATATGAC
This sequence comes from Vandiemenella viatica, assembly GCA_031002005.1. NCBI lineage: Eukaryota > Metazoa > Arthropoda > Insecta > Orthoptera > Morabidae > Vandiemenella > Vandiemenella viatica. The sequence goes on from JARYHS010009186.1 coordinate 185,039,233, forward strand.
AGGAAAGTTTTCACTATATCATTCTACCGTCGAACCTGCCTCTTGAAGAGAATTAATTTCCAACATCTGTCACTATTCGATAAGATCTCAAAATTTCGTGACTACAACTGTTAATCATACTGGAAAAAATATCCTGTGCCCTTCATACAGATTTCCTTATAAAATTCCATCACAACGATATAGCCATTTGGTCGTCATAACGTAACAAAAAGACAGAGACTTACATCTCTAATTATAATAATAATATTACTGTGGTTCACACACACTGACTGATAACAAAACCTGAGGGATCATTATAACGTAAAAAAGTATACACCTACAACATTGCAAAAATACCTACGATTTGCCTCGCTTTGCACCCCTAACTTTCTAATATCTACGGTTTAACATTCAATCCGAATAACCTACGGCCCAGGCCTGACTCTTACAATGAAAAACAATTTTTAAAAATCTTATCCCCGACGGAGATTTGAACCGGAGACCACGACGTTCGCAAGCCAGCGCTTTAGCCACTCAGCTGCCCGGCCGCTACGGGGAAACTCGGTACGGAGTCGTCCACATCCAACGTCTCTGTCTACCGCCGTATTTCGAAGTTATGAGACAAATGTGTTATTTATACAGATAATTTTTCAACCAAATGTAGACAGTATTTTTCTCCTTGTTTCAAAGGATAAGTGTGCAAAGTTTCATCGAGATCGGATGAAAACTGTGGATTTGTATGAAGAACAAACAAACCAACAAACAAACCAACAAACAAACAAACAAACAAACGTACATTCATCTTTATATATAAAGATTACTGCGGTTCACACTGACACACTCTCTCTCTCTCTGACTGCGAACAGCCCCTTGAAGAATCATTATAACGTAAAAAAGTGTACACCTACAGCATTGCAAGACTACCTACGATTTGCCTCGCATTGCACCCCTAACTTTGTGATATCTACAGTTTAACATTCAATCCGGCCCAGGCATGACTCTTACGATCAAAAACAATTTTTAAAAATCTTAGCCTCCACGGAGATTTGAACCGGAGACCACCAGCCAAACATTTGTAAGCAAGCGCTTTAACCACTGAGCTGTCTGACTGATACACGGAGCAGGCAGTATAGAGACGTCCATATCCAACGCGTCTGTCTATCGCCGTTCAGTAGCATTTCGAAATTATGAGACAACACGTATTATTTATACAGATAATTTTTCAACCAAATGTAAACAGTATTTTTCTCCTTGTTTCAAAGGATAAGTGTGCAAAGTTTCATCGAAATAGGATGAAAGCTGTGGATTTGTATGAAGAAACTTAGTTTTATAGCGATTAAAAACTTTTACGGAAGCAGACGGTTGTAATCAGTTTTAATATGGCCTATGTAAAATGAATTCTGTTAAACTCAGGGAAGTTATTAACCACAATGCGAAACATCATCATGACTTATCTGAAATCTTAGTACACATACAACGAAATAACACTGAAATTAAGCCCTAGAAATGTTTGAAAAGAATCATCTGCAGCAATTACACAAGTCAAATAATAACTTTCTTTCAGTGAGAAAACTTTTTTAAACAGGTGATAATGTAGATTTTTATCATTACTCAGCTTATAGACTTTATGATATTACTCCCAGCCAGACCCTCTGTTTTAAATGGAAAGCAAGTTCCGAGTGGTCAAATGCTCAGCGTAAACTCACAGTTTCCTCCTTCAACTATAACTGCTGTTCTACAAACCAACTGCAGAGAATAACAGCGCTAAACTATAAAATTTTGGAACAGTTTGCAGTGTCGTCCTTGATCGCAGAGTCTTTTTTTAGCTGACACATAATTTTCAATATTCGAAATATTAAGTTATTTCAGATTCTTACGTAAAATTTGTCCTCATTCATCGCTGTTGTATTTTAGTATTTTGACACTATTTTTTGGCTCAACAGCTTCATTAATTCGATAACTTACCTGAGATCTATACTCAGACTTAATGAAACGTGAGATCCACGTATAACCGTTTCTTCTTTGGGAAGGTATTTTGGAGTTGTTTTGTCACCGAACAAGTTGGGTGAGTGGTTAACGCTCGAGAATGGAATTCGGAAAGTCGCATATTAGATCACCGGATCGGTTGTCCTGGTTTCGGTTTTCCATGGTTTTCCGAAATTACTCCAAGCGAATGCCGCGACGTGTTTCCCAAATTAACATGGCTGCGATACTTGGCGTTCCTTTCCCCAGCGCTCTGCAGGCCCTAATGACCTTGAAATCGGCTGGTTGTAAAGCCCCAACCAATTAAAAACTTTGTTATGCCTTCACAGTTTTGAACTTCATCCTGCTATAGCTGTGATGACAGCAAATTTGTTGATACATAGATTAGATTGGTGAATATCAGTCAATAATTTCCTTTCACTACTAAGCATGCTACAGGAGACAGTTAAGATCGCAGTAACAAACCACCATTAACTGTTCGACGGAAATTGTTAGATTTTTATGATCAAGAAGATTATCCATTCTGACTACAATTTTGCTTTTAACGTCACTTACGTAGGCCTATACAACGAAGACAGTAGAACAATTAGTTCTGATAGGATGCATGAATAGCATTCTGAATCAGTGACTGCTGATCTACCTATCATAGCGAAACTTTGGATCGTCTTTCTAAGTTAAAAGTAAGCCTTTGAAGCTGCACTTCTTTTCATGAAATTGTTGAAATTTTTACCAGTTCTGTTAGCACTGACATTTTGGCTGTCCACTTTCAAGTATATTTGTCAGTAATTTTATGTATGCCACGGTCAAGAAAATCCATGTTTTGGTTTTCAGAGGATTAACGAAATAATTTCAGGCTAACAGGGGTCTAATTCATACTTGAATACCGTGGCCGGATTCCTTTCCAATCCTTGGTAAATAATCGTTCCTGTGACATTTCAAGAACATAAAAAACATTTAAAGACTGAATTGGTAAAAAATAAACCAATAAAGCATTCGTGTTTGTTTATCGATACGTGCATCTTCTCCATTATTTTAGCTTCTCAGTTGGTGTATGTTGTGATTTTGGTGATCCACAGTAGATTAAACACAAGAAGAACGTAACAGTTCATAAAAATCACTTATGTCCGAGGCTGGACTCGAACCGTCTGCTCCAGGAACTACCCGAGGCTAGCCACCATGCTTCCGGGTCGGCGCCCGTGACGCCTATAAGAGCTAGTTGATGAGTCCTATCAAGACCGCAGTAGAGGGGGCAACAACTCTTATACACGTGTTGACCAGCATTACGTTTCCTTGTTCCCAGCTTCCTGTGTCTTCCTCCAAACTTTTATGTCTCATAAACAACAGTTACAAAATATAAAAACAATTGTTCATTGACATTCGTTATTGATTAGTATGAGCTTCTAAAATTTTCGCACTTGTGAAACTTCTGGTTGTATTCTGGGTTACCAGTTGACTGGTAATAATTTTACTTCTTAAATCAGTGCAGGTTCTACACGGACTACTGTCGGAAGAGTTCACCGTAGTATTAACATCAGAATGGAGTGAAAAGTTGGTATACTATAATAACTTCAAGTAGCAAGAAGCGTATAAATCGCGAAATAAACTAATGATTTCGTACGTGTCCGCTAGAAAACGCAGCAGTTCGTTAATTACCAAATGTTTTAAGTGCCTGTCCTTGGATACTTGCCAATTACGTTTTTGGTAAGGACATCAAATCAACGTTTCACCTGTCGTTTGAGTTTTAACAGCACAATCCACAGAATATTGCTACAGCGAAAAAAGCCGTATTAGTTTTTTTGTTCTTTGCCTGCTTATGAAACACCACTAAAACCACAAAGGTGACAACACTATGCGAAATTGTGTCTTCAACTACTGAACCCTCATCTTGTTTTGTTTTAAAAAGAGTTTTCATTTCGCCTTAAGCAGCTTTCGTTATAAATGGTAGGTGAAAATTATTAGTTTTTTGACGCTAAAATACTGTCTACTCAGACTGCGTTGACGACATCTCATGTCACCGACAACAATAATTAAGTTATAAGTTTTTCCGTATGTTTCTAAAATAAGTTTAAAAGTAGTAAAAGAACACCGCAAAATTAACTAACATCAAAAAGCTGCAATTATTTGTCAACGCACTCACCTAAAACTATCTTCACATCGCAAATATTGATTTTATCATTAATAGTTAGTTATTTTAAGTGACAGATGATCGGTATAATGTCATACTTTCTTCTGACCCTAGCGTTTGTTCAAAATTAACTTTTTGTTTGAAAACGGTAATTTTTTATGTTCTGTATGGAAACGTAATTTCTCTTGAATGTTTTAAAAAGCTAAAATGAAATGCATTCAATGTCTGCACAACTCTTTTATTAACGAAATATAATCCATATTTCCGTTTGTATAACGAATATGTTAAAATATGTCACGTTTTTTTGTGAGGTGGGTGAGTCTCAATTTTGGATAGTAACGTGAATGTACCACCTAGCGGGTATAGTACTGTCTTGGTAGATGTGTAAAATGGGTTGAATAAGTCCCAGGAGGAATTGTAGCGATGTGTAATTCAGGTCGTTCGGATTAATATGAGCATGGTAGTACCATATACGGCTCTAACTGTGATTGTAAAATGAATTGCAGTTTCATTATGGAAGGATTCCTGTTCGCAGTTCAGCTCCATATATTCTCTAAGCACGTTTATTCCTTACGTTTCAGCTGCTAGTCCGTTGATTGGAAGTGTTTATTCAATAATATTGTTGTGAGTATACGTACTGCACTACCGTAGTGGATGTACTTGGATGGTAAGCTGGTTGTTCCTTAGGCAATTCTAATACTACGTTAATGGGGATCAGAATTGGATAAGTAACTACCATATAAGCAAATGGATTAAAACGACGCTAAGAAAATACTTTTGTAAATAAATTTTCATTATTGGGGAATCAAACCAATGGGATAAGAGAGTAGATGGCGAATAGTTCCTAATCGTCGAATTGCGTAGAATTTAGTTATACTCCAATCCTCTGCTTATTTTGTCCTTCTCTTTTGTTGAGGTTTTGTCAGTCAGATCGGTACCCTAAATTTGGTGGCTTCGATGGTATTCTCACAGTCTCACTAGTTTCATCTAAACAGAAATAACTTACTACATTGAAGATACATTATCACCAACCACTGAAATATACAACACTTACAAACATTACAAACTCCGAGAAAGTTGCGAGGAAAATACAGCAGTTAATTTTCTCCAGGAGCATCAAGGGATACGTAACTTCCTTAACTTTCAACATATAGCCGAGAATACCTGGATAACCACGTGTGAGAATTCTATGAGCAAATGTTCAATGAAGGCATTATTTTTCATAATCAGAGTTTACTACCAAAATTTAGTAAAATGTCTAAAACTTTTCTTGTTGATCTCACTATTCACCTACCACAAGCTTGTTCTACATGGATTTTAACAGATCTTTTTTAAACGATTAATATAATAAATGGCTCAGAAAGGTGCTTCTTATATGTGGCATCAACATTTCTCCCAATTGAATGTTGTTTAAATAATGCATTTAGCTTTAAAGAGTCCTCAAAACATTCGCTTCTTGAGTCATTACTCTCTGTAAATCTTCTTGGTTCTTATAAAAGTAACATTAAAAGTTCAGAGAACCAAGGCATTTGGTAAGTTGATGCGGCAGAACATTTGCTGCCATTAATGAGCAACGAAGATTTCATTAAGTTAAAAAAATTCAATTAAAAATACTCTGTGAGACAGCCCGTCAGATTTCGGGTTTTTAACGGAGGCCCTGGTAAATTATAAACGAATAGCTGTGTGTTTGGTGTAGCACTTTACGCTAGAGGGTTTTATAATTTATAAATCAAGTATTAGCTCTTCAAATGGCTTATTAATTAGAAACGGTCACATAAAATGAGTAAATGTCATTGTCAGTGAGACTTTACAACAGGAAATATTAATAACACAGAGTAATAAAATTTCATTACCGGCTTTAAAAATAAATTAGCTGTAAGGCTTAACGAAACCATTAAATATGTAAAATTCAATACAGCTGCACGCAAGGAACGAGTAAAGTGGTTCTTTTGGATTTAAAATTAATCTCCCTACGTTTAACTTAAGCTCTTGTAAAAGTTCAGCAGCAAAGCTAGGCAACTGCCATTCATTTAGAACTCTAAACTTTTCTTCGTGTCTTCTGAGTTCCAGGTTTCACCTCCAGATGTTTCCAAAGATATGAATTTGTGTAAAATATATTCGGAACCTCATACTTATTCATACCTCCAGAATATCCGCAGGAACCTCAGATTATTAACTAAAACTTCAGTTAAATAGAATTCTCTCCACTAATTAGATTCAAACGCAAAAAATACGTGGGATGTTTAGATGACTTCTTTGATGCGATGTATGCTCTAAAAGTGAGACTGAATGGGGTGTCAGATGCGACGAATCCTTTGAAATTTATACGCAAGAATTTAACTGATATTCTCGTTTAACATTGGCTTCCTTATTTTTGAATGCAGACAAAGCTCTGAAGCTGTTTCAACCGATACGCACTCCTATTTCTGAAGGAAACTGTTGCCTTTCCAGTAATATCAATTGAATTAATAGTTTTATTATAATGATATTTCACATGGCAGATAAAAGTTTACCTAGTTTTCAAGTATTACCGAATTAATTACTTCTATGAACGTCGCATTGGTTAATCATCCATCGAATAGTAAGAATATACAACGATTGATGGGTCAAAGAAAGGTTACTTACTGACGAATTTGTTACAGTTGTGTCTTTAGTGGTCATTAAGAATAAACACTGAAGTCTTATCACACACTAATGTGCAGAGAATAGCAGGTTCTGGAACGAATTTAAGAGAAAAATAATGTTTATTGAGTACTGAAATAAACTTGACACTATTCTTTTATAAATCCGCAGAAACGTTTGTCCAGAGAATGTCTAATCAGTAATTATTTAGGTATACATGCTATCAGTGTTTTACTACAGTGGAAGTTGCTAATTTTGTTACTAAAAAGAGGAGAGGAGAGGGAAAGAACACTCAAGCAAACTGATTTTTCTAAGTAGAATCATATTAGGATTATTTCACGTAAATACACATAAACTTTTTGTTTTAATAAAGAAAAATTTATATTTGCAAATTACTGGGATTACAAAATAAGATATAGCAAAAATTTATCGACTCTTTCATTCGTTCTTCGCACGCGCTGTGGGCTCTGTCGAATGAAACAATTAAAATAAATTATTTCCGGAAGACACTACAACTGATATTACATTCATTCATCCGGATCCAACTTTCCTCGGTTTTCCTAGAACACTCCAAGGAAATAAATTTTTTAATGAAATAACCAAAATAAAAAACGGCTACTTCTGTTCTTACCAATCCATGTCGAACATATCCACTTCAACACATTACGTTTATTGCAGCACTAACTGCAGAACTCCCAAGTTTAGTGGGTGAGCAGTAACGCTCTGTCCTCGCATTCGGGAGGGACGCAGGTACGAATCCCCGCCCGGCCATCCAGATTTTGGTTTTCTATGGCTTCCCCAGATCACTCTAAGCGAATGTCGGGATGTTCTTTCAAAAGGCCATGGCTTAATTCCGTTCCTTGCCTCAGTCCCTTCCCGCCTCATATGACCTCGATGTTGACGAGGCGTAAAGATAGAAAAAAAAAACAGCAGAACTAACAGCAAATGTAAAACACATCTCAAGATACATTGTGTCAAACTGATAGGAAAATCTGTTGGCCTGCTAATATCGTGTTTATATGCATCCCCACTTCGTACTGAAAACTATTGTTGCCTGTTGTTAAATATTTTTATGATAGCCTCATCGTGGTTCACGTTTCAAACCTAAGATGACTTCCCACACACACCAGAAGTTTCGATCGGTAGCAGCTGCAGCAAGAAGTTAGGAAACTTGTTTCAATCCGACGGCAAAGACAAAAGACATTTTTAGTTTTATTCGTTCCCAATATCTCACTGCGAATGGAAAGCATCAACTACTTTGCATGCGACATCTATCGTACGATGCTCGACAAGAACCTAAACACACAGTGGAGTAACAGAAACCAACGCCTCCCATAGGTGGTGTTGGAGTACTGCTCTGCAACAGGCAGCATCGTCTAATTGCCAATAAAACGCTGTATTAATAGTTTACACATGGCTCCAACATAGTGGCTTGATAAGAAGGCTCTATACACTTACTGTTATCTTTCAGTTGCCTTTTACACATTTGTAATTGCATAGGTTTAAATTTTTTAGTTGCTCTCCTAACTTAGAAACCATCTAGTATTTTTCAATTCAAGCATTTCCTTCTGCCTAGTTATCCATTTCCAATTCATCTCAATTTTTCGGAATACAAAGCTCAAAATGATTTTACGATCATGACTGTTTTCAGTAACGGTATACTTGCATGACGGCTGCGTGAAATGACCTTAGTCTTTTCCAAGTCATTTATGTTCAACCACAAGCAGTAATGTACTCAAGACACGTTAATATCACCATGACCAGGATGTATCATAGAAATTACGTTAGTAGACCCTGGATTCCCATCAAATATGGACTACCATGTGTTTCATACTCGCAATGTGATAGAAAAAACCCAGGGTGAGTCAAAAAGGACATTTAAACTTTGTAACGATATAGAAATTTATTGAGATAACTTAAAGAATCGATAGATGTGTCATTTTGTAGCAAACAGCCTCACGTTTCACACAAAATTGTCAAGTGTCAATTTGGTTCGATGTGACTACCATCTGTCATGCGACAAACATCCCACCGGTAATCAATTTCTTCCCACACTCGTTGCAGCAAATTTGACGTAACTTGTGCAACGGCAGCGTAGATTCGATTTTTCAGGTCGGCCAAATTGTTTGGTAGGGAAGGAACATGTACAGGATCTTTAATGAATCCCCAGAGAAAGAAATCCAGTGATGTCAAGTCTGGGGAACGAGGTGGCCATGTGATTGGTCCTTCATGGATAATCCACCAACCTGGGAAGCGATTATTGAGAAAACCTCGAACTTCCGTGAGGAAATGAGATGTTGCACCGTCTTGCTGGTAGTAAACCATCCCATCTCGGTCATATTCATCGATTTGTGGAATTAAAAAGTTTTCAAGCATATACACAATTCCAGCGACAGTTTTCTCCATGAAGAAGAAAGGACTGTACACTTTCAATTTGCTAAGGGCACAAAACATATTAACTTTTGGGCTGTCACGATCGTGTTCAAGGGTTGCATATGGATTTTCGCTGCCCCATATTCTGCAGTTGTAGGTGTTCACCGTACCACTGATATGAAATGTTGGTTCATCGCTGAAGATTATGGTGTTCAGAAATGTCTCATCGTCTTCTATCCGATGCAACATATCCGCACAGAATTCCCCACGACCAACCTTATCTGCATGACTAATATGCTGTGCCAATATGAAACTTTATGGTTTCAAGTGAAAAAGTCTACGCAGTACTCGCCAGTCTCTTGTGGAATGCCAGTATCGCGAGGCGCACGTTGCGTTTATTTTTTTGGACTGCGGGCAAAGCTATCCCTAACCTGTTTCGCATAATTGCCAACACGTGAGCAACCAGGTTATTTAGTTTCATCTCACAGTGAACAACTCGTCTCAACAAAGTTCTTGTGCCAAGAGTAAATTGTAGACCTGTTTTGAGATTCTTTAGTGTATTCGGTTCGAAATTTACACCGTGCAGTTGTTGCAGATTCGTTTCGTGAAACCAAAACAAGCAGCGAGCACGCTTCGCACCAGTGAAAGTAGCCATTTTAACTTGCATCAAACACGAGGTTGTTTGGTACAGAATGACACATCTACCGGTTCTGTAAGTTACCTCAACAAATTTCTATATCATTACAAAGTTTTGTTTTTTGTTTTTTTTTTTACTCACCCTGTACAGTTTGTATCAAGCAGCGAGAATATTGTAATATATCGTGTATAAATTCAGAAACGAAAACTCATGGCCTGAAGGAGTGGTTAATTATTTACATTTAACTGAATTAAACTTTGTTCGCACGAAAAATTCCACCGCAAAATGTTTTTTTTCGTTTCAGATTTTCCGTAAATATAAAATTTATTTTGCTTTATTTATTTTTGAAGCAGTTAAATATTTTAAGGTAATTTGCAGAAACAGACAATAAACATTTGCCAAGCAGTTGCAGTATTTAAAGTTACAGATTAAATATTGTGAGAAAATAAACATACTTTCAAGTTGTTTTATTTTATTTTTTCAAGTTTCACCTGACGGTTCTCCAGTATTGTTTAAAGCAATGTACTGGTAAATTCAATTCTGATATGACATATATGTTAAGAAGTACCATAACACATTACAGAAGCTAATTTTCTCACAAAAAGTGAGCGGATCTGATATCGTTAATTCTTGTTTTACTGTACGGTTCAATTTAAGTGGGTAGCAGCGGCTGTGTATTGATGCTTCTAACATGTAAGGAGCCAACACAGGCACTTAATATCTGAAAAAACTTTGCTACACAAATGGAGACAGGATTTGTAGGATATTTTGAAAATAAAGTTTTAGAGTAGCTTTTCTGTGTCAATACGAGAGCGTTGTTGTGACAAAGTATTACTTTGCATTTATATACATTTAATTAAAGACATTATTTATAACTCTATATCGAAATATTGTATTATTTTTTCACATATCCAGAGCCCCTAGAACGCAGTGACAACATATTACGCCACTCGGAATTTAGTGTTTTATATTGGCCCATTTTTGCTTATAGCTTTACGCCTCGTCGACGTCGAGGAGATTAGAGGCGGGAAAGGATGTGAGTGGAAGGAACGGGAAGGAATTCGGCCATGACATGTTGAGGGAAGCATTCCGGCATTCACCTGGAGTTATTTGTGGAAACCATGGAAAACCCAAATCTAAATGTCCGGACGAGGATTCGAACCCACGTCCTCCCGAATGCGAGGCCAGAGCTTTACCGCTCACCCGCCCGGTTTTTATATTGATTTATGAAGATTTACAGGTTTTCCCCCGTCGTCAAGTGATTTATACTTACACAGAAGTGTGTTAGTAAACTTCTTGAACTTCAAAATGACGGATTGCTTTTTAAATAACTTTTATTATGCAGAAAACACTTCAGCAATACATATACGTACCTGGCTTTTAATTTATCTCCGAAGATTAAAGTAAATAATTATTAAAAAAATGTCGTAGCGTTCGTTTTAGTATTATTCCAAGTGAGCTTGCGCGTATGTGATTATCAGCAGCTTAAATAGACATGGTAGAATGTTCTAGAATACAATAAAGACTTCGATCGATGCTTTTGGATATCAGAAAATGGCGTTAACAATATAAATCAGACAAGCACCATTAAAGCTTATCCAAAATTACTTAAAATTGAAACATATTTACAAGCATTTAACAGAACATATACAAAATTAAACAATTCCAAACAGTCAAAATATCACTGAAAACATAATGACTTACACAATATTCCTTGCTACAGTATTGTAATTAATTATGACAAACGCTATACTGCTTTTAATATATTTACAACAGCTGCTCATTCCATATTAAACCATTTTCAGCCACCAAAACACCACAGATTCATAAAAATAATTATACAAATTTAATCCGTTATTTCGCTTCTCATCTCATACATAAATTTAGTTAATTACAAGGATAGAAGTTAGTGGAAACGGGATTTAGGGCTGTGATAATATGCTGAAAAATTGAACCAAGAGAAAATAATATATCGTTGGATGATATTTTTGTACAAATTTGTAGATATTATAGCAAATATTACGTGTCTCAGTTTACAGTTTTTTGTAAAAAATGAAGAATGCACAAGAGACAGGAAGAAAGTAAATCGCAAATTACACATTTAAAAAACTCTGTGGAAACTGAAAATGGGAAATTACAGAAAGGAGGTGATGAGTGTAATAGACAGGCATAAAAGAAAAACAAAGAGTACTGTAATTTTCTAGGATTATTTTAAGATGAAAAAAGAATTTTAAAAAATATCCGATGATGTTGATCATAGAGAATGTAAATTAAAATTTTAAGTTAAGAGAATCTGTTACCAAGAATAGAAAGAAATAAGGTGTCAGATCAGGTTGTCTCGTAGCTTAATTATTAGTGAAAATGTATTCACTAGTTGTATCCTCAGATTCCATCTTACTAATTAGATTCTGCAGTGCACTCAAACTCCCATTCTCTGACACTGCATCTGTAACAGTGTTATCGAGATACCCCACAGTGGTAGTCAATACGACATTTCACTACTGGTCTTTAATTAGTTGCCGCTGACAGCTCTATAAGAGCTAATGGCAAGTGTATCTCGAAATGAGCATCCTCGGTAGGAATTAATTAAACAAAGTTCACCGTCTACTCTTTGCCAAACAGTGCTTACACATTGTTCAAATACGCATAATACTAGTCTTTGACCTTGTAATGAATTAAAAAGTGCAGTGCCATTGGGCACTAAGTGATCCCACGGTATGTGTGAATAATGCCGATGCGTCGTGTCAACGAACAGAAACGTGACGGAACTAAAGCGTCCGGATTTACACGCACCTTGGGGGGTGCTGACAAGGTCCCACTCAACTTGGACATTAAGCGGATTTATAACCCCCATAAATAACTGAGACCCGCTTTCTATTTTCGCACGTTTCGGAAAGTTCCCGCCGAAAGCTGGCGCGGACTAGCAAAAATAAACCTTAGTGACGTTTCCTAGTAAATGAGTGCTTTATGAGAGTAGGGGAAGACGATCCAGCCAATAGAGAAGCCGCCTCAATTTATTGCCGTGTTGGTGTTTTTCTTGTCTGTTCTGGGCCAATGTGCTGCTGATTCTTTGGCGCGGATTGCGGTGATTCGCCAAGAGCCGGACGCGACATCTCATTACGACAAGTACAGAGTCTTGCTCGGAGGAGAAGAACGGACGACGAGACATTCTGGTGCAGATCTTCATCTAGTACGGCCGAAGTGATTTTCGCGGAGTACGAGACGGCAGCTGGGGACGCTGCCATCACGCGGTGCGTTCGAGGAAGCTGAAAGACCGCATGTGGCGCTGGTCTTACCTGGTCGCTGACCTGGGCTGTGAACAATGGTAAAAGCTACGACCCGGACGGAAACTCATGCAATCGTTCCACCCAGTAATGACCCTGAGATTTTGCAATGACCCTGAGATTTTGCTCTAACTGTTTGATATTCAATGATATGTAATTGTTAACCTCAGAATAAAAACAAACTTCATGTTTGACTAATTTCACAATAATAAATTGTACACCCAATTTTCAATTTTCCTATTCATTACAATAATATTTCATGTGATTAGCTGAAGATTAAGTATGATTTTTGATATTCCAAATTGATAATTTTGCTAATGATAAAACAGTATGACCCAAAAGTAAACGTCCGCAAGGTAGACGTTACAACCTCATAAGCTCTAGTATTTTTAATTAAACGATTTTCTGGAAGTTTACAAAGACGAGGTCGAGTGTCAGTTTGGAAAGTTGAGTTCCCCGAAGATAAAAAAAGTTTCGATACTTTGTAAACCATACAGCGCGTACATTACAATGAAGTTTTAATATATATGAGAAGGTAAAAAATTAATACATCCGTCAGTAACAACAGTTCTTCAGTATGTCACGATAAGTAATCGGTATGTTTCTGTAAGTTTCGATTGTGGGCAGCTGGCCTACATTGGAAGTGCGTAGAGTCAGCACGCATTAATCTACTTAAAATTAATAAAATTCATTTGTTGCAGAATACAATGCAATACAATTTTTAAAATATTCGACATTTCTTCGCTATAATAATTGAGAGACGAAACTTACAAACATTATTTAAAAAAAAAAAAAAATGGATAATCTTAGAGCCTATGACAAATTTAGATCAAAGATAGGTTAGAAGATAAATCATCTTCCGGCTTTTCCAAAAAAGTTCTACTCGCCGGAAACCGAATACTCTACAGGTTATACCAAGTGTCAATGAGAGCGAATGAACATCGGTCGGCCTAGTAGTCAACTATCCACCGGTGAACGAAGTCGTCGATTTCATTTCCTGTAATGGGCCTGTCGATATGTCCAATAAGTCGCTCGTCTCCTGCCTCGTTATCAACCATGCATCGTCGGAAGCATTGGGAATCTATGATTTGTGGAAAGTTTAATGGGCGGGAATGTAATAATCGCCTTAAAAATCGTAATTAAGGACAAAGAATTTGGACTCGACGGAACACACAATTCGAAGGTCACAAAAAATATGAGTTAACATCTACAGGGTGATGCGGTTAATGGCGGCCGTGACTCTGTATAACACTGATTTATATCTCACATGTCATCAACAACAACTGTGGTGGTTGGTTGTGAGTAGAGGAGGAGATAAGGGCTCTCAGACATACGCCATATCACCTCCTCCTTCTCGCCAGATCAATCATACACTGGGGCTACCGCTCCAGCTACGGGAACTGAAGAATGACAGTCTAGTACAGCGGGGAGGGACCGTGGTTAGACACAGAAGGGGCGACCGTGGATAGCCTCTCGACGACGGCACCGCTACAACGGGAACGAAGACCATCAAGTCCCCAGTCATAAGCTAGGCATACACACACACATTTGTGCGCCAGCAATTCCGTGGCGATCCATATAGACGATAAAATGTGTGTGGGCCGCATCACAAGCCAATAACAATTGTTACATAGTTGTACGCGGCGAGCATGCGCGACGGTAACCATTCACACAAATATCTCACTTAACAATTTACTCGCGGCAGATAAGACTTGTACAGTGTTAAGTAAGATGAACAGAGAATTTGATAACTTGATTTCATTGCGACATATCAGCAACATACTGAATTTGGAAGGTGAAACCAAAAAGAGGACGCGAACAGAAATTAAAAAAAAAAAAAAAAAAATAGGATATAGTGCATTGATAGAGGTTAGCGGGAAATATAATATAAAAGTTGACAGTGCATTAATAAAAAAACAGAAAATCCACTCTTTACGGAGTGCTTTTCGCAAGAAATATATATAAAAATTGAAAATTCAACAAGAACTGTAATAGGCGAAGACGAAATCTACAAACCTAATTTACGCTATTACTACAACTTACTACTGTTTATGAGAGATCAACACGAACCAATGAACAGTATAGGAATCCCAAATTATGAAGGAGAACATGAATAATATTGAGGAAAATGTATTGGAAGATGTATATGTGCACTTATGTGAATACCGAAGAAATCGATGAAAATGCTTTTCAAATAGTACAAGTAGCAGTATATGATCGTGTTTATAATCTTCCTGCAACCACTTTTTTGTCATACTTTCCGTTTGTTCTTTTTTACAGTTCTAATATAAGCTGCTGCACGAATAAATACTTTTTTGTGTGTATAACTTAAAAACTTGTTTCATTTCAATATTGTCATGTCGCTTGTAACATAACCTCACTACACTTGGCTCGCGATGTTTTGGAATTCCCAGTGAGCCGCGAGCCAGGGAATCATGACGGATAAATCCGTAGACCACTACCATAAACACAACAATTTGAGGCGCGGCGAGCCAGCTGAACGACAAATGTGTGAAACTGATGTTCCTGTGTTTGGGCTCACACAAGTACAGGCTCGTCACGAGAATATCCGCGCGCATATCTTCAGCAAACTTGCTCGCGCACAAATGTGTGTGTGTGTATGGGCAGCTATAGAGCATTCGTTTTAGCGTTCAATCTTGCCAGAAGGAATTCAGGGTGTTGTTGCGGGTCTGATTTTTGGTCCATGTACTAACGAGCTCCTTTATGCAACCCTCTCTTTATTTTTTTACTCATGGCTTTACGCCTCGTCCACGTCGTGGTCATTAGAAGACGGGAAGGGGACTGGGTACAGGGAACGGGAAAGAATTCGGCCATGGCCTTTTGAAGGAAGCGTCCCGGCATTCACCTGGAGTGATTTGGGGAAGCCGTAGAAAATCGAAACCTGGATGCCCGGATAGGGATTCAAACCGTCGTCCTCCAGAATGCGAGGCCAGAACGACCCTCTCAAAAATAAAACTGTTTCTAGCGCCGACCTCGTAGCTTCTGTATCGGCTATGGGAAAGAACGAAGTTCCTTCTCGTCGAATGTAACCTCTGTCACTTGGTAACGTGGCTGATCATAGTCTCCGCCACTTTATTTTATGGTAGTTCATCACTTGCGTGGACTGTTTGTTGCCTGTTTCTCTGCCACTACTTATGCGCCTCGCTTCTAGATGGCTGCTGCAGCTAAACAGATGGGCTGTCCTTTCCATTTTATTTGTTGCGTTAAGCTGGATAACGCAATGGGCTGAGAATGTACAGCAACGTTGCATCTACTAAGAAAAGATATTTCCATTATATTCAAAACCCCAGCACCAAATTGTCTGCTGGAATTCAAACACTGTGTGGTAAGACCACACTTCGGTCAGTACGACATATTTATCTCTTCGCTTTACGAATCTTCAATGTGATTGAGGAGGAGGAAGGAAGTGATCGGAGTATTATCGTGTGTTATCGTACTGTACAAGGAAGATATTTTGGTGACGACGAAGCGTGGTTATATTGGACATTGTTCTGGTTTATTGTTTAGGACTAGTGCTTAGTGACTTGTTTGACGACTTGGCATTACTTTGGAACCCGGGAATACCTAACGGTGACAACAAGGGTTCCACTTGTAAGCCTCACTGACCTCAACGGTGACGACCCGGCGTAACGTAAATGATGCAGAGTGGAAAAGGGCGTAGCGGTACGGACGTGGATGAATCCTGCTCAGACCGCGAAATGGATGACAACCGTTGGCAACTAGACTATGGAGAAGAAGAGGAGCCGCCATTCCTGACAGTTAAAAGTAACAGAAAAGAGAGCACCAGAAAAGAAAAATAGAGAAAACTGAAACCTACAAAATCCGTTGCTGCTAAGCAACAGATTTGAGCCACTGAGTACGGAACCATGTGAAAGCCAGGCTGATGTTCAAATGGATGACGTACCTACTCAACCAACAGGACAGCTAAGTCTGCAGATAACATTCTACCACCAGTTGTGATCATGCACACAGAAAACTTTCGTGCAATGAATGTCACAATTAAAAAGCATCTCCAAGGAAACTTGAAAGTCACTCTACCGTGGAGAAACGCTGAAATACCACGTGGAAAACCTACATGATTACCATATGCTTGTGAAATTTTTCAAAGAAAACAAAATAGAGTATTTCACGTACCAGATGCCTGAAAACAAACTACTACAGGTTGTGATAAAAGGTTTACCATCTACAGTTACGGCAGAAGAAGTCAAAGAAGAACTAATCGTACTAGGATACAACATTATCTCAGTGCATCAGTTCAAGAAAAGAGATACTAGCAGCAGGGAACTAATCCCCTTGCCAACTTTCCTCGTATCGCTGAAACCTGGAATTTCATCTGAAAAAATTTATGACCAAAAATCACTCATTTATACCAAGATACAAGTAGAACGATATCGCAACAGACTTGGACCTCCACAGTGCCAAAGGTGTCAGCGTATCGGACACACTGCACGATACTGTCAATTGGCTTATCGATGTGTGAAATGCGCTAACCTGCACCCCACAAACCAGTGCACACTTCCAGATAACCAAAGGGCCACCTGCGCAAACTGCGGTGGCAACCATGCTGCATCATGGAAAGGGTGCAGCATATACCAAAATGCCCTACGACCTCCAAAACCAAGAAGTCAAAGAAACAATGAACAAGAAAAATACAACAGACAACAGCCAGCTAGTACAAGCAACCAGTGGCAAGCGCAACCACCGGTGGGTAACAGATACCGGCACCAAGAAGCAGAAGGACCACAGGACTCGCAACGACGCTTTAACCGGAAATCATACGCTGATGCAGCTGCAGGACGGAACATGCATCAAATGCACAACGAAAACTCAAACAGAGAAGGAAACAACCCGGACAACGAAGAAGGGCTAACAGATTGCTTTCACAAGTTCATATACAAGTTCAAACGGATGGCACAAAAAATGAAGACAGCAAGAGGAACCATGGAGAAACTACTTATATTTGCTGAATGCGTTCTGTCCTTTCTGGAATAAAAATGGATCAACTCAGCAATGTAGAACATCAGACAAAAATAGTCATATGGAACGCAAACGGGCTAAAAAGTAAAATAAACGAGTTAATTGACTTCCAAAAGCGACACAACATAACCATTTTTCTGATTACCGAAACGCATCTACGACAGAGTGACAGGATAAAAATGCCTGGAATGCACATCTACAGAAATGACAGAGTGGGTGCTCGAGGTGGAGGAACAGCCATCTTTATTAAAAATAACATCACGCATCAACCAATCCAAAACCTTCCACTAATTGAAATAGAGGCAACAGGAGTATCCATATTTGCAAAAGGGGGCAAAGTCAATGTCTTCGCAGCTTACCTTGCTCCAAACAGAATGCTCATAGATCAAGATCTTGACACATTGCTTTCTACAGGCTCCAGAATCCTCATAGGAGGAGATCTGAATGCTAAACACCAAGCTTGGAACTCTATAAGATGCAACAGGCGTGGAGAACAACTACTTGAACTAGCTGACCTACGCAACATATCTATCTTGGCGCCGTCGCAACCTACGCATATTCCTGCCAATCCAAGATATCAACCAGACATTCTGGATAACAATTACAAAAAAACATCAGCCATTGCCTTACCATCGAAACAATTCAAGATTTGACGTCAGACCACAATCCCGTTGTGCTGAAGCTCGGACACTGGCTGGGCGATGGTGAAAAGACCTAAACAGGAACAACAAATTAATTGGGCTCACTTACACCAAGATTAGTTCACAACCATATCAGAACAGCCCATAACGTCGCGTCCCCAGAACGAATTGATAAGGCAGTGAACATCTCGAGGAAGTAATCTCACAATCCGCGAAGAAAGCGTCAATACAAACTTACACCTACAACTCAAATTACGACGGACTGCCACCTATCCTTGAAGACATTCGCCAACTAAAGAATCATCACAGAAAACAGTGGCAAACGCTACAGGGATCCTAGAGACCGGAGGGAATACCAACGACTCTCACGACAGCTGACTAATAGACTAAAAGAGAGGAGGACTGAACAATGGAGGATCGCATGGCAACCCTTACGTTAAAGAATAGAGATGCCTGGAAATTAATCCGAGCTATTAGACAACCAAAACAACCAAACATTCTATAACTGGACCAGATGGACCATGCTTCTCCCCTCTGGCCAGAGCCGAAGTACTTGCAGAAAACTTTGCCACCCACTATTCACTACCAGCCACGGAACAAAATCACCCAAGAAATCGAAGAAACTGCGATAATAGAAGAAGCCGCCAGAGAAATAATGGAAACACCAGTAGAAGAATGCCCAGATCTGATAACACCTCGAGAAGTAAAGAAAGCAATACAAAAACTGAACGCCTGCAAATCCCCAGGGCCCGACAATATCAACAACCTACACCTCAAAAACTTACCCACAAAAGCAATAGTACTCATGACCAGGATTTTTAATGCATGCCTGTTAAACAGTTACTTTCCTGAACGGTGGAAACTGGCCAAAGTGATCGCAATTCCGAAAAAGGGGAAAAATCCAACACTACCAGGTAGCTACAGACCCATCAGCCTCCTATCTTCCGTATCGAAAATATTTGAAAACTCATACTCACGAGGATGAACAAAACCCTTGAAAGAGACAAAATTATCCGACCAGAACAATATGGATTTCAACCCAAAGCATCCACAACATGTCAGCTGCTACGGATCGTAGAAAATATCACGCACGGATTCCAACATAAGCAAATCAACGGCTGCTGTCCTTTCTTGACGTTGAAAAAGCGTTCGATAAAGTATGGATTCCGAAACTTAATCGTCAAACTACGAACACAAACAACGTTACAGCATAGCCTGGTAAAGCTGATTGGTAACTACTTAACAGGACGCAGATTTTATGTCTCCGTAGACGGACAACGCTCTGCAATATACAACATAGAAACTGGAGTCCCTCAAGGAGCTGTTTTGTCTCCTACTTTATTTAATATATACGTCCAACGACATGCCTTCTGATGAACATGTTCAACTTGGTCAGTACGCCGACGACACCATGCTGTACACCAGCGGCAATAAGCACGACCTAAATATAAGAAGGCTACAGAATGCATTAGACGACATCGCCACATGGAGTAGACGCAATAAATAAAAATAAACGCTGAGAAGTGCGCAGCCATGTACTTTACAAAAAAGAGGCCGATACTACAACAAAACCTTTACGTTCATGGGACCAACCCATCAATGGAACGCTACATATAAGTATCTCGGGTTAATACTTGACAATAAGCTTTCATTCCGACAACACATCTTAGATCAAAAGAGAAAAGGACTGGCAATCTTCTTAACCTGTACCCAATCATGAAAAGCACCGAAATGACGCAGGCACCCAAACTTGAGAATTTCAAATGCCATTGTCACTCCAACTCTACTATATGATTGCGAAGTCTGGGGCATGGCATCTACCACAATGTTTTACATATCCAACGACTGCAAAACAAATTTCTACGAGCCATACTTAAACGCTCCCTACAGCACCAGAATCACAGAACCTACATTAAGCACATCCATTTTCCCATAAAAAGTGCAATAGTCAACAAAACAGAACAACTAATTAAGAGAATCGGAACAATTACGAAACTTAAACGATCGTATAAAAAATGTAGGAACTTACGCACCTAAACGATGGCATAAATACAGAGTACCACTTAGTATAAATAATGGAGGCAACGTAACCAACTATTTAAAGAACAGAAGGGGTTCCAAATAAGAACTTCATCGAAGTTCAAAGCCTGGTTTCCCCTTAAGCGAAAAAAACAAAATTGAGCATCCAAAACCCACCAAACTTAAAATGGAAGTTATGCTATTTAATATATAGCGGGACTTCACATCAAGCCGAAAGGCAGCGGAAAATAAAAAAAAAAAAAAAAAAAAAAAAAAAAAAAAAAAAAAAAAAAAAAAAAAAAAAAAAAAATCTTCAATGTTTCAAAATTGCCCTGTTTTTTTTAATTATCACAGAAGCATCAGTTTAAGTGGAACACCTAAAACATAATCAATTACATCGGTAAATTGGAATGGAGCCATTGTCCGATTATTTGGTACTTAAGTAATCCTAGGAGCAGCGCATTCCCTTTATGGCACGTATGTGTCAAAATAACGGAAATTGTTAATAGAAATTTTCGGATGTAGAAGGTCACCTTGAATTATGCCTCGCCTACTACTCTTCCAACTCGTCCACCCAGCATTCCGCTAGTCCCATCCACCTTTAAACATGCAAACAGGCACAGAGGCGGTCAGAAGCCAATCCGGCGTAGAGCGATTACTACCCTCTAGCGGCGTGATTGAATCTACCTCTTCAAAATACATAGTTCCGTGGTTCAGCAGCATGCGTAGACCACTACTTGATTTTTCTTCTAAATGTGGAGGAATTTGCAGTAAGATAAAGAGAGCTTTGAGGAGGAGAAAGTATTGATGAATTTAGTCATTACCTTTCGACTTAAACACTCATTCTTTCACGACACTCCAAAATCTCCCACTAATCGGTTTGGAAGCCTTATCTTTGAGTCCTTCATCCAGTTTCATAAGTGGCTGACCCACATGAGGGAATAATTTGGTGTCAACATGTTTCATCTTCGACGTTGGTAACACTGGAATGTCATGTCATATAGAACTCTGTTTGCTTACACAGTGCCACTATTTGATCTGCGCTTCTGTGCTCCTAAGGAATCCAGTTCCAGAGTTCAATTTTGCACGTGTTCTGTGTTTCATGCTGGATTTGGATAAACTAAATCATCAACGTTTTATTTGTCACAGTAAAAGCATGTAGTTAAAGCCAATGATGACTTTGAAGTTATTATTAGTATTATTACCTTCATTAATCTTTTCTTGAACTTAATGCTGCTTCTTTCAGTATATAATTTTATTTTCGCTCTTTGTAGATTACGAATTTCCAAACTTATCCGCCCGTGTGGACGATACCTTAGCACTACACCGTCGGTTCTACTATGTCTCCGTCACAGCCTCTTAGAACTGAAAGCCTTTGCTCTAATGTCACATACTTAGAGAGTTTCCTCTGAGACATAATTGTTAGTTCTGAGAATTTTCAACTCTGAAAACGTAGAATATTGGCAGACCCCTGTACTTATTCAATGTAGTACTACTTCACGAGCAAACTGTGCAAATAAAAAATTACACTGCTGCCAAACACGATTTTAATAAAATAGATAAATAACATTTTGGGTCAAGCATTAAAAATTGTATTCCAACATATCACAGCAAACGTTGCGAATATATTCTCATGTTTCGAGCGCTTACTTGAGAAAAAGAGAGTTTACAGCTTTTGTTGCAATAAAACAAACACTGTATTACCAGTGGTTTATGCTGTGCTCTTTAAAATATCCAACTAAAAATAGGAAATCTGATTTATTTTTTCTTTGCGAACTTTTTCAGTAAATGTTTAGGTTTATAGTTATTATTCTTTTACTTTTTTCGCAAAATTTAAAATTTGTAAATTTATAAGCAATATAATTAGACTTTACATTTGCTTTTTTAATAATAAAATTGTGCCGCGGGAAAGGGGGGGGAGGGGTGGCACGGTAATTTTTGTTTTGACTGAAGGGGAAGTAGGAACCCTTTGTTTTACTGAAATAGGTGTGCGTAGAAAAAGTTTGGGAACCTTGATAAGTTTTTGGTAGTTGCTATTTCTTGCTATTCAGTCCTGTAGTCAATTAACGATACTTTCCTTTATTCACTTCTTCTTCCACAGTTTGCTGTCTTGGTTGCAGGGGATTTTAGCTGGAATGGGATTCATTGCAAGACACGAGGAGGATGAGGAGGGTCATGGGAGTGTACAGGGCATATACTGGCGATGAGGCATGAAAAGATATTGCAATAGGTATGAAAAGTAGTGCATGGAAGGGAAAAGATGACCATGACCACAAGCTGGCACTCTATTTCAGGCACAAGCGTGTGGGAAGATTCTCTTTTTTAGGTAAGGGTGTCAGGGATTGGAATGAGTTACCAAGAGAAATGATGAATAATTTACCGAAAACTTTGAAAGAATTTAAAGATAAAATTTGTAGAGGGCAAATGTAGGTAGGTGCAGCCTAGGGAAAAGTTGGGTGTGTAGGGAAATTGCCACCGGAGCCTGTGCTCCATTGCAATTAAATTAAATTAAAAATTAAAATACTTTTCCCCAAAGATTACCGGTTACTACTGTTTCTGACTAACTCCAAATGACAACAAATTAATCGCTTTTTCAACTAATTGTTTTGTGATTCCTATGATAATATAAGCATCAGAATTCTCCAAAGACACTAAAGCTCTTATACAAATATTCCAGCGATTAAACATTCTGATAATGACTAATTTTCAACTAACTACTCGTCTTTGCCGCTTCTTTATATAGACGCTACAGAATATTCAAAAATAACATAGGGAAAGCCGCTCGATGTTTCTCGAACGACGACAATGCAGCTAACAATCAAAACCACATTAAAACAATCAGAACTAATACAGAATCGTTCACAATCATCACGGAACACACGGAAATGAAAATTAAGGATATTTTCAGGCATTTACATACAAAATTATCTACATTAATCAGTCAAAACCATTTAGAATGGTTCACTAAACATGATGTCTAACCTCAACACTTACAATTGCAAGTTTTTAATAAATGTTTCATGCATAATTCTGTTCTTGAACAGGTTACATAGTTTCTCTCCATAAAAGTGTTCATTTGAACAAATTCGCAGTTAATTACACGAAAAACATATAAAACTCCATAGTTAATCAACTTTCATCTTGCTGTACATAATTCTTAAAATACAATTTGATAAAAGGGCTGAGTCTGAGGGTTGTTATAACCTCTATCATAGATATAACAGGGCTTCCTAATCTGGGGGACGGTGAGTCTGGGCCAGGTATTTGAAGGAATGTAGGAGTTCGATTCCCGGTCCAACAATAGAGTTATTGATTTTAATTGTTTCCAGAAATGGCACCATGTGAATACCAGAACGGTTCCTTCATGACTATGGTCGAATTCCTTCCCGCTCCCCTTTATAATCCTCTCCAGCAGATAGTGACTTCATTATCGACGAGAATAAAAACGTTAATGCAACAAGTGAACAAATGGCAATCATCCAAACGGAAATCTGAATGAGAAAGCTATAACACAGACGATTGACTTGTAACAGCGATGTTTGAACAGTGGTCTTCAAGTTGCCTGTAATACTACGCCTGCAAAGCGTCCGCGCTCTCCTGTGTCACTGGAAGCGTAAAGCGCGCACGTTACGGTTTACTCGACTACCGCACAATACACCCCGCCCGGTCACTGTGCGCAGTTCTTTGTGCGTCTCTGCATAATGGCGGTGGGCGGACGGAGATTCCCCGCAGGGAGTGTTCTAAATCACGGCGACCAGCTAACCGCGGCCCACTCGCCGACACACGCATAAATCACCGGAGGGCCACCCCGACGTCGAAACAGCCAGTCACATAATAAATAAATCCTGCCAAAGGAGGTCCAGCGCCGCCCCATAAATCACAAACACTGTCCGCCACTGTGGCTCTGCAGATTTGCCAGGCACTACGTCATAGAAAAGTCCTTGTATGCGCTACCGAATTTCAATCAGCGACATCGTTCACGATCAAGATACGATAATCTAACGACGTGGTAGAACGGACAACCCCCTGAGTCATGACCCAAAAATCCGACACTGGCAACAGGCGAAAAGTATTTAACTTCACGCTATCCCAAAATCTGAAGGTAAGTTCTTTGGCATCTGTAACGATTGAAAAGAACACTTCGTCCCTGAGCAACAAATGACATAAATATTAGCACTTGGTAAGATTAATAAATTTGTGGTTGGCTGAGAGGATACTCCCCTCCAGTCCCAATTTTGCTAAGACCTTCACTACTATCAATTTTTTATAAAGGTGAATAACACCCCAATGCAATTGAATTTTGTTTTATTTTGGTGTCGTACGCGTTTCGCTCTGTTTCAAGAGCATCATCAGCGACATCTGTCAGCTGACAGATGTCACAGATGTCGCTGATGATGCTCTTGAAACTGAGCGAAACGCTTACGACACCAAAATAAAACAAAATTCAATTGCATTGGCGTGTTATTCACCTTTATAAAAAAATTGATTAACTTGCAATTGAGGAAATGGCCCACAATATCCAGTCCTTCACTACTATGTTACGCGGTTTTTAACCCGTCCTTTCGGTTTTCACACATCTTGAAGCAAATCCTCTCAAAAGCTCTCGTTATTCGAAATCAGCAATTTTACACACTATGAGACTACCCTACTGTTACTACCAAATTCCGTCCGGCACCGTATTAGTGTTTTTGACTTCACCCCTCTCGATACACGTAGTACAGGCCGGCGACCAGCTTTGACTTCGACTTTCAAAGGCGCAGACGCCGTGTCACCTTTCTCACACAGTCCGGCGCTTTCTTTGACGTCTCCTGCCGTGAACTAACTAGCAGGCCAGGCACGAAGGTTCCACTCCTAAAGATCCACCAACTTTCTAATCCACATTCGGCACACACTACCCGTCCTAGTATTACCTGCCAGTGGGACACTACAGTATAAAATCGAACTAAAGTTAGAAAGGGAATTTCTTCTTGTTGTTAAGTATATTATACACAAAAGAATGATCAACCTTTAAGGGAGTTAACAGTTGCCAGTGCCCAAATTACTGCAATACCTCAGACCAAATTAAGACATATCTCGATCACAGGCGTTACGGCATAACGCGAGAACCTCATTACGTATGTAGACAATTGGTACAATTAACAGAAGAATGCTCAGTAGATGAACACATAAATCATCCACTGAGAAGGCACAATTTTAACTAATTAAATGTCAAGAGAACCAGATACTTAAAAAAAGTATATGGAATTATCAAAAACAATTCATTCAGTGCAGAGGTGAAGTATTTGTTTTCCTTGTCTAGTAAACGACATAGCCATCAGAGGTGGAGAAAACTGAGGGTAACGAACTGGAAGGAATTCAGCCATGGCCTTTCGAAGGATATCATCCTGGCATTTGTCTGGAGTGATTTGGAATCTGAATGGCCTCCCGGATGCGAGGCCAGAGCGTTACCGCTCACACATCACGCTCTAGTAGCAAATACTTAAAAGCCCTACAATAACGCATAATTGTGTAAATATGATACAGGCAAAACATGCTTTGTATAAGGAAACGGAGATGCCCAGCTGCATACCATACTAACAAATGTAAATAATTCGTCACTGATGATGCCTCGATGAAAGGTGAAACGCGTACGACGCAACAATAAATAAATTAAACAGTTGCATTGGCGTTATCATTCAACTGGTAACTAATTAAGCAACTGGGGAAACATGTCCTGCAAGAACATTGCATAAATTAGAGATTTTCGTTGAATATTTTTTTCCTAATGGCTTTACGGATTATTGATGTCAAGAACAGCAGAGCTGGGAAAGGAATGGAATTTGGCCATGCCCTTTTAAAGAAGACATGTCGTGATTCAGTCGGAGTGATTTTGGGAAATCAAGGAAAATGGTCTGACTGGAGACCGTATCCGTGTCCTCTCGAATACAAGAGTATTAACCGCTCACCAATTTAGATGATTTTTGTTGAAAATATTTATAACATAACATCAGTAACAGAAGAAAACAGCTTTTTAAATCTTCTGTTAAGTACGATATTTCAGTCATTTACTTTAATTAAAAATACTCTATCAAACTAATAAGAGTTTGCGTCGTTATTATTGATTTTTATTCTTATACAATTTCTAACAAAGCATTTAATATTTCGTTCAAAGTTTCAGTAATTAAACAAAATACCAGTTTTTTTTCAAAAAAAAAAAAGTTTTCGTTTGTTTTAACACTTCGAGACATCAATGTTCTGGTGGAGCTGTCCTTATGCTAAAAAAAATGATAATGAATGACAAGGATATGTACATAATTTCGGCAGTTTACTGTTAAAGCTTTCAAGTTTTGAAAATCTGTAAG
>JARYHS010009186.1:185067234-185124005 GCA_031002005.1 Vandiemenella viatica
AGCCCAAGGGAAACAAATCAGCGCTTTCTTTTGTCTGGGAACTGCATAAATTTTGTACTATTGTGTTCTGTGTTATTTTATTTGTGTAAAATGTAATATTTAAGGTGAACATCTTGTACCAACTGAGAATTTTGATTTGTGATTACGGAAAACCTACAGAAACTCGGCGAGTAGTTTTGAATTTCTGCACATTGTACTTTTTGTACATTCAGGCGCCACTTTAACACGCATAGCCTCACTGCAAGACTAAAGATGAACAACCATTGCCAGTCGTCGGGGTGAAAACAATAATGCAAAATTATTCATGCATTCATGGTAAGGTTGTTGCAGCACTCTTGATAGATACGTGTATGCTACTGACCTACTGACCAACTTGCTTGTTCTTAATTAAGAAAGGAATTTTTCAGAATTCTACCATTACAGGGAAAAGGTATCATTATTTCTATAACATTTCCCCCCCCCCCTTTATATTTTTTTTTTTTTTTTTACGAACATTTATCTCCCTTTACATTTAACCGAAATCGTTAAATGAGATATCATTTTTAAGATTAAAATCTTCACTTAGGCAACATCATAAATTAAGAACGAAATTTTTCCGAATATGACCATTGAAGGACAATAGTAATAACTGTGACAGTTGCGCATACGAGACAGTTCATAGCCAAGCCGCTAGATAGCACCAGCACATATCACAGAGATATTAATAAACTGTGTCGAATTTTGTTACGTACCTATTACACTAAACAAATGAAGCGATTCTTCTTCCATCCTATTACAAATCACCAAACTTACTATTTATGGTATTCACGAAAATTTCGGAAAGGGCATCTATTCATTAGTTATTTTTATCTAATAACTCTGTTCGTAATTTAAGTAAAGTAGACAATTTACAATTTACAATTTTTTCACTTACTCTTCTGAAAACGAATACCAGGTAGTAAAAAAATTGTGGACCTTTCAGAAATATGTTACAAAACAAAGCAAGTTTCTTATCACCATTGATAAACGTTTAATAGAGGATTAGTTTTAGAAGATTAGTATCAACTGAAATACATACATAGAAGAAAATAACATAAAAATTCGTGTGACGGTTTTACTTTATATTTATTCTTTGCTGTATTATTTAGTCCTATCACTGTTTCTAAGGCGTTGTATGATACTTTCCAAGGCAGCGCTTAGGCCTTGATTCGACTCAACGGGCATTCTGTTAAAACGTTTTACGAATTAAAGAGAAATTAATAGTTTCATAAGAAAGAGTGAAATTTGTTAAATATTTAACAGAAATCTAAGAAATTTATATATGTGCAGTGTTAATATCAGTATAGCATTATTTTGTTTATTTTCAACTGAATCTTTCTATATTTTTCTCTGTTACGCAATGTGGAGAAGTATTACAAGTACTTGGCTGAGTTTTGTGAAATCACTACCAACTAGTATTAATTTAAGAGTTGAATCTTAAACTTTAATTCTTTATAACTCAACGTTATTTTACGCCAATACCGTTGTCGGTACAGGGATCATATCGACATTTTTTTTTTTCATCCTAGCAGTCGTGGTTGGATTGAAATGGTGCCTGGATCAGAAGTAAAAATTCATAAAAGCCATAGAAATGAGGTACTTGCATTCAGCGAAAACACTTGATTCTCTCCATCGATTCGTATTTATTATCAAGCCGTGGAACGTATTTTGCTATTATAAATTTCTTATGAATTTTTGCAACGGTGAGAAGCTGAAATGTAAAAAGCACATTGTAACATTTCAAGATGTTTGTCTTTATTTTGCAGCGCTGGTATCGCGATCTAGAATTGAACCCAATCTCCACATACGCGGAGCCCTCTTTCCGTGATTTAAAATGTTGATTTCGGCGACCATCAGCTGAATTTCTTTTTCCAATAAAACTGAAAAAATGATATCAAACACTAATACTATTGAAATCAATACTAACATCTGACACTAAGAAAATGTCTGCATGACTCTCATTAAATCTATGTAACCACTTTAAGAAGGGAGAAAGAGAATAATGTATTGCTTTCTATTCGAAATCACAGTAGCGTGTTGCCACATCATAGACGATAAGCAATAACTGTCTGGCCTCGCTTACGAGAGGATGCAGGCTCGAATTCTCGTGCAGCCATCCAAATTTTGGTTTTCTAACGATTACGAAATCATTCCAGGTGAAAGACATGATGGTTCCTTCAAAATGCCAATTCCAAATTCCTTCCCGTTCCATGTAGGTAGTCCTTCTTCGCCTCGCGACGTCGTAGAGCGTGAAGCTATACATATATATACATATACCAGTAAAAGTCGTTACGTATTTCTGAGAAGGAGGAGAGAATAGAAAAATAGTAATAGGAAAGGTGATATAACCCAATAAAAGACGGCATCTTTACTACAGATAGCACCTTATTTTTTCAGGAAACGTCTGTTACGTAATTTAAAGTAATCTGTGATCAGGACAGAATCTTTTATTCGAGATGCAATTACCGATTACTTCTAGATATATAAACAAAAACCTGCCTGAAATATATTATCCGGCCCAGTCTGAACCGGTTCCTGTCCAACGTAACAGATATCCTTCGTACCTATTTATTTAATTCTGCTCATTAGTGGTGTTACGAGCAAATGTTGAACAGACTCACTGGGAAAGATCTCGCTACGTGCACCCCGAAAGACATAAACAGCATATCAAGCATAAAACTATTGAGCCACTTTATTGCGGAGTAGCTCATCTCATTAGGAAATAATTTAAAACTTAATAAAACCATGAATTTGGTTACATAGCGTCAACACGCATTTATAAAATATACTGTGCTATAACCTGACTCAACGTATATGGCCTACATCAAGATTGGTGCAGATTCTATTCGTGTCATCCTCAATCTAATTGTCTGCACTGTGCTCGTTCTGTATCAAGTACAATGTCGAATAGAATGTTCTTCAAGTAGTCGTAGAGAAATTTTTTCCGAGGCTTCCCGAAGACGTTGAGTATGTAGGTTGCATGCTGGTATTATGAAAGCTGGTGGTCATTCTTCCCCGACGAATCGGGATAGTAACTTGGTTATTTTCCTCGTTTCTGGAATGCTACAAACATTTGTTCAATTCCTCTTCAACACTGGAACCAGTTCAGTAAACAACTTCTTGAGGATCCACATGGTGTAAAATCTGCGCTTTTGTATTTATTGATTGAAAAAATTGAAACTCATGATTTATAACGTCTAGTTATAACAATTCTTTCTTTCATAATTGTTAGTCATCTATCTTCCCAAACCGACATAGATTTGTGAAATACATATATAGCCTGAAATTGCTATTATTATTTGTAAATTAATTATTTTACATTTCTGTGAACGGAATTGGCAGAAATATGGATAAGTAATAGAATAAATAAACAACATAATGCTATTAGAATAATCAATACCTAATTTTTATTTAGTAGTAAGTCACTTCCAATTATTGACATAAGTCAATAATCCAAATTTTAAAAGAATTTGCAGGCTTTGTTTTCAAACTGTTTTCAACATCTTGAAAAACTTGGAAAGTTGAGATGTTCCATCGACAATAATAGCGTAAGAGAATTTTCATTGATTGGAGGAAATAGTCAATGACAACATGGCCCTAGTAGCCTACGGAAGATAAACCAATCAACTTCTATCAAGCCGACAAATATCCACACTAATATTGTAAAAGCGAAAGCAACTCTTCTCTCTGTGTGTTTGTTAAGTATTCACGATTAAACCTATCTTGATGAAATTAGACAAGGAAATACTATGTATAATTAGAAAGGATATAGGATACTTCTTTTTCCGGATA
Source organism: Vandiemenella viatica (assembly GCA_031002005.1). Classification (NCBI taxonomy): domain Eukaryota; kingdom Metazoa; phylum Arthropoda; class Insecta; order Orthoptera; family Morabidae; genus Vandiemenella; species Vandiemenella viatica. The sequence continues at coordinate 185,071,045 of JARYHS010009186.1, forward strand.
ACCAACAAATTTGGCCTCAATTTCTGGAGGGACTTGGGTTCGAATCCCCGACCAACCATCATTATTTGATTTTTCCATGGTTTCTTCAAATCACTCCAGGAGAAAGCCAGGATGGTTTGATCAAAAAATTCAAGTCTGAATTCCATCTAATTCCTTTACTTCAGTTCTTCCCCGCCTCTAATGACCTCATCGTCAACGATGCGTAATGCCAAAAACAAAAAAAATACAAATTTTGTAATGAAAATCTAAAAACTATCCGAATAGTGACAGTCAGACAGTCGGACATCGTGTGTAAGTCCATGTAATATTATATCAGTCGCTCGGGCTTTGTTTCTCTCGCAGACAATTTCTATATGATCTGTTAGTAAATTTCATGCACAGAGACAAATTATTATATGATATAGATGTGCATTTGCGCTCTATCAGATAATTATTTTGTGTTTACATGTAGGTAGCTCACTAATTTCTAGCCCGCAAAGGCTATATATCTTAGCAAAGCACAGAAAAAACAAAAACGTTGGGTAAAATGCAGTATTAACATAATATGTACCAAGAACTTGGCATAGTTTAAGACTTCAAACAAAAAAGCGCCGCGGAATCTGTGGTCGGTAGTCTCCCACACTTAAAACCCTCCCTTTAGTTTGTTATTATTTATAAATATATTCCAAATTCCAATAGTAGAATCGTCTTCCCCATCGTATTATTTCGACTCCGTGGGTGTTGAGACAACTTTTACGTAACTTACATCTTTTTGTCCAATTCTGGCAATGAAATTCTAAGTCCAGGCGTATGAAGTCGTGGATGACAGCTAGTGATGCATATTTATCATTTGCTACCCAGCAAGAATAAGCGGTGCGCCGTTGGTACATTCTCTGGCGGGGCGGTGACCTTTGACCTCTGCTTCTGCAACGGACATGTAGCGGCGGCCAGATCATTCATTACGCCGTCACGCCACCACTGCGCTAATCACTGGGCCCAGCTTCGTTAGCGCTGCGTCCGCTCACATAACCGCCACGCGCAATTACCATCAGCGAGACCCACACACAGACCTCTACAAACAGAGCGGCAGTAAGACATTAGGTGTCAACCCACCGTGTCGTCACGGCCTGGGTATCACCTTTCAGAAACAAGAGCACTTGTCACAGCCTTTTTTTACCTCTGTGCTGCCTTGTCTAAACATTGTACGTTTTATCTATGAACTAATGAAAATGCCGGCCTTGGTAGCGTAGAGGCTAGAGTGCTAGCCTCGCGTGCCGAAGGCCGCCGGTTCGAATCCGGCCGCGGGCATGAATGTTTAAGTGTTGTGTGTCTGTGTGAATGTCCTGTCCGTCCTGTGGCGTCCATACATTGGAAAAATACAATATATATACTGGATGACGACTTATACACTGAAAGCTTTAATAATTACATTAAGCTGGCTGTATGGCCTCCGTTGCCAAATGCCATTAAAAAAAATAAAAAAAAAAACCTAATGAAAATCAGAAATATTGTGAACACTTCCATGACGGTCAAAACCCAGAATTTGGCTACAAATCGTCAAATTATGAGTATAAAAGCGTTTGCTGTCAATATCTGGCAATACTACGATATCCGCGCCACTGAAATTTGAAGAATTTAATGGTTGATTCTTATATTCCTTGACAAGACAAATCGAAAGAAATTTTTTTTTTTTTTGATATCTCTCCTAGTTATTGAGATATTGAATGTTAACAATCAATTGTAGGTATAGTTCCTTGTGCTTTTAGTGATGTTTCTCTTCTGGTCCAGGCCGTATTTCAACCTAATCACAACAGCTGGAAAGAAAACAAAACACCTGTTGTGCATGTTCACCGCGTAGTTAGTTCCTAGTGGATTCGGCTGGTGGCTTTCTGGTCCAGGCAGCATCTCCTCCTAACCCCGTCAGTACTGAGATACGATATCTCCAGATCTAAACGAGGTATTAAAAATGGTGTTCCTCACTTTCGATTTATGTCGTCCAGTTACATAAAAATCCACCATCAAATATGAATTTGGAGAAATTTTTCTTCTGGTCCTGGCCACCTTTCAGCCTGATCACCTTAATTTTGAGAACGATATCACGATAACTAACTGAGGTATCATAACATGGCGTTGTTTACTTTTGATTTATCTCGTCCAGTTACATAAGAATTCATCATCAAATATTGCTATGGTAAAAAAATTTCTTCGTGTCCAGGCCGCCTTTCAGCCTAACCGCCTCAATTTTGAGATACGATGCATCGAAAACTAAACCAGGTGTCAAAAAAAAAAAGTATTCTTTAATTTCTATTTGTCTCGTCGAGATATTTTAGAATCGACGATAAAATTTATGAAATTTCAGTGGCTATGATATCGTATAAACCCTCAGTAACTTTCTATGCCCGCCCACTCCCTTTAGCTCATGTTGTAGCACGATGATGGAGTTCAGTGTTTCACTAGTTAGTTGATTTTATGTTCGTTAATGGAAGCAATTTCCACCATTCGGAATGGGTGGTAGGGTAGGACAGTGGGTAGTGCATGATTTGTAATCACCGGATTGTGTATCATACTATCATAGTCCACCACTATGGAGTGCGCGGCATCACAGGAGGGGAGGTGGCGCATGATTTGTAATCACCGGATTGTGTATCATAGTCCACCACTCGGGAGTGCGCAGCATCACAGGAGGGGAGGTGGCGCATGATTTGTAATCACCGGATTGTGTATCATAGTCCACCACTATGGAGTGTGCGGCATCACAGGAGGGGAGGTGGCGCATGATTTGTAATCACCGGATTGTGTATCATAGTCCACCACTCGGGAGTGCGCAGCATCACAGGAGGGGAGGTGGCGCATGATTTGTAATCACCGGATTGTGTATCATAGTCCACCACTATGGAGTGCGCGGCATCACAGGAGGGGAGGTGGCGCATGATTTGTAATCACCGGATTGTGTATCATAGTCCACCACTCGGGAGTGCGCAGCATCACAGGAGGGGAGGTGGCGCATGATTTGTAATCACCGGATTGTGTATCATAGTCCACCACTATGGAGTGCGCGGCATCACAGGAGGGGAGGTGGCGCATGATTTGTAATCACCGGATTGTGTATCATAGTCCACCACTCGGGAGTGCGCAGCATCACAGGAGGGGAGGTGGCGCATGATTTGTAATCACCGGATTGTGTATCATAGTCCACCACTATGGAGTGCGCGGCATTACAGGAGGGGAGGTGGCGCATGATTTGTAATCACCGGATTGTGTATCATAGTCCACCACTCGGGAGTGCGCAGCATCACAGGAGGGGAGGTGGCGCATGATTTGTAATCACCGGATTGTGTATCATAGTCCACCACTCGGGAATGCGCAGCATCACAGGAGGGGAGGTGGCGCATGATTTGTAATCACCGGATTGTGTATCATAGTCCACCACTATGGAGTGCGCGGCATCACAGGAGGGGAGGTGGCGCATGATTTGTAATCACCGGATTGTGTATCATAGTCCACCACTCGGGAGTGCGCAGCATCACAGGAGGGGAGGTGGCGCATGATTTGTAATCACCGGATTGTGTATCATAGTCCACCACTATGGATGTGCGCGGCATCACAGGAGGGGATGTGGCGCATGATTTGTAATCACCGGATTGTGTATCATAGTCCACCACTCGGGAGTGCGCAGCATCACAGGAGGGGAGGTGGCGCATGATTTGTAATCACCGGATTGTGTATCATAGTCCACCACTATGGAGTGCGCGGCATCACAGGAGGGGAGGTGGCGCATGATTTGTAATCACCGGATTGTTATCATAGTCCACCACTCGGGAGTGCGCAGCATCACAGGAGGGGAGGTGGCGCATGATTTGTAATCACCGGATTGTGTATCATAGTCCACCACTAGGGAGTGCGCAGCATCACAGGAGGGGAGGTGGCGCATGATTTGTAATCACCGGATTGTGTATCATAGTCCACCACTCGGGAGTGCGCAGCATCACAGGAGGGGAGGTGGCGCATGATTTGTAATCACCGGATTGTGTATCATAGTCCACCACTCGGGAGTGCGCAGCATCACAGGAGGGGAGGTGGCGCATGATTTGTAATCACCGGATTGTGTATCATAGTCCACCACTCGGGAGTGCGCAGCATCACAGGAGGGGAGGTGGCGCATGATTTGTAATCACCGGATTGTGTATCATAGTCCACCACTCGGGAGTGCGCAGCATCACAGGAGGGGAGGTGGCGCATGATTTGTAATCACCGGATTGTGTATCATAGTCCACCACTCGGGAGTGCGCAGCATCACAGGAGGGGAGGTGGCGCATGATTTGTAATCACCGGATTGTGTATCATAGTCCACCACTCTGGAGTGCGCAGCATCACAGGAGGGGAGGTGGCGCATGATTTGTAATCACCGGATTGTGTATCATAGTCCACCACTCGGGATGCCAGCATCACAGGAGGGGATGGGCGCATGATTTGTACTCACCGGATTGTGTATCATAGTCCCCACTCGGGAGTGCGCAGCATCACAGGATGGGAGTGGCGCATGATTGTAATCACCGGATTGTGTATCATAGTCCCACCACTCGTGAGTGCGCAGCATCACAGGAGGGAGGTGGCGCATGATTTGTAATCACCGGATTGTGTATCATAGTCACCACTCGGGAGTGCGCAGGCTCACAGGAGGGGAGGTGGCGCATGATTTGTAATCACCGATTGTGTTCATAGTCCACCACTCGGGAGTGCGCAGCATCACAGGAGGGGAGGTGGCGCATGATTTGTAATCACCGGATTGTGTTCATAGTCCACCACTCGGGAGTGCGCAGCATCACAGGAGGGGTGTGGCTCATGATTTGTAATCACCGGATTGTGTATCATAGTCCACCACTCGGGAGTGCGCAGCATCACAGGAGGGGAGGTGGCGCATGATTTGTAATCACCGGATTGTGTATCATAGTCCACCACTCGGGAGTGCGCAGCATCACAGGAGGGGAGGTGGCGCATGATTTGTAATCACCGGATTGTGTATCATAGTCCACCACTCGGGAGTGCGCAGCATCACAGGAGGGGAGGTGGCGCATGATTTGTAATCACCGGATTGTGTATCATAGTCCACCACTCGGGAGTGCGCAGCATCACAGGAGGGGAGGTGGCGCATGATTTGTAATCACCGGATTGTGTATCATAGTCCACCACTCGGGAGTGCGCAGCATCACAGGAGGGGAGGTGGCGCATGATTTGTAATCACCGGATTGTGTATCATAGTCCACCACTCGGGAGTGCGCAGCATCACAGGAGGGGAATGTGGCGCATGATTTGTAATCACCGGATTGTGTATCATAGTCCTACCACTCGGGAGTGCGCAGCATCACAGGAGGGGAGGTGGCGCATGATTTGTAATCACCGGATTGTGTATCATAGTCCACCACTCGGGAGTGCGCAGCATCACAGGAGGGGATGTGGCGCATGATTTGTAATCACCGGATTGTGTATCATAGTCCACCACTCGGGAGTGCGCAGCATCACAGGAGGGGATGTGGCGCATGATTTGTAATCACCGGATTGTGTATCATAGTCCACCACTCGGGAGTGCGCAGCATCACAGGAGGGGAGGTGGCGCATGATTTGTAATCACCGGATTGTGTATCATAGTCCACCACTCGGGAGTGCGCAGCATCACAGGAGGGGAGGTGGCGCATGATTTGTAATCACCGGATTGTGTATCATAGTCCACCACTCGGGAGTGCGCAGCATCACAGGAGGGGAGGTGGCGCATGATTTGTAATCACCGGATTGTGTATCATAGTCCACCACTCGGGAGTGCGCAGCATCACAGGAGGGGATGTGGCGCATGATTTGTAATCACCGGATTGTGTATCATAGTCCACCACTCGGGAGTGCGCAGCATCACAGGAGGGGAGGTGGCGCATGATTTGTAATCACCGGATTGTGTATCATAGTCCACCACTCGGGAGTGCGCAGCATCACAGGAGGGGAGGTGGCGCATGATTTGTAATCACCGGATTGTGTATCATAGTCCACCACTCGGGAGTGCGCAGCATCACAGGAGGGGATGTGGCGCATGATTTGTAATCACCGGATTGTGTATCATAGTCCACCACTCGGGAGTGCGCAGCATCACAGGAGGGGAGGTGGCGCATGATTTGTAATCACCGGATTGTGTATCATAGTCCACCACTCGGGAGTGCGCAGCATCACAGGAGGGGAGGTGGCGCATGATTTGTAATCACCGGATTGTGTATCATAGTCCACCACTCGGGAGTGCGCAGCATCACAGGAGGGGATGTGGCGCATGATTTGTAATCACCGGATTGTGTATCATAGTCCACCACTCGGGAGTGTGCAGCATCACAGGAGGGGAGGTGGCGCATGATTTGTAATCACCGGATTGTGTATCATAGTCCACCACTCGGGAGTGCGCAGCATCACAGGAGGGGAGGTGGCGCATGATTTGTAATCACCGGATTGTGTATCATAGTCCACCACTCGGGAGTGCGCAGCATCACAGGAGGGGAGGTGGCGCATGATTTGTAATCACCGGATTGTGTATCATAGTCCACCACTCGGGAGTGCGCACCATCACAGGAGGGGAGGTGGCGCATGATTTGTAATCACCGGATTGTGTATCATAGTCCACCACTCGGGAGTGCGCAGCATCACAGGAGGGGATGTGGCGCATGATTTGTAATCACCGGATTGTGTATCATAGTCCACCACTCGGGAGTGCGCAGCATCACAGGAGGGGAGGTGGCGCATGATTTGTAATCACCGGATTGTGTATCATAGTCCACCACTCGGGAGTGCGCAGCATCACAGGAGGGGAGGTGGCGCATGATTTGTAATCACCGGATTGTGTATCATAGTCCACCACTCGGGAGTGCGCAGCATCACATGAGGGGATGTGGCGCATGATTTGTAATCACCGGATTGTGTATCATAGTCCACCACTCGGGAGTGCGCAGCATCACAGGAGGGGAGGTGGCGCATGATTTGTAATCACCGGATTGTGTATCATAGTCCACCACTCGGGAGTGCGCAGCATTACAGGAGGGGAGGTGGCGCATGATTTGTAATCACCGGATTGTGTATCATAGTCCACCACTCGGTAGTGCGCAGCATCACAGGAGGGGATGTGGCGCATGATTTGTAATCACCGGATTGTGTATCATAGTCCACCACTCGGGAGTGCGCAGCATCACAGGAGGGGAGGTGGCGCATGATTTGTAATCACCGGATTGTGTATCATAGTCCACCACTCGGGAGTGCGCAGCATCACAGGAGGGGATGTGGCGCATGATTTGTAATCACCGGATTGTGTATCATAGTCCACCACTCGGGAGTGCGCAGCATCACAGGAGGGGAGGTGGCGCATGATTTGTAATCACCGGATTGTGTATCATAGTCCACCACTCGGGAGTGCGCAGCATCACAGGAGGGGATGTGGCGCATGATTTGTAATCACCGGATTGTGTATCATAGTCCACCACTCGGGAGTGCGCAGCATCACAGGAGGGGAGGTGGCGCATGATTTGTAATCACCGAATTGTGTATCATAGTCCACCACTCGGGAGTGCGCAGCATCACAGGAGGGGATGTGGCGCATGATTTGTAATCACCGGATTGTGTATCATAGTCCACCACTCGGGAGTGCGCAGCATCACAGGAGGGGATGTGGCGCATGATTTGTAATCACCGGATTGTGTATCATAGTCCACCACTCGGGAGTGCGCAGCATCACAGGAGGGGAGGTGGCGCATGATTTGTAATCACCGGATTGTGTATCATAGTCCACCACTCGGGAGTGCGCAGCATCACAGGAGGGGAGGTGGCGCATGATTTGTAATCACCGGATTGTGTATCATAGTCCACCACTCGGGAGTGCGCAGCATCACAGGAGGGAGGTGGCGCATGATTTGTAATCACCGGATTGTGTATCATAGTCCACCACTCGGGAGTGCGCAGCATCACAGGAGGGGAGGTGGCGCATGATTTGTAATCACCGGATTGTGTATCATAGTCCACCACTCGGGAGTGCGCAGCATCACAGGAGGGGAGGTGGCGCATGATTTGTAATCACCGGATTGTGTATCATAGTCCACCACTCGGGAGTGCGCAGCATCACAGGAGGGGAGGTGGCGCATGATTTGTAATCACCGGATTATGTATCAGAGTAGTTGGAAAAATAACAAATCTCTCCATAGCACTTACTTTACTTTCCGTGACTGGACTGTTTCAAATTGCATCCTTCCATAAATTAGCCTCTTGGATCGTGTCATTGAGCAATAAGTCTTCTACTTAACACACTAATCTCATGTCTCTGCACTCTGGGAGATGCTCGGGTGTCTGAAAGGATCCGCAATCACACTTGTGAAGGTCTGTATATCCTCACTTTTATAAAGTACCCCTTCATTTTAATACTCCTATTCTGAGTCTATTCAATACCTTCCATTCCCCATATGGAGGATTGCGCCCAGTATGAAGAGCGGAAATTATTCACTATTGTCAGTGATTAGTCGATCGATCTGGACCACAACTTTGGTGGCCGTTTCAGTGTCTTTTGGAAGATCAATCCTGGTAAGGTCGCCTCTGGTTTCCACTTGATTCCTTCCTGCATCTTGTAATGTTTCCGCAACCGAGATCCCGAAAGCACTGATTTACCTGACTGCAGGAGACACCAAGTTCTCAAAGGTAGGTGCCATATCCGGCTCTAACTGTGATTGTAAAATGAATTGCAGTTTCATTAGGGAAGGATGGAAATGCAGTCGCGGGTGAGCCTCGACTGATTTTCAAGTCCTTACGAATGATTCTCAAATACTACTCGTGATCACGTTTCATTGTGAAAGATGAAGTGCCTATAACAAGGCAGTTGGTACAATGGTATTTTTTGGTACTTCGAGAAAACATAAGTATTCCTATGAGAAATGTTTCCGCAACCGAGATCCCGAAAATACTGATTTACCTGACTACAGGAGACACCAAGTTCTCAAAGGTAGGTGCCATATACGGCTCTAACTGTGATTGTAAAATGAATTGCAGTTTCATTAGGGAAGTATTCCTGTTCGCAGTTCAGCTCCATATATTCTCTAAGCACGTTTATTCCTATCGTTTCAGCTGCTAGTTCGTTGACTGGAAGTGTTTATTCAATAATATAATTGTGAGTATACGTACTGCACTACCGTAGAGGATGTACTTGGATGATTAGATGTTTTATCAGTCGGATGTTTACCATGAACTTGGCGGCTTAGATGGTATTCTCTGGCAGTCGGTTTCACAGTCTCACTAGTTCCATCTAAACACAAATAACTTACTATATTGAAGATACATATCATCAACCACCGAAATATACAACGCTTACAAACACTACACACTCCGAGAAAGTTGCGAGGAAAATAGAGCAGTTAATTTTCTCGAAGAGCATCAAAGGATACGTAACTTCCTTAACTTTCCACATGTAGGCGAGAATACCTGGGCACCGGGTGTGAGAATTCAATTAGCAAATGTTCAATTAAGGCATTATTTACCATACGCAGAGTTGAATACCCAAATTTGTTAAAATGTCTAAAACTTTTCTTGTTGACCTCACTATATGCCTACCACAAGCTTGTTCTACACGGATTTCATTAGATCCTTCTTAAAGGATTAAGATGATAAATGTTGCTGCTCAGAAACGAGCTTTTTATATGTGGGATCAACATTTATCCCAACTGAATGTTGTTTAAATAATGCATTTAGCTTTAAAGAGCTCCTCAAAACATTCACTTCTTGATTCCTTACTCTCTGTAAATCTTCTTCGTTCTTATAAAAGTAACGTTAAAAATTCAAAGAACCAAGGCATTTTGTAAGTTGATGCGGTAGAACATTTTCTGCCATTAATGAGCAACGAAGATTTCATTAAGTTAAAAAATGTAATTAAACATTCTCTGTGAGACAGCCCGTCAGATTTCTGGTTTTTAACGGAGGCCCTTGTAAATTATAAACGAATAGCTGTGTGTTTGGTGTAGCACTTTACGGTAGAGGGTTTTATAATTTAGAAATCAAGTATTAGCTCTTCAAATGGCTTATTAATTAGAAACGGTAACATAAAATGAGTAAATGTCATTATCAGTGAGACTTTACAACAGGAAATATTAATAACACAGAGTAGTAAAATTTCATTACTGTCTTTAAAAATAAATTAGCTGTAAGGCTTAAGGAAACCATTAAATATGTAAAATTCAATACAGCTGCACGCAAGGAACGAGTAAAGTGGTTCTTTTGGATTTAAAATTCATCTCCCTACGCTTAACTTAAACTCTTGTAAAAGTTCAGCAGCAAAGCTAGGCAACTGCCATTCATTTAGAACTCTAAACTTTTCTTCATGTCTTCTGAGTTCCCGGTTTCACCTCCAGATGTTTCCAAAGATATGAATTTGTGTAAAATATATTCGGAACCTCATACTTATTCATACCTCCAGAATATCCACAGGAACCTCAGATAATTAACTAAAACTTCAGTTAAATAGAATTCTCTCCACTAATTAGATTCAAGCGCAAAAAATATGTGGGATGTTTAGATGATGCGCTAAAGGTGAGACTGAATGGGGTGTCAGATGCGACGAATCCTTTGAAATTTATACGCAAGAATTTAACTGATATTCTCGTTTAACATTGGCTTCCTTATTTTTGAATGCAGACAAAGCTCTGTGGCTGTTTCAACCGATATGCACTCATATTTCTGAAGGAAACTTTTGCCTTGCCAGTAATATCAATTGAATTAATAGTTTTATTATAATGATATTTCACATGGCAGACAAAAGTATTCCTAGTTTTCCAGTATTACCGAATTAATTACTTCTATGAACATCGCATTGGTTAATCATCCATCGAATAGTAAGAATATACAACGATTGATGGGTCAAAGAAAGGTTACTTACTGACGAATTTGTTACAGTTGTGTCTTTAGTGGTCATTAAGAATAAACACTGAAGGCTTATAGCACACTAATGTGCAGAGAAGAGCAGGTTCTGGAACGAATTTAAGAGAAAAATAATGTTCATTGAGTACTGAAATAAAATTTACACAATTCTTTTATAAATCCGCAGAAACGTTGGTCCAGAGATTCTCAAGTAAGTAGTTATATAGGTATATATGCTATCAGTGTTTTACTACAGTGAAGTTGATAGTTTTGTTACTAAAGAGAGGAGAGGAGAGGAAAAGAACACTCAAGTGAACTGATTTTTCTCAGCAGAATCATATTAGGACGAAAATAGCAAAATAATTTCATGTAAATACACATAATCTTGTTTTAATACAGAAAAAAATTATATTTGTAAATTACTGGGATTACAAAATAATATATAGCAAAAATTTATAGACCCTTTCATTCGTTCTTCGCACGCGCTGTGGGTTCTGTGGAATGAAACAATTAAAGTAAATTATTTCCGGAAGACGCTGCAACTGATATTACATTCATTCATCCGGTTCCACGTTTCCTCGGTTTTCCTAGATCACTCCAAGGAAATAAACAATTTTTTTTATGAAATAACCAAAATAAAAAACGGCTGCTTCTGTTCTTACCAATCTGTTATCTATGTCGAACATATCCACTGCAACACATATTACGTTTGCTGCAGCACTAACGGCAGAACTCCCAAGTTTGGTGAGTGAGCAGTAACGCTTTGGTCTCGCATTCGGGAGAACGCAGGTACGAATCCCTGCTCGGCCATCCAGATTTTGGTTTTCCATGGCTTCCCCAGATAACTCTAGGCGAATGTCGGGATTTTCTTTCAAAAGGCCATGGTTTAATTCCTTTACGTTCCTTGTCTCAGTCCCTTCCCGCCTCTTATGACCTCGATGTTGACGAGGCGTGAAGCTAGGGAAAAAAAAACAGCAGAACTAACAATAAATGTAAAACACATCTCTAGACATTGCCTCATACTGCTAGGAAAGTGTGTTGGCCTGCTAATATCGTGTTTATATGCATCCCCACTTCGTACTGAAAACTATTGTTGCCTATTGTTGAATAATTTTATGACAGCCTCATCGTGGTTCACGTTTCAAACTTAAGTTGTCTTCCCACACACACCAGAAGTTTCGATCGGTAGCAGCTTCAGCAAGAGGTTTCGAAACTTGTTTCAATCCGACGGCAAAGACAAAAGACATATTTTTTTTACTAGGGCTTTACGCCTCGTCGACAGTGAGGTCATTAGAGGAACGGGAAGTAATTCTGCCATGGCCTTTTTAAAGTAAGCATCCCGGAATTCGCCTGGAGTGATTTGGGGAAACCATGGAAAACCCAAATCTGGATGCCCGGACGCGGATTCGAACCCGCGTCCTCCCGAATGCGAGGCCAGAACGCTAAACGTTCACCCACCACGCTCGGTAGACATTTTTAGTTTTATTCTTTCCCAACATGTCACTGTGAATCGAAAGCATCAACCACTTTGCATGCGACATCTATCGTAAGATGATTGACAAGCACCTGAACACACAGTGCAGCAACAGAAACCAACGCCTCCCATAGGTGGTGTTGGAGAACCGCTCAGCAACAGAGAGCATCGTCTAATTGCCTATGAAACGCTGTATTAACAGTTTAGACATGGCTCCAATATAGTGGCTTGATAAGAAGCTCTATACACTTACTATTATCTTTCAGTTGCCTTTTACACATTTATAACTGTATAGGTTTCAATCTTTTAGTAGCTCTCCTAACTTAGAAACCATCTAGTATTTTCCAGTTCAAGCATTTCCTTCTGCCTAATTATCCATTTTCAATTTAACTCAATTTTTCGGAATACAAAGCTCAAAATGATTTTACGATCATTTTACGTTCAGTAACAGTATACTTGCATAACGCCTGCATGAAATGTCCTTCGTCTTTTCCGAGTGATTTATGTTCAACCACGAGCAGTAATGTACTCAAGACTCGTTAATATCACCATGACCAGGAAGTATCACAGAAACTAGGTTAGTAGATCATGGATTTCTATCAAATATGGACTACCATGTGTTTCATACTCGCAACATGATAGAAAAAACTCAGGGTGAGTCAAAAACGACTTTTAAACTTTGGAATGATAATGACATTTATTGAGATAACTTAGAGAAACGATAGATGTATCATTTTGTAGCAAACAGCTTCACGTTCCACGCAAAATTGTCAAGTGTCAATTTGGTTCGATGTGACAACCATCTGTCAAGCGACAAACATCCCAACGGTAATCAATTTCTTCCCACACTCGTTGCAGCAAATCGGACGTAACTGGTACAACGGCAGCGTAGATTCGATTTTTCAGGTCGGCTAAATTGTTTGGTAGGGGAGGAACATGTACAGGATCTTTAATGAATCCCCAGAGAAAGAAATCCAGTGATGTCAAGTCTGGAGAACGAGGTGGCCATGTGATTGGCCCTCCACGGATAATCCACCAACCTGGGAAGCGATTATTGAAAAAACCTCGAACTTCCGTGAGGAAATGAGATGTTGCACCGTCTTGCTGGTAGTAAACCATCCCATCTCGGTCATATTCATCGATCTGTGGAATTAAAAAGTTTTCAAGCATATACACAATACAAGCGACAGTTTTCTCCATGAAGAAGAAAGGACTGTACACTTTCAATTTACTAAGGGCACAAAACATATTAACTTTGGGCTGTCACGTTCGTGTTCCAGGGTTGCATATGAATTTTCGCTGCCCCGTATTCTGCAGTTGTGGGTGTTCACCGTGCCACTAATATGAAATGTTGGTTCATCGCTGAAGATTATGGTGTTCAGAAATGTCTCATCGTCTTCTATCCGATGCAACATATCCGCACAGAATTCCCCACGACCAACCTTATCTGCATGACTAATATGCTGTGCCAATATGAAACTTTATGGTTTCAAGTGAAAAAGTCTACGCAGTACTCGCCAGTCTCTTGTGGAATGCCAGTATCGCGAGGCGCACGTTGCGTTTATTTTTTTGGACTGCGGGCAAAGCTATCCCTAACCTGTTCGCATAATTGCCAACACGTGAGCAACCAGGTTATTTAGTTTCATCTCACAGTGAACGACCCGTCTCAAGAAAGTTCTTGTGCCAAGAGTAAATTGTAGACCTGTTTTGAGATTCTTTAGTGTATTCGGTTCGAAATTTACACCGTGCAGTTGTTGCAGATTCGTTTCGTGAAACCAAAACAAGCATTGAGCACGCTTCGCATCAGTGAAAGTAGCCATTTTAACTTGCATCAAACATGAGGTTGTTTGGTACAGAATGACACATCTACCGGTTCTGTAAGTTATCTCAACAAAGTTCTATATCATTACAAAGTTTTGTTTTTTTGTTTTTTTTTACTCACCCTGTACAGTTTGTATCAAGCAACGAGAATATTGTAATATATCGTGTATAAATTCAGAAACGAAAACTCATGGCCTGAAGGAGTGGTTAATTATTTACATTTAACAGAATTAAACTTTGTTCGCACTAAAAATTCCACCGCAAAATGTTTGTTTTCGTTTCAGATTTTCCGTAAATATAAAATTTATTTTGCTTTATTTATTTTTGAAGCAGTTGAATATTTTAAGGTAATTTGCAGAAACAGACAATAAACATTTGCCAAGCAGTTGCAGTATTTAAAGTTACAGATTAAATATTGTGAGAAAATAAACATACTTTCAAGTTGTTTTATTTTATTTTTTCAAGTTTCACCTGACGGTTCTCCAGTATTGTTTAAAGCAATGTACTGGTAAATTCAATTCTGATATGACATATATGTTAAGAAGTACCATAACACATTGCAGAAGCTAATTTTCTCACAAAAAGTGAGCGGATCTTATGTCGTTGATTCTTGTTTTACTGTACGGATCAATTTAAGTGGGTAGCAGCGGATATGTTGTGATGGTTCGAACATGTAAGGAGCCAACACAGGCACTTAATATCTGAAAAACATTTGTTACACAAATGCAAACAGGATTTGTAGGATATTTTGAAAATAAAGTTTTAGAGTAGCTTTTCTGTGTAAATACGATAGCATTGTTGTGACAAAGTATTACTTTGTATTTATATACATTTAATTAAAGACATTATTTATAACTCTATATCGAAATATTGCATTATTTTTTCATATATCCAGTGTGCCTAGAACGCAGCCATTCGGAATTTAGTGCTTATAGTGGCCTTTTTTTGCTTATGGCTTTAAGTCTCGTCGACGTCGAAGACATTAGAGGCGGGAAAGGATGGAAGAGCAAGGAATGGGAAGGAATTCGGTCATGGCATATTGAAGGAAGCATTCCGGCATTCACCTGGAGTTATTTGGGGAAACCATGGAAAACCCAAATCTTTATGTCCCCCGGGCGAAGATTCGAAACCACGTCCCCCGAATGCCAGGCCAGAGCATTACCGCTCACACGCTCGGTTTTTATATTGCTTTATGAAGATTTGCAGGTTTGCCCCTGTCGTCAAGTGGTTTATACATACACTAAAGTGTGTTACTACACTCCTTGAACTTCAAAATGACAGATTGCTTTTCAAATAACTTTTATTTCGCAGAAAACACTTCAGCAAAACATATACGTACCTGGCTTCCAATTTCATTCCGAAGATTAAAGCACGTAATGATGAAAAAAATGACGTAGCGTTCGTTTTAGTATTATTGCAAGCGAACTTGCCCGTATGTGACTATCATCAGCTTAAATATACATGGTAGAATGTTCTAGAATACAATGAAACTTCGATCGATGCTTTTGGAGATCCGAAAATGGCGTTAACAATATAAATCAGACAATCACAATTAAAGCTTGTTCAAAATTACTTAAAATTGAAACATATTTACAAGCATTTAACAGAACATTAAACAATTCCAAATAGTCAAAATATCACTGAAAACATAATGACATACACAATATTCCTTGTTAAAGTATTTTAATTAATTATAACAAACGCTATACTGCTTTTAATATATTTACAACTGCTCATTCCATATTAAACCATTTTCAGCCACCAAAACACCACAGATTCATAAAAATAATTATACAAATTTAATCCGTTATTTCGCTTCTCATCTCATACATAAATTTAGTTAATTACAAGGATAGAAGTTAGTTTAAACGGGATTTAGGGCTGTGATAATATACTGAAAAATTGAACCAAGAGAAAATAATATATCGTTGGATGATATTTTTGTACAAATTTGTAGATATTATAGCAATGTGTCTCAGTTTACAGTTTTTTGTACAAAATGGAGAATGCACAAGAGACAGGAAGAAAGTAAATCGCAAATTACACATTTAAAAAACTCTGTGGAAACTGAAAATGGGAAATTACGAAAGAAGGTGATGAGTGTAATAGACAGGAATAAAAGAAAAACAAAGAGTACTGTAATTTTCTAGGATTATTTTAAGATGAAAAAAGAATTTTAAAAAATATCCGATGATGTTGATCATGGAGAATGTAAATTAAAATTTTAAGTTAAGAGAATCTGTTACCAGAAGAGAAAGAAATAAGGTGTCAGATCTGGTTGTCTCGTAGCTTAATTATTAGTGAAAATGTATTCACTAGTTGTATCCTCAGATTCCATCTTACTAATTAAATTCTGCAGTGTACTCAAACTCCCATTCTCTGACACTGCATCTGTAACAGTGTTATCGAGATACCCCACAGTGGTAGTCAATACGACATTTCACTACTGGTCTTTAATTAGTTGCCATTGACAGCTCTATAAGAGCTAATGGCAAGTGTATCTCGAAATGAGCATCCTCGGTAGGAATTAATTAAACAAAGTTCACCGTCTACTCTTTGCCAAACAGTGCTTACACATTGTTCAAATACGCATAATACTAGTCTTTGACCTCATAAGCTCTAGTATTTTTAATTAAACGATTTTCTGGAAGTTTACAAAGACGAGGTCGAGTGTCAGTTTGGAAAGTTGAGTTCCCCGAAGATAAAAGTTTCGATACTTTGTAAACCATAAAGCGCGTACATTACAATGAAGTTTTAATATATATGAGAAGGTAAAAAATTAATACATCCGTCAGTAACAACAGTTCTTCAGTATGTCACGATAAGTAATCGGTATGTTTCTGTAAGTTTCGATTGTGGGCAGCTGGCCTACATTGGAAATGCGTAGAGTCAGCACGCATTAATCTACTTAAAATTAATAAAATTCATTTGTTGCAGAATACAATGCAATACAATTTAAAATATTCGACATTTCTTCGCTATAATAATTGAGAGACGAAACTTACAAACATTATTTAAAAAAAAAAAAAAATGGATAATCTTAGAGCCTATGACAAATTTAGATCAAAGATAGGTTAGAAGACAAATCATCTTCCGGCTTTTCCAAAAAAGTTCTACTCGCCGGAAACCGAATACTCTACAGATTATACCAAGTGTCAATGAGAGCGAATGAACATCGGTCGGCCTAGTAGTCAACTATCCACCGGTGAACGAAGTCGTCGATTTCATTTCCTGTAATGGGCCTGTCGATATGTCCAATAAGTCGCTCGTCTCCTGCCTCGTTATCAACCATGCATCGTCGGAAGCGTTGGGAATCTATGATTTGTGGAAAGTTTAATGGGCGGAATGTAATAATCGCCTTAAAATCGTAATTAAGGACAAAGAATTTGGACTCGACGGAACACACAATTCGAAGGTCACAAAAAATATGAGTTAATATCGACAGGGTGATGCAGTTAATGGCGCCCATGACTCTGTATAACACTGATTTATATCTCACATGTCATCAATAACAACTGTGCTGGTTGGTTGTGAGTCGAGGAGGAGATAAGGGCTCTCAGACATACGCCATATCACCTCCTCCTTCTCGCCAGATCAATCATACACTGGGGCTACCGCTCCAGCTACAGGAACTGAAGAATGACAGTCTAGTACAGCGGGGACGGACCGTGGTTAGACACAGAAGGTGCGACCGTGGATAGCCTCTCGACGACGGCACCGCTACAACCGGAACGAAGACCATCAAGTCCCCAGTCATAAGCTAGGCATACACACACACATTTGTGCGCCAGCAATTCCGTGGCGATCCATATAAACGATAAAATGTGTGTGGCCGCATCACAAGCCAATAACAATTGTTACAGATTTGTACGCGGCGAGCATACGCGGCGGTAACCATTCACACAAATATCTCACTTAAAAATTTACTCGCGGAGATAAGACTTGCACAGTATCTAAGTTAAGTAAGATGAGCAGAGAATTTGTAGCTGATTTCATTGCGACATATCAGCAACATACTGAATTTGTAAGGTGAAACCAAAAGAGGACGCGAACAGAAATTTTTTTTAAAAAAAAGTATATAGTGCATTGATAGAGGTTAGCGGGAAATATAATATAAAAGTTGACAGTTCATTAATAAAAAAGAAAATCCACTCTTTACCGAGTGCTTTTCGCAAGAAATATATATATATAAATGAAAATTCAACAAGAACTGTGATAGGCGAAGACGAAATCTACAAACCTAATTTACGCTATTACTACAACTTACTACTGTTTATGAGAGATCAACACGAACCAATGGACAGTATAGGAAGCCCAAATTATGAAGGAGAACATGAATGATATTGATGAAATGTATAGGAAGATGTATCTGTGCACTTATGTAATACTGAAGAAATCGATGAAAATGCTTTTCAAATAGTACAAGTAGCAGTATATGATCGTGTTTATAATCTTCCTGCAACCACTTTTCTTGTCATACTTTCCGTTTCTTCTTTTTTACAGCTCTAATATAAGCTGCTGCACGAATAAATACTTTTTTGTGTGTATAACTTAAAAACCTATTTCATTTCAATACTGTCACTTCGCTTATAACATAACCTCACTACACTTGGCTCGCGATGTTTTGAAATTCCCAGTGAGCCGCGAACCAAGAAATCTTGACGGATAAATCTGTAGACGACTACCATAAACACAACAATTTGAGGGCGGCGAACCAGCTGAACGACAAATGTGTGGGCTCACACAAGTACAGGCTCGTTGCGAGAATATCCGCGCGCAAATCTTCAGCAAACTTGCTCGCGCACAAATGTGTGTGTGTGTGTATGGGCAGCTAAAGAGCATTCGTTTTAGCGTTCAATCTTGCCAGAAGGAATTGAGGGTGTTGTTGCGGGTCTGATTTTCGGTCCATGTACTAACGAGCTCCTTTATGCAACCCTCTCTTTATTTTTTTACTCATGGCTTTACGCCTCGTCCACGTCGTGGTCATTAGAGACGGGAAGGGACTGGGTACAAGGAACGGGAAAGAATTCAGCCATGGCCTTTTGAAGGAAGCATCCCGGCATTCACCTGGAGTGATTTGGGGAAGCCATGGAAAACCCAAATCTGGATGTCCGGACAGGGATTCGAACCGGCATCCTCCCGAATGCGAGGCCAGAACAACCCTCTCAAAAATAAAACTGTTTCTAGCGCCGACATCGTCGTCTACCTCGAAGCTTCTGTATCGGCTATAGGAAAGAACGAAGTTCCTTCTAGTTGAATGTAACCTCTGTCACTTGGTGTCTGATCATAGTCTCCGCCACTTTATTTTATGGATAGTTCATCACTTGCGTGGACTAGTTTGTTGCCTGTTTCTCTGCCACTACTTATGCGCCTCGCTCCTACATGGCTGCTGCAGCGAAACAGATGGGCTGTCCATTCCATTTTATTTGTTGCGTTAAGCTGGATAACGCAATGGGCTGAGAATGTACAGCAACGTTGCATCTACTAGGAAAAGATATTTCCATTATTATTCAAAACCCCAGCACCAATTGTCTGCTGGAATTCAAACACTGTGTGGTAAGACCACACTTCGGTCAGTACGACATATTTATCTCTTCGCTTTACGAATCTTCAATGTTTCAAAATTGCCCTGTTTTTTTTAATTATCATATAAGCATCAGTTTTAGTGGAACATAATTAATTACATCGGTAAATCGGAATGGAGCCATTGTCCGATTATTTTGTACTTAAGTAATCCTAGGATCAGCGCATTCCCTTGTGGCACGTATCTGTCAAACTAACTGAAATTATTAATAGAAACTTTCGGACGTAGAAGGTCACCTTGCATTATGCCTCGCCTACTCCTCTTCCAACTCGTCCACCCAGCATCCCGCTAGTCCCATTCACCCTTCCACATGCAAACAGACACAGAGGCTGTCAGAAGCCAATCCGGCGTAGAGCGATTACTACCCTCTAGCGGCGTAATAGAATCTACCTCTTCAAAATACATCGTTCAGTGGTTCATCAGCATGATGAGGCCACTACATGATTTGTTCTAAATGTAGAGGAATTTTCAGTAAGATAAAGAGAGCTTTGAGAAGGAGAAGGTATTGATGAACTCAGTCATTAGTTTTCGACTTAAACACTCATTCCTTCACGGCACTCTAAAATCTCCCACTAATCTGTTTTGGAAGCCTTATCTTTGAGTCCTTCATCCAGTTTCATAAGTGGCTGACTCACATGAGGGTATAATTCGGCGTCAACATGTTCATAGTCGACGTTGGTAACACTGGAATGTCATGTCATATAGAACTTTGTTTGCTTGCACAGTGCCATTATTTGATCTGCACTTCTGTGCTCTTAAGTAATCCAGTCCTAAAGTTCAATTATGCACGTGTTTTGTGTTTCATGCCGGATTTGGATAAACTAAATCATCAACGTTTTATTTTGTCACAGTAAAAGCATGTAGTTAAAGCCAATGATGACTTTGAAGTTATTATTAGTATTATTACCTTCATTAATCTTTTCTTGAATTTATCGCTGCTTCTTTCAATATATAATTTTCTTTTCGCTCTTTGTAGATTACGAATTCCCAAACTATGGGGCGCGGGATGGGAAGTAGCTTATCCGCCCGTGTGGACGATACCTTAGCACTACACCGTCGGTTCTACTATGTCTCCTTCACAGCCTCTTAGAACTGAAAGCCTTTGCTCTAATGTCACATACTTAGAGAGTTTCCTCTCAGACATAATTGTTAGTTCTGAGAATTTTCAACTCTGAAAACGTAGAATATTGGCAGAGCCCTGTACTTATTCAATGTAGTACTTCATGAGCAAACTGTGCAAATAAAAAATGACACTGATGCCAAACACGATTTTAATAAAATGGATAAATAACATTTTGGGTCAAGAATTAAAAAGTGTATTCCAACATATCACAGCAAATGTTGCGAATATATTCTCATGTTTCGAGCGCTTACTTGAGAAAAAGAGAGTTTTCAGCTTTTGTTGCAATGAAACAAATTACGCAACAAACTCTGTATTACCAGTGGTTTATGCTGTGCTCTTTAAAATATCCAACTAAAAATAGGAAATCTGATTTATTTTTATTTTGTGAACTTTTTCAGTAAATGTTTAAGTTTATAGTTATTATTCTTTTACTTTTTTCGCAAAATTTAAAATTTGTAAATTTATAAGCAATGTAATTAGACTTTATATTTGCTTTTTTAATAATAAAATTGTGCCGCGGGAAAGGGGGGAGGGGTGGCACGGTAATTTTTGTTTTGACTGAAGGGGAAGTAGGAACCCTTTGTTTTACTGAAACTGGAGTGCGAAGAAAAATTTTGGGAACCTTGATAAGCTTTTGGTAGTTGCTATTTCTTGCTATTCAGTCCAGTAGTCAATTAACGATACTTTCCTTTATTCACTTCTTCTTCCACAGTTTACTGTCTTGGTTGCAGGGGATTTTACCTTTCCCCAAAGATTACCGGTTACTACTGTTTCTGACTTACTCCAATAGTTCTCCAAATGACAACAAATCAATCGCTTTTTCAACTAATTTTTTTTTTGCGTGATTCCTATGATAATATAAGCATCAGAATTCTCCAAAGACACTAAAGCTCTTATACAAATATTCCAGCGATTAAACATTCTGATAATGACTAATTTTCAACTAACTCGTCTTTGTCGCTTCTTTATATAGACGCTACAGAAAATTCAAAAATAACATAGAGAAAGCCGCTCGATGTTTCTCGAACGACGACAATGCAGCTAACAATCAAAACCACATTAAAACAATCAGAACGAATACAGAATCGTTCACAATCATCACGGAACACACGGAAATGAAAATTAAGGATATTTTCAGGCATTTACATACAAAATTATCTTCATTAATCAGTCAAAACCATTCTAAATGGTTCACTAAACATGATGTCTAACCTCAACACTTACAATTGCAAGTTTTTAATAAATGTTTCATGCATAATACTGTTCTTGAGCAGGTTACATAATTTCTCTCCATATAAGTGTTCATTTGAACAAATTCGCAGTTAATTACACGAAAAACATATAAAAGTTAAACAACTTCCATCTTGCTGTACATAATTCTTAAAATACAATTTGATAAAAAGGCTGAGTCTGAGGGCTGTTATAACCTCTATCATAGATATAACAGGGCTTCCTAATCTGGGGGACGGTGAGTCTGGGCCAGGTATTTGAAGGAATGTAGGAGTTCGATTCCCGGTCCAACAATACAGTTATTGATTTTAATTGTTTCCCGAAATGGCACCATGTGAATACCAGAACGGTTCCTTCATGACTATGGTCGAATTCCTTCCCGCTCCCCTTTATAATCCTCTCCAGGAGATAGTGACTTCATTATCGACGAGAATAAAAACGTTAATGTAACAAGGGAACAAATGGCAATCATCCAAACGGAAATCTGAATGAGAAAGCTATAACACATACGATTGACTTGTAACAGCGATGTTTCAACAGTGGCCTTCAAGTTGCCTGTTATCCTACGCCTGCAAAGCGTCCGCGCTGTCCTGTGTCACTGGAAGCGTAAAGCGCGCACGTTACGGTTTACTCGACTACCGCACAATACACCCCGCCCGGTCACTGTGCGCAGTTCTTTGTGCGTCTCTGCATAATGGCGGTGGGCGGACGGAGATTCCCCGCAGGGAGTGTTCTAAATCACGGCGACCAGCTAACCGCGGCCCACTCGCCGACACACGCATAAATCACCGGAGGGCCACCCCGACGTCGAAACAGCCAGTCACATAATAAATAAATCCTGCCAAAGGAGGTCCAGCGCCGCCCCATAAATCACAAACACTGTCCGCCAGTGTGGCTCTGCAGATTTGCCAGGCACTACGTCATAGAAAAGTCCTTGTATGCGCTACCGAATTTCAATCAGCGACATCGTTCACATTCAAGATACGGTAATCTAACGTCGTGGTAGAACGGACAACCCTCTGAGTCATGACCCAAAAATCCGACACTGGCAACAGGCGAAAAGTATTTAACTTCACGCTATCCCAAAATCTGAAGGTAAGTTCTTTGGCATCTGTAACGATTGAAAAGAACACTTCGTCCCTGAGCAACAAATGACATAAATATTAGCACTTGGTAAGATTAATAAATTTGTGGTTGGCTGAGAGGATACTCCCCTCCAGTCCCAATTTTGCTAAGACCTTCACTACTATCAATTTTTTATAAAGGTGAATAACACCCCAATGCAATTGAATTTTGTTTTATTTTGGTGTCGTACGCGTTTCGCTCTGTTTCAAGAGCATCATCAGCGACATCTGTCGCTGACAGATGTCGCTGACAGATGTCGCTGATGATGCTCTTGAAATAGAGCGAAACGCGTACGACACCGAAATAAAACAAAATTCAATTGCATTGGCGTGTTATTCACCTTTATAAAAAAATTGATTAACTTGCAATTGAGGAAATGGCCAACAATATCCAGTGTTACGCGGTTTTTAACCCGTCCTTTCGGTTTTCACACATCTTGAAGCAAATCCTCTCAAAAGCTCTCGTTATTCGAAATCAGCAATTTTCCACACTATGAAACTACCCTACTGTTACTACCAAATTCCGTCCGGCACCGTATTAGTGCTTTTGACTTCACCCCTCTCGATACACGGTATAGTAGTACAGGCCGGCGACCAGCTTTGACTTCGACTTTCAAAGGCGCAGACGCCGTGTCACCTTTCTCACACAGTCCGGCGCTTTCTTTGACGTCTCCTGCCGTGAACTAACTACCAGGCCAGGCACGAAGGTTCCACTCCTAAAGATCCACCAACTTTCTAATCCACATTCGGCACACACTACCCGTCCTGGTATTACCTGCCAGTGGGACACTACAGTATAAAAACAAACTGAAGTTAAAAGGGGATTTTTTCAAGTTGCTAAGTATATTATACACAAGTGAGTGATCAACCTTTAAGGGAGTTAACAGTTGCCAGTGCCCAAATTACTGCATTACCTCAGACCAAATTAAGACATATCTCGATCACTGGCGTTACGACATAACGTGAGAACCTCATTACGTATGTAGAAAATTGGTACAATTAACAGAAGAAGATGAACGCATATAAATCGTCCACTGAGAAGACACAATTTTAACTAATTAAATGTCAAGAGAACCAGATACTTAAAAAAGTATATGGAATTATCAAAAACAATTCATTCAGTGGAGAGGTGAAGTATTTGTTTTCCTTGTGGCTTTACGTCTAGTAAACGAAATGGCCATCAGAAGTGGAGAAAACTGAGGACAAGGAACTGGAAGGAATTCAGCCATGGCCTTTCGGAGGAACCATCCTGGCATTTGTCTGGAGTGATTTGAAATGTGGATGACGGGCGGGGATTTATACCTGCGTCCTCCCGAAAGCGAGGCCAGAGGGTTACCGTTCACTCATCATGCTCTAGTAGCAAATACTTAAAAGCCTTACAATTCAAAATGGAAACAGTATGAAGAATTCCAATAAGCCACATTACTGACATTTACAAGGTTACTTCTATAAATATTACTACATGCATACCACACTTTTCTTTTTTACTTGCCATAAAAAAATTTCGATTTTCGAGAGGTCCAGTCTCGTAACTAAATGTTTGAAAATATTTTTTGAGTTAAAGTTATGCTTTTTTACACGTATCAATTAAGGAAGCGGTTTGAGGACAGAAGGATAGAAAATTATATTTCAGGGGTTTAATGGATCTGTTAAGAGACTTGGGTCCAAACATGTTTTTAAAGTTATACTATGATTTTATGCACTAAATGGCCTTCTAGTAGGCCATAAAGGTTATTCTCAAATCGGTATCCTTCTTTAGAACATCCGCATATCAATTCACAGGGAATCATACCTTCTTGGAACTACGTACTACGTCACAGAAAAGAACTAACTAAGGGCATTTAAAATATGAGAAGTGAGAGGGGCATGGTTTCTGAGTAATGGTGAAAGCACGCCATGTAGTCATTCTGGTTTAAAGAACAGAAAAATAACGTGAGTAAGTTTAAGGTTTTCGAAATAATTAGAGCATCCCTGTTGTACAGTGTACTGGGCAGGAGAATAAAATGGAATTTGGAATTTTTATCTATTCCATGGCACAAATCAGAAAGTAAATCATTCATCCAGGAATCCAGACTGAGAGAATCAGTCCTCCGTTCTTGAGACACTGAAGCGTGTAGAGACATTGAAGTAGGTCAATATCATTCCGACGGAACGGCAACTAGAACTGTTCGAATAGATTTTGACTGTCAAGTGCTACCACGGAAGATACACAAGGAGTGACCATACAATGTGTCCCATAAGCCTGACAGCACATGGCCTTGACATGATGGATCACGAGACTGACTATTACCGATCGTGCGCGAAGCCGGTAAATCACACACTGTTTGAAGGCAACATGCCGTGGATGCAGTTCGACACAATTGCTAAACGTCGTTATCTACGATTCCCTAAATATGTCTTGGCAGAGTTCATTACATAGTTCCAGCCCCTAAGTCAAAACTTACGATAAATATCTAATGTCTCTGAGGGCTTCTCTTTTCCGTAGAAATCCAGTGATGGCTGAGTTGGTTAACGCGCGTGTTTTGAAAAGTGAAGGACCCCGGTTCGCATACCGATCAGTGTTGAGATTTTTATGGCCTTAAAAACTGACATTTACCTCTGCAGAGCTTTGCTTTGTTCATGTGAAGTACGCTAGGACGCTCCGTTGTTCGTAGGACCCCTATATCTGGTACCTGGATTACCAGGTTAGGTTAGGTTAGGGTAGCCATGACAGAGGCGGAAGCGCGGCAGATCGAAACTCTGTCAACCGGCTTCGGGGTCTCCCGGCCAACAGTGTCACATGCGCTTCTTCTCCAATGGATAAAAACAACTTTATGAGCAATTTAAATTATTGTATCCTTTTATTTCATTGCACCAAATCCAAAAATTCTTTTATTAATTGTTATACGGATTCTGGTTAATGATGCAACTACAAGGCCAGTGTGCAATACAGTTCTTGTAAGTAGTTTAAAAAACCCTCCCCACTGACTCAGTCGGTTGCGACACCGCGATGGTGTTCAGTGGAGACACGGGATTAGCTGATTCGACTCCTGGTGATGGAAAAAAAATTAATTATCAGGACATGGCCGGCGGGCTAGGAGAGGTGATGGTGCTCAATTTCTTATCAACTTGCGCGTCACAGTTCTGTGTTATATCCCAAACTTTTACGCAGTGCGTGTGGATTGATGGCTCACGGCACTGTTGATGATGATTCGCCCGTCGGATGGGGATGTTAAGCATGCGGCCCCCACTCGTATTTCGGAAGAGTAGCCCTGAATTGGCCCCGCAACCTTTTTCAACCTCTCGCTCCCTTATCTCTCATTTCATATAATACTCTCTAATGCACGTAGGCACTGTAACAGATATTCACGCCTAAAATAACACATACCAGCACACGCTGGGAAAGGTAACGAACGAGAAACCACCCTAGTTCATCTTCCCTAGAGAGTCCTTCATGATAACCGACTACGCCTGGATTCATGAGTGACATAATAAGAAAATCACCTAAATTGGTGAGCGGTTAATGTTCTGTTCATGTATTCGGGAGGACACGGATACGGTTTCCAGTCAGGCAGTCCTGATTTCAGTTTTCCGTGGTTTCCCGAAATCACTCCGACTGAATCACGAGATGTCTACTTCAAAAGGGCATGGCCGAATTCCTTCCCATTCCTTGTCTTCAGTCCTTTCTAGCTCTTCTTTTCTTGACATCAATAATCCGTAAAGCCATTAGGAAAAATATATTCAACGAAAATCTCTAATTTATATTTCATTCTTAAAGAGCATGAGCTAATGCCAGAATTTACCAAAGTTAAAATTTGTAAAGGGTAAATGTAGGTGGATGCAGAAAAGGGGGAAGATGGGTGTTTCGGGAAAATGCCACCGGAGCATGCGCTCAATTGCAATTTAATTTAACAATTATTTTTTTTTAAAAAGAGGAAGTACAATTTAGAAAATTAAGTTTACCCGTAATTGTAACTTTTTCAAAGTAGTTATTATGTCTTTGAGCTATTTCCTTTATTCATGCGTTATTTCGCACTGTAGTTTGCAGTGCGAAGGATGGTAAAATCTTGCATTAGCTCATGCTCTTTAAGAATAAAATATAAATTAGATATTTTTGTTGAATATTTTTTTCCTAATGGCTTTACGGATTATTGATTTCAAGAACAGAAGAGCTATAACGGACTGAAGCCAAGGAATGGGAAGGAATTCGGCTATGCCCTTTTGAAGAAGACATGTCGTGATTCAGTCTGAGTGATTTCGGGAAATCACGAAAAATGGTCTGACTGGAAACCGTATCCGTGTCCTCTCGAGTACATGAACAGAGCGTTAACCGCTCACCAATTTAGATGGTTTTGGTTGAAAATATTTATAACATAACATCAGTAACAGAAGAAGACAGCTATTTTAAATCTTCTGTTAAGTACCATATTTCATTCATTTAATTTAATTAAAAATACTCTTTCAAGCTAATAAGAGTTTGCGTCGTTATTATTGACTTTTATTCTTATACTGTTTCTGATAAAGCGTTTGATACGTACTTCAAAGTTTCAGTAATTAAAAAAAATACCAGTTTTTCAACAACAACAAAAATTCGTTTGATTTAACACTTCGAGACATGAATGTTCTGGTGGAGCTGTCCTTACGCTAAAAAAAATGTAGTAATGAATGATAAGGATGTGTACATATTTTCGGCAGTTTACTGTTAAAGCTTTCAAGTTCTGAAAATCTATAACTTTTTTTACTTTTTCTCCAACTGCAAATTTTTTAGAAGAAGTTGTCAAAATCTTGAAATATATAAAGAAATTGATTACACGCATAGGAAGATATAATGAAATTTAATCATCTTAAGATAATCTTTCATTCAAAAACTACCTTCTAAATAACATAATGCTGATTTTTTTTATCTAATAAATTTTTAATGAAATTATGATACATTATACTGATACTGTTACCCACTACAATGATTACCCCTACTGACTACTTTAAAATGGAACATCAAGGGTTTAATTCTATATGTCTTTCAAATCAAACTCGAAGTTTTTAACGCCCGCGTAAATTTTGCTTTCTACGTAAGGACTGGAACATTTGTACAGCAAATAAACATTGGAAAAGAGTACACTAATTTATCCGCTTTATAAACACGAGTCTTTAGTTGGTAAATAATAATTGGATTTACATAGAAAGAGAATAAACAATTACCATCTATTCTAATGATTTTTTGATTTATGCACCTGTCACCGACGAAGCAAACAAAATTTTTAAAAGTCAAACATAACTTGGGTGTAATATGTAGCAACTCTCCATTTATCTGCAGAAAATAAAGGTAGCTGTAATTTTTGTGTGTCACAGATACTGTGCTTTTTTAATTTGTAACAACAGAAACGATGTAACCTGTACCAAGGATAAATAAACAATCTAAACTGAAAGTAATAAATTAGCAACGATCTTTTTGTATAGGTTGATAATAGCAAGAAACTGCAGCTAAAATAATTACTTTGTTAATAAATGATACAACATGCAACTCCGCCGGCTGTTGACCTATCTGCACCAGTTAATGTTTATTCAGTGATCACGAGCGGATTAGGACAGAAAACAATAAAAGCCAAATTACCAATGTAAAAAATTATGGATTACGGTTTCGTTATTCATGTTCACGTCGACTATAACAAAGACTTTTTCCGTCCCACCACACAATTAATTTATATTAGCTCATACGGTGTGTTATTAAAAACTGGTACTAATTAAATACTTCAAACCGCAATTAATTTTATAATTATTTCCAGTAATAATGGAAATCTAAATAATGAATATCGTACGTCATGCATTTCTCTCACAGTCTGCTGATTTATTAATATCAAATTGCTTTTATATTCCTTCTCCGGGCGGCGAGTTACATTCGACAAATACTATAATCGAAAGCGGCTGCAGCTGTTTCACATATAAGCATAAAATTAAAATAATTCTTTAATAAAAGCAGATTAGGTAACCATATTACAAAAAACATTCGCTTAACATACATTCTCCTTCCCATTCATTTTATTTTCATAAATCATCGAAATACATATTTGCTCCTCTAAGGAAATTATTCTCTAATTTTAAGCGATGCCGCTATGTCTTTAGAGATTTCCGAGAATACTTAGTTTCGGTGTGCAATTTGTTAAGGAAAATGGTCATCCATAGTTTAAAAAAGGAAGGGATTGGCAGATGAATAAACACATATTTTTAGTAGAAGAATTTCTGAATGACCGAGAGTGGTGGGTGAGCGGTTAACACTCTGGCCTCGCATACCCGTCCGGGCATCGAGATTCGGATTTTCCATAGATTTCTCAAATCAATCCAGACGAGTGCCAGGATGCTCGCTTCAAAATGCCATGGCCGAATTCCTTCCCGTTCCTTGTTCCCAGTCTTTTCCCGCCTCTAATGACCTCGACGTCGACGACGCGTAAGGCCATAACAAAAAAAATTCTTTAGAACGGAAAACTATTCTCTTTCAACACATCATGTTTAATAAGTTTCAGTAATTAAACAAAATACCACTTCAAAAAAATTTCGCGTCCTTTAACATTTCGAGACCTGAAAGTTCTGATTACTTAGCTCCGTTTTAACTGTCGTTGAAGAGTATATAGCTAATTTTTACATTATTCCGTTAAAACATCTTCTAACTACTCTAAAACCCAGTTTCTTATTAACGCTGCCTTATAAATTTTAGTATTTTTTATTCAAAAAGTGTAAAAAATTGATTAATTGTAAATTTATATATTATATATCTGAAAATCATTTAGAAACTGTAATTTGATTAAATGTAGTACAGTGGCAGAAATATTAGATAAAAACTGTAACTAAGAATGTTGAGTAAGCTACAATGTTCTGAATGGGAATTTGAATGTTTAGAATTGTTTAATTCTTGTCAGTTTCAGTTTAAAATACTTATAAATATTTCCAAATTTCGTTTAAAAATGTTTCTTCATGATTTTAAGTAGTTTTATGTAAGTTTTGTTTTGTGTGATTTCTATTGCTTGAGGAATTGTATACCACTCCAGAACAATTGGGCGAATCTTTTAGTGATCACTATAAAATTCTATGACACCGATTTAATACATATCGTATCTGCCATTTAAGTTAGCGACTTCGCGCCGTACAGTGATATACATGACTATGTCATTTGTTTAGTAATGTGCTTTAAATCTTTGGAAAAAAAGTCTGATATCTTGTTCGTGTAAGTTTTTCTGAGTGTTTCGACGAAATTAAAGTCCAGTAGATGATAGATATGTTCACTTTGATCCCATGTGAGAATAATCTCGGGGATGTGGAACAGTACATACACTTTTTTGTAATGTCAATATTACTATATAATTGATGTTATTATATATTGACAGCAAGTTAGCTACAACCCATTAGTATAACCAATATCTCCTGTTATCTACAAATACAATCCCGAGTTAATTAATACTTATTATGTGGAACAGTGTATACACTTGTTACCAGCATCTAATAATCAGTTATTTTCTTACAACCAGTAACCATGATAAGTTTCACTGTAATTTGCGACTACATATTATATCATGTTAGTTGCTATTTATGTGGAACAGTACACACACTTATTAACAATATCAATTATATTACCAACAACTCATAAGCAGTCAATTACTTAACAACCTGTTAGTATGAATTTTTCACAGCAGTTTTTGAATGCATGCTATCCCATGTTAGTTACTATATATGAGTGGAATTTTGTAAACACAATAATTACTTAAATTGTCAAAAGTTTCAACAGAAAGAAAAACCATATATCATTTTAGTAATTGTGGACAACTTTGTCACCTTCCCCTTCCATACACCATATACACTATTTTATCAGTCATTCTTAGTTACCAAATTCCAAGAAGAAAATTCTTTCACAGAGTAAAATGGGTTCTGAAGCAGAAACTCTTTCAGTTTGGACTTAAAGTAGTTGGGTTTTTGTAGGTAACATTTAATTTCTGTTGGTAAGACATTGAATAAGGAAGCTCCAGTAAATGTTAACCCTCTCTGTACAATTGACAGTGATTTGTAATCCTTGTGAATATTATATTTATTCCTAGTATTATGGCTATGTATGTCAGCATTAAGATTGAAGTGTTCAGGATTTTCCACTACAAATGATAATACAGAGTATACATACTGTGCTGGCATGGTCAGAACACCCAGGTTTTTAAACAGATTTCTGCACGACGTCCATGGGTTTGCTCCACAAATAGTTCTTATAGCACATTTTTGTAATTTAAATACCCTTTGTGCTTGTGACGAGTTTCCCCAAAATGAGATGCCATAAGTGAGCAGGGAATGAAAATATGCAAAATATACTAACTTTCTGGTTTCTATATTAGCTATTCTAGATATTACCCTCAGTGAGAATGTTGCAGAATTCAGTTTTTTAAGAAGTTGTTGAATATGTTGTTTCCAGTTCAATTTGTTATCTATATATACACCCAGGAATTTTGTGAAACTGCTTTCATTGATTGTTTTCCCTTCTGATATCACATTATAGCTGTCCTTTGTTTATTTTTTGTAACAAACTGAAGTAACTGTGTCTTTTCTACATTAAGTATTAGTTTGTTGGCATTAAACCACCTATTAATTTTCTTTATAGCATCATTTGCTATGTTTTCGAGGTTTTGTGCTGATGGATCTTTCAACGATATGCTAGTATCATCTGCAAAGAGCACTATGTGTTCGTTATCACCTTGTATATGTGGAAGATCATTTATATAGATTAAGAACAGCAGAGGGCCAAGAATTGAACCCTGAGGCACACTACATTTAACTATACCCCATTCTGAGTTTATAACATCTCCTGTATTAGCATCTTTCAGTGATACACATTGCTTTCTATTTTCCAGGTATGATTTAAACCAAAGTCCTGGCTTACCACTAACTCCATAGTGATCTAATTTACCTAGTAGAATATCATGATCAACACAGTCAAAAGCCTTAGCAAGATCACAGAATATACCTAGGGAATTTAGTTTTTTGTGCATTGATTCCAGTATGTTGTTTACAAAAGCAAAAATTGCTGAATCTGTTGAAACGCCTTGTCTAAAACCAAATTGTACTTTACTGAGTAGGTCATTCTTTTGTAGATGTGCATACACCCTTCTGTACATTGCTTTTTCAAAGATTTTTGAAAATGCTGGTAGAAGTGATATTGGTCTGTAATTCTCAATCTTTGAGGTATCACCCTTTTTATAAAGCGGTTTGATTATTGACTTCTTGAGTGAGTCAGGGAAGATACCTTCTTCAAAAGAACTATTACAAATGTGACTAATAACTCTACTAATGCTGGTGTTACATTGTTTCATTACATGGGTTGAAACCTAATCATAACCAAATGAATTTTTATTTTTGAGGGATTTAATAATTTTTTCAATTTCATTTTTACTGGTGGGAAATAGAGACATAGGTGCTGCTTTTGGTGACAAGGATTTAAGTATTGCTATAGCATCCATATTCCCAATACATTTTCCTTTTATTTTTTCAGCAACTGTTAAGAAGTATTTATTGAAAGCACTTCCTACATACGAGGGGTCATTTACAAGTTTATCATTAATGCTTATAGATATAGGTTTATGTTCAAGGGATGATACAGTTGTTTCTCTTTTAATAATGTTCCAGACACTTTTTATCTTATTATCTGAACTACTAATCTCATCGTTTATAGCCAAACGTTTAGCTTCTTTTACTACTTTGGTTAAAATTCTACAGTAAGTTTTGTAATGTTGTCTGAGAAGCATATTATCAGTATTCCTAACTTTTACATACAATTCCCTTTTATGTTTGCAAGATGTTTTGATACCAACTGTAACCCAATTTTTGTTTACTCGTTTTTGACCAGTTGGAGCTAGTTTTGTAGGGAGACACCTTTCGTAAATTTCCAAAAACCTTTGGTGAAAGTAATTGAATTTATTATTTACCCCTTTTAATTTATAAACAGTGCTCCAGTCCTCATTGAGAAGTTCATCATTTAATGTTTTTATTGAATTGTTCTTTAATGGCCTAACTCTGACAAATCCTTTCTTTTTGTTATTTTCATTTCCCACAATATCCAAAGTAATTATTTGAGCATTATGGTCTGACAAACCATTTTCCATTGGAATTGTTCCATTTATTTCTAATTTATTGTGTTCTACAAAAATGTTATCAATAATGGTACTACTATCTTTTTGTATTCTAGTTGGGAAATTTACAGTTTGATAGAGATTGAATGATCTAAGTATTCCTAGAAGATAATCTGTCTGGTTACATTCTACAGCAAAATTTATTTTGAAGTCTCCACAGAGGATAATTTCCCTTTTAGTTCGTGATAAATTTAGTAAAACCGCTTCAAGTTTATTACAATATTTACTGAAGTCTCCTGTGGGAGCCCTATAAACTGTCAGCACTATAAGATATTTGTTTTCTAATTCTAACTGTGTTGCACAACATTCAAAATCTTGTTCTATACAGTATTTACTTACATCTAATGATTTTGTTTCAGTATTTTCTGTTACATATATTGCTGCACCACCCATTCTCATCACTGACCTGCAATAACATGAAGCTAATCTATATCCAACAAATGGGAGGAGACATATTTCAGAATTCTTCAGATGATGTTCTGTCAGACATACAATATTTATGTTAATATTCAATGATTTTTGGGTTTCTTCTATAGATATTATTAACTCATCAAGTTTGCTTGAGATACCCCTAATGTTCTGATGGAACAAAGCTATTTTAGACTGACATTCTTTATTTTTGACTGTAATATCATTATGTACATTTCTTAAATAACTCTTCCTACTCTTGACGTTTGGCCTAAAAAAGACTGAGTCCTACCACCAATTACCACTGGGATGGGGTTCACATCCAACCTGCCTCTCCTGATGCTACTGGCAATCAGTTGCGTTAGCTTCTGCTTGCCCCGAACATTCAGGTGGAGTCCATGGGAGGTATGGTCACTCCGTGTTATGCAAGAAACATCTATCAGAGTTTAAAGTTTATCGCCGCCGTTGTTATTTGAGAAATAACCAGTCACCGAAAAGATTGCTTACGTGAATGTAAAAATCACCTAGTGACCGTGTAAACATGTAAACCTTCGCAAACCAGTTTGTAAAGTACTATGTTTCGAATACTTTAAGAATCTTGTAACAGCCCTAATACCTGAATTTTGAATAGCATTGTACTGTATGAAGTATTTGTAATCAGCTAAAGTTTGCTTGAAAGTGATTTGGTATGTTTGTTTTGTAATTTCTTGTAAATCAGTGTATATAGACTTTGTTTTAGGTAAGAAAATTATTCAAAGTCCATTTAATATGTTTAAGAACCGAATAATGCAAGAGAATTTCTTAAATGTTTGTAATTCCATGTATTAATGTAAGTTACGATGTCTACAGGACAATTTTCTACCGTTTGAAAGGATTTCTGTAAATAATTTTGTATTTAAGTATCTATAATTACCATTTCTGATCATTTTGTAATGTTTTTAATTAATTTTGTATTAATTCCGATTGTTTTTAATATGTTAGATTGTTTGAGTGATTTTTAATGATCGAGAAATATCGGGCGGATGCCTTTGAAGAATTCTCGTAATTTCGATAAAGACTATATAAACAGATCGCCTGGACAGAGAAAGGCATTCAGTTAGTAAGTCAGTTTAGTTGACAGTATTCAGTGTTACAGAGAGTTTCAATCATTCAGTTGAGTTCACAGAGAGTTTCTTTGCGACTGTGGATCTCTGTATTGTACCTATACTAGTGAATATCGCTGACTTGTTGATTTGATCAAAATAAACGAACATCAACATAACATTGTTTTTTGGTGGACTTTTTAATTAATTAATCAGTAATTAAACCACCGAGAACCCTAAAAATCTGTTATAAAGATCGTAAGCCGTTACAAGCCTCCTGGCTAAACAAACTGAAAATCATATATATTCTTTCTATAAGATGTTTTTTTTTGTCACAAGCAATTATCTTCTTCATAATTAAAGAATGAGGTGTCATTTTAAAGCTTATGGTCTCCACTTTGGTCACATTATACTTTGAGACAGGTTTTTTTGGAATTAGACCGTTAAAAGACAAAAAAATGACAATATTTATAAAATGCTGTTTTTTTTTTTGTCACGAGTTATTTATTTCCCTGAATACCTAACTGAAATCGTTAAAGGAAGTACCATTTTAAAGATTACTGTCTCAGCCTTGGTGACACCATATATTATGACAGGAATTTTTCGGAATTCGGGCCTTTAAGGGCAAAAGTATCAATATTTCCGCAACGCGTTTTTGTGTCACGAGCAATTTATCTCCCTTGATATCTAAACGATATAGATAAAAGAGGTTCATTTTAAAGATTAAAGTATCTGCCGTGGTCACATATTTTAAAAAAGTTATTTTTCAGGATTCTACCCTTAAAGGGCAAAATTGCCATTATTTCCATAACTTATTTTTTTTTTTGCCACGAGCTATTTATCTTCCTTGATATCTAACCGAAATAGAGAAATGAGTATTTATCTTAGAGAATAAGGTCTCCACCTTAGTCAAATCTTATTTTATTAATCGAATTTCTCGCAACTAGACCTTTACAAGGCAAAAATGTCAATATTTCTACAGCGAATTTTGTGTCACGAGATATTTATCTCCTTTGATTGCTAACCAATGAGCTTTCATTTTTAAGAAATGGCCGTGGTCACATCATTCTTTAAGAAAGGAATTTCTCGGAGTTGGACTCTTAAAGGGCAAAATTATCATTATTTCCATAACGTATTTTTTTGTCGCAAGCTATTTATCTCCATTAATATCTACCCAAAATCGAGATACGAGGTATTATTTTAGAAACTAAGATTCATCTTTGGTCAAATAATATTCTATGAAAGGAATTTTTGGAAATTCGACCATTAAAGGGCAAAAGTATTAATATTTCTACAACATGTTATTGTGTCACGAGCAATTTATCTTCCTTGATATCTAACCGATATAAATAAATGAGGTATCATTTTTGAGATTTAGGTCACCACCGTGGTTACAACATATTTTAAGAAATGAATTTTTTCGGAATTCGACCCTTCAAAAGTATCGATATTTCCATAACGTGTATTTTTGAGTCATTTATCTCCATTGACACCTAACCTCATTAGATAAATGAGGTATCATTTAAAAGATTAAGGTCTCCCCTCAGGCAACGTTATAAATAGAGAACGAAATTTTTGGGAATTTTGCCCTTAGAGAGCAAAAGTAATAACTGTGAAAGTCGCGAGTATGAGATAGTTCAGAGCCAAGCCGCTAGATAGCAGTAGTATATATCACAGACATATTAATAAACTGCTTCACTGGCGTCAACTTTTGTTTCGTACCTATTACCCTAAACAAATAAACAATTGAAACAAATGAGACGGTTCTTCCTTCATCCTATTACAAACCCTCCAACATTGCTATTTATTGTATTCTCGAAATTTTCGCGTGCGCCATCTAGTTATACGTAATCCTGCACTCTCTGCTTGAATTAAGTTAAATGTGGTAAGCTTGTACCTTCTAGAAAATATTACTGATTACAACTATTCTTGACTCAATTAGATAATTCTACCAAATGACAACACTAACAAATCGCTTTTCAATTCGATATTTATTTTTCTGTGGGTTCTCAGATAACATAAGGGAGCGTGCATAAACCACATAGCTCCATTTTGGCCTCCTGTGAAACCCCCCTCCACCCACGTAGCACGTAGCTTTTTTCCCTTTTGATTCCAGAAGACATTTTGTACTGTTTTCTCTTGTCAGACGATTGTAAATTGCATACGGAGATAATTAACTGAGGGAAATAAGTATTCACATGAGACTGGGAGAATGCGATAGTAATGCCGGTACATAATGGAGAGGTGAGAAATAGAGTCAAAATTTATAGGCCAATCAGTTTGACATCAGTGACAGATAAATTACGGAGTTCTTAATGTGCAACCACATCAAAAATATATGTGAGAAACGTAATTACTTTTCAAGCAGGCAACATAGCTTTAGGCAAGGATATTCATGGGAAACTCAGTTGGTGGGACATATGCAAGGTATTTAAGATTAAATGAACAAGGGAGGCCAAATAGATAATTGACAGATTGAGCCATAAAATGGTAGTAAATAAGAAAAAAACAATTAGGGTGGATTCACTGGGTAGAAGAATTTTTAAAACGTATAAAAAGGTAGGGTAGGAAATGCAGTATCAAAATAAGTGAAAGTATGGGAGTGCCACAGGGTACCGTATTGGTACCATAGCTATTCATTATTCTAATGAATAATTGTGTTGATCGTTTCACTGTCTGAAATTAGATTGTTTGCAGATGACATAATGCTGTATAAAAGGATCATAACAGTAGAGGTCTGTAAACAGTTACATGGTGATCTGGACAGGATATCTAGTTGGGTTTGTAAATATGGGATGAAGCTGAATGCAAAGAAGAGTCAGCTTATTAGATACACAAATAGAAAACAAAAGGTTGATTATGATTATAAGGTGGGAAAGAATTGCTTATTGAAGACTTTAAATGTAAATATCTTGGCATTACATTTGATAACAAGCTTAACTAGGTAGGACACATCGGACAGGTGGTAGGAAAAGGTTTCAAAATTCTGCTCTTGTTGGAGCGAGTGATGAGGGGATGTACAAGGGAAGTAAAGGAATTGGGTAACAAAACTTTGGTCAGACCATTGTTCGAATATGGTAGTGTAGTATGGGACCCACATTTTGAGTATCAACTACGGGAGTTAGAGAACGGACAAAAAAGGGCTGCTAGATTTGTTTCTGGAAATTATCGCAGAATGAAATCAGTAACAGATATGATAAAAGAGCTGGAATGGGATTCATTGCAAGACAGGTAAATAGGGTCGTGGTAGTGTACAAGGCGTATACTGGCGATAAGGCGTGGAAAGATGTTGGTGTAGGTATGAAAAGTAGTGCATGGAAGGGAAAAGCTGACCATGATCACAAGCCGGCACTGGATTTCAGGTACAAGGGTGTGGGAAGATTCTCTTTTTTAAGTAAAGGTGTCAGGTATTGGAATAAGTTACTAAGGGAAATGATGAATAATTTACAAAATCGTTGAAAGAATTTAAAGTTAAAATTTGTAGAGGACAACTGTAGGTGGTTGCAGGAAAGGGGAAGATGGGTGTTTAGGAAAATTGCCACCGGAGCGTGTACTATATTGTAATTTAATTTAATTAAATTAAAATTGAGGCAGCAATCTGTAAATTGGAGGATGAATTGACTAAACGAAAACATCGTTAATTGACGCCAGGACGCATAGGTTAACTAACGAGGTGCCTACGCGATACAGTACAGACTACAGTAGTTACCTTATACATAATATTCTGTTTAATATGTATCACTAAGTTTTTTTTTCATATCATTCCTATGACTGGGTGCAAGCTTATTCGTTAACGATCTGTTACGAAAAATAAGTTATCCGAATAATCCCTGTCCTAGTTGTTTCGGATAATCGACGTTCTATGAAGTTGGAAACAGCATATAAGAAACCTCAGACCAAGCCCATTTTATGAAATGTTATAATCAGAATTATGTACAGCAAACTATTAATTATGGGTTTGTACTATTTTCGTGTAATTAATTGTGAATTTGTGCAAATGATCATTGTTTTCTGGAGAGGAACTATGTAAATGCTATGCAATATGTTCAAAAACAGTATTATGCATGAAACATTAATTTAGTTCGTAATTGTGAGAGGATGTTTGGAGGACAAGTATTAGTGGTTTGGACTGGTTTATGTTGATTGTTTTGTGCGTAAATACATGTAAATATCTTTAATTTCAGCGTGTTTCGTGATTGTTGTGAAAGATTTTGTATTAATTCTGATTTTTTGCTGTTGGCTACATTGTCACCGTTCGATAAACATATAGCGGCTTTCTCTGTTATACTGGAATTTTCTGTAGCCTCTATATAAACAAGAGGCAGAGACGAGTAGTTGGTAAAACGTTAGCTGACATTTAGTTGAAAGTTTGTTGTCAGTCATAGTCAGAATGTTTAATCGCTGGAGTGGGCTATAATGTCTTTGGAGAAGATATTATTTTAGGGGCCGCGGAAAAATAAGTATTTATTCAAAAGCGATTCGTGTGTTGTCATTTGGAGAACTACTGAATTCAGTCAAGAACAGTAGTAAACGGTAACCTTTGGGGAAAGACAAAATCCCCTGGCGACCAAGACAGCAACCAGTGGAAGAAGAAGTGAATAAAAGAAAATATCGTTAATTGAAGACAGGACTGAATAGCAAGATTTAGTAATTGTCCGAAAAGCTTATCAAACTGCTGTTTAATTTTCGTCCCCTGAGTTGGGTGTGTCGGTATTTCTGTCTTTCAAGTGGGACAATACAACTACTGTAGTTAAGACTTTGGGAGATTCATTGTTTGCAATATATTTAGCCCTCAGTGACAACTGTGAGGATAGCTGCCTACTTACATTCAGTTCATGCAAAGCACAGAAGCACTGGTAGTTGTTGCTGTATCTGTACTTTACGATATTTCGCCTACAACGTGGGTGTCGGTGTTTGAGAGGGCGGTGACCTGCTCCTCCCAGCACAGCTGTCACGTTTCTGGGTGACCCAGCCTGGATCGGATCGATGTGCCTCGCGCGTCAGCAGTGACCGCCACAAAGTTGGGAAGAGCTCCCGCCTCCAGGTACCACATGTCTCAGCGCCATCACAACACGTTACCAGCTACTGAACAGCACGAGCACCAGACAGCGTGTAGAACACTGGTTCCGAACGGGGGCGGTACCGCCCACTGGTGGGCACTGAAGAGGTCGTAGTCAAATTTATGAGGCATTGAAGACGAACCACCGTCTCCTGCTTTCCTGCATCAAAGAACTTTTTAATGCATTCCCATGATCATACATATCCAGAAGAGGATTTAGCATGGTGAGGAATTTAGTAGTTAAGAAAACAAACAGTCAATAGAGGAACGTGGTGATTTAAGATTTCTGACTACAAATAAGGTAACAATTACAGAAAAATTAGTCTTATTACACCGTGCTCATCCCTCTAATTAATAATGCACTTGTATGTATTTGTTAATCAAATTGTGAACAGTACACCAATTTTGTTAATATCTTTTGATAAAGTAATTTTATAAATCGGTCCTTGTTTTCCTTTATATGTTGTAGTAAATTAAATTTTTAAAAAAGCACCATCGAATCACTGTTTCAGGAAGTTGGTTATGAGCCAAAACATTTGGAACATGTGAGGTTCACAACCCCACCATTCGTGAATTTTAATATTATAAAATTAATTTCTATTAAGTAATAATAATTTTGGATTTTAACTTTGGGTTTCTAATTCACAGAATTTCAAGTCAGAGGTATAGAAGATTTCTGGTGAGAAGAAAAGTTGAAGAAAAGAAATGAGAGGAGGCTTGGCTGGAAAAGCTTAATGAAAGGGCTGAAGAAGAGTATGATAATAAAATCAGTTAATTGCAAGAATTGTATTTGGTAATTAAGAGTCGTTTGTAAACGGAAGATGAAAAGATAAGTGGATGATGTTATTGAAATTGGAATAAATAAATGTAATTGATACTTAAAGGTTAATTGATATGATTCTAATAGTAATTTGATTTTAGCGGTGGTATCAAAAAAAAAAAAAAAAAAAAAAAAAAAAAAAAAAAAAAAAAAACAGTGACGCATATAGAGGACTAAATGAAAATCCTATTGAGCTGATCTGACGCTGGAAATATTAGGAATATTAGGGTATTTAAGTTTCTAAAAATAAACGCAAGTGGTAAAGGTAATGTTGCAAAGAATATACATTCATACAACACAAAAAAAACTTTTACAAGCACTAAGGGTTACATTATTTGTTATAAGAAGGGGAGTTGGTGTGGTTTTTTTTCTGAAAATAGTGCGTTGAATAACTCTTCGTTGGAACAGGGGCGATAAGTAATTTAAAAAAAAAAAAAAAAAAAGACGGCGGTAGGCAAACAACGGATGAGAACCGTGCTTTTAGAGTGATGGCACTTTGAAGATACTACCAAGAGCTTTGAGATTTGATGACGAACTACTTCGGCAACATGTTAAGGTTAGAGAAAAAGCATGCGTTTATCTGCAGGAGATTGTTGGGGCACTCTCCTTCTATTTACATTTGTCGGAATGTTTTCGTCTTATTTGCTTTTTTCTTTACTTCTGGCTTTACTAGTCGTAAACAACGAGGTCAGTAGAACAGGGATGATTGGCGTGAGAGAGGGCAAGGAGCGGGAAATAATTCAACAATGGAGTGATTTTGAGAAACATCTTCTTCTTCACTATCTGTTTGAGTTTGATGAGTTCTACTTATTGTTGGCATGGTCAAATCTTGAGCTTTGGCCACACGCCGTTGTTGAGGCCGAGCATTTCATTCCTACTGCTACGTCGCGTCGGACTAAGTACTAATGGAGAAAGGTGTTGTCATATGTCTGTGAAATTTGTAATTACGTTCTATGTGTAATAAGTGAATTTTTTGTTTGTGAAATGTGTAGTTTGTGAGAAGAACATGAGGGATCGTTCTGACTGCGGAAAACCATCTAAAAACCGTAGTCAGGAGAAACGGTACGCGGGTGTTAGGACTCGTACACGAGCCCACAATCCAGCGCAATGAGCCACACTGGTGGGTAGATTTTGGTAAACCAAAATCTGGACGGCTGGATGAGGATCTGAATCGGTGTTCTATCGAACATCAGACCCTAGTGTTAACTCTCGTTCACAACGCTCTGTAATATTGTGCCATTAGCCAACAGTGATACACTCAATAACGACATAACATCTCTAGCACGTCAAACAGAGTGAATGAAATTTCCCAAATACCTTATGAGATATCACGCTGGGTCCATTATATAATCTTTACTCCTATTTTTCTTCTAACATATCAACCACAGTCTCTTGTTAGACTCCGCTGCTGGTTGTACCCCCGAAGATGACACTAAACTGTGCATGAAACTTTGCTGAAGAGTGCATAGAGGAAATAATGGACGCAAAAACAATATCTTTTGAGGTGTTTGGAAACATAACCACGACGAACGGTAAACAGCAAAATCTTTTATGAATACACTGCTCGTTGTAGCGCCACAGTAAGGAACGCTAGGAGATACTTCGCTTGTTTACCGCCTGTCATGGTTACGATTTTAGGTCAGGTTATCCAGATTTGGTTTGTCATGGATTCCAGAAATCAATCCACTGGAATGCCGGTTCCTTTAAAAGGCCATGGCCGAATTACTCCCCTTCCTTGCTCTCAGTCCTTTCCCGCTTCTAATGATCTCGACGTCGCCGAGGCGTAAAGCCCTAAGCAAAAAAAAATTATTTGGTTCCTGCACCGTGATGTGAGATACATGGACCCATC
The DNA here is from genome assembly GCA_031002005.1 of Vandiemenella viatica. Lineage (NCBI taxonomy): Eukaryota > Metazoa > Arthropoda > Insecta > Orthoptera > Morabidae > Vandiemenella > Vandiemenella viatica. The sequence goes on from JARYHS010009186.1 coordinate 185,113,639, forward strand.
CCTAATATTTGCTGACAGCGAAATGGTGGCGAAATGTGACAAACACATGGTCGTATAACTTGCAAAACCTTTGTCAGGAAAGTGTGTATGCATGGGTACCCATGATCAGGCATGCATTTTATGTATCTTTTGTCCAAATCGAGTGATTATAAACAGTGCGTGATACAATTATTCTTGTAGTCATCCTCTGACTAAGGACTAGTCTGAAAGTTTCAGAAGTTATGCCTTCCTGTTCGATTTGTCTTTCGCTCCTTCATTCAATCAAAAGTTGTGAATAAACAAGCTCTACGATTTTGTTAGCTGAACCCTGTTTATCAGATTATTTTTCTTTTGTCGAATACCACTTGTTTCTACTACTGAGTGATTAGAACGAAAGAAAGGATACTTCGAACAATTCCACTCCCGTAACAAAAATTGTTTTGCTTACGACGAAAAAGTTAATTACAATTCAAGAAAATAGGCACTTATATTACTGCATTTCAACAGTAATTGATCTCCAAGATACGACCAATACTATCAACCTCTTACATCATAGGTGAGCTAATAATTCCCACACAAATAATCCCATAATCTCGAATTATTCCAGTTAAATACAAATTAGTATTAAAGTCAACTACCGGTATAAGATGCGAAAGCTGGAAAGCAGTATCAGGTATCACTGTTTAGCGTCTTTCAGAAATACTCGTGTGAGTTAAAAGTCCCAGAGATATGAAAGGAGTAAGAGAAAAAAGGAATGCGTTTGTAGTAGGTAGGAAGCGCTAAAGCATGACTATAACAATCGAGTCAATCCGTCCAGATTAAAGGACAGTCGCAGTCTGTGCGTTTTGGACGCGTCTCAAAGAGAGCCCGCGGCACTTTTTCTGATGAAAGCGGCATGTCGAATGTTCCCTGGCGGTACCCTGGCAGCTCCAGGACGAGACTCCCAGCGGGGCCTTTGAACGCCGCTGGCTCGCTCGTGCTAATGGTTCCTTTAATCAGCGTGTGCAGCCGGTCCTCGCGGACGACTTCTCACCACGAATTTTTCAACAGTCGCCGATATTAAATTGTCCACCAGAGACAGATGCTTGTTCTCATCAAACTGCCATTGTCAATGAGAGCACCCTGCCATGTCAGGTTACAAGCAATTTCAAAGATTAATGAATGCTTGAAATACGATTCGCAGCGTGGTTTATCTTTTCGGAGCTACAGGCCCGTTGCACTTTCACCGAGCGTGGTGGGTGAGAGTTGACGCTTCAGATAGGTATTCTGCAGGAAGCGAGTTCGAATCCTCAACCGGCTATCCAGATTTCGGTTTTCAATAGTTATCCGAAATAACTCCAGGTCCATTTCTGGATAGTTCCTTCAAAAAGTCATGGCTGAATTCCATCCCGCTCCTTGTTTCCCCTTCTTTCATGCTACTAAAGACATCACCGAGGCGTAAAAGCATTCGTACAAAGTATATTCATTTTAACCAAAATAGCAAATCCTACGAATACCACTCGTTGTCGGCAGTCCATCGAGGAAGCCAACCATTTAATGAGCTAATCGAGTCTAGTTCAGCAACACAACCGGTCCTCAAAATTCTTCCATTGTAAAAGAACTTTCAGATTAATAAAACTGAGAGAGATGGCAGTTAATTCGTAAAACGGAAACGACCTGCTGGCTGAGCCAAGCCGAAAAGTCCTTGTGACTTTTGTAAATAATTTTGACACTTATTGAATTACTTTGTAGTACCACCTTGCGAATAATTGAAGACTGGATTGTGAAACATGAAAGTTGTATTAATTGGCTATGAGCTAATTTGATGGTAATTGGGAGGAGGTTTCCGCTTGTTAATGGGGACTTATCGGATAATATAACATATTACAATCTACAAGGATGCAGGTAAGACTGACTAAAACGCCTTGTGAACAGCATTACACATTAAAATCTTTCTTCTTTTCCTAGGGCTTTTCGGCTCGTCGACGTTGAAGTCATTTGGGTCTTCAGAAGTTGGAGGTCAAGAAAATGCAAATAATTCATTCATGACCTTTTTTAATCATCCTGGAATTTGCTTCGAGTGATTTAGGGAAATCAATCAAAACTACAATACTATGGCAGGTCTGGAGATCGAACACACGTCCTCTGGAATGTCTGGTTCGAGCGTTAACCAGTAATTTGTGTTTTTATTTATTCCCCAGTTGAGTTCATTGATTACAGTTTATCTTTAGTAAACTTCTTTATTTCCTGTTTCCATTTTTGTTTTATGTTTTATTTCATTTGAATTTTTTTCCTTATGGCATTACGCCTTCGACGTCGAGGCCATCAGAGGCGAAAAAAGATTGAGGACAGAGAACGGGAAGGAAGTCGGCTATGTCCCTTTGAAAGAAACATTCCGGCATTCACCTAGTGCTCTTTAAATGCACTTTACTTTAAGAAAACGTGTAATGCTTGGCGACTGGACGTTACCTTAATATCTCTGTGACGTCACGCATCCAGCCTTCGTTGGCAAGCTAATAACAGGCGTAGATATTTTCTTTTCTGTGCTTAGCTGTTCATAAATAAAGGTGTACATTTCGTTCGATTTTTGTACATTTACGATAATTACCGAGAGCTGTATGGGAGCGGTAACGCTCTGATCTTGAAGTCGGCAGGACGTGGGTTCTAATTCCCGTCCCAGGTATGCTGACTTCGGTTTTCCATGGTTTCCCGAAATCATTCCAACCGATTTTCCGGGATGTTTCCTTCAAAATGCTTTTTTTTTTTTAATCCCTTCCGTTCTTTGTCCCAAATCCATCCCCGTTGAATGACCATGACTTCTACAAAGCGTAAATACCTAAGAAGAAGAAGAAGAAAAATGACAATTAGAGGCAGTTCGCTCAGTTCACGGTAGCAGTTAAGAGATCCAGACACAAAATAACCTAACTTTTTTTGACAATAGACAAGAAACAGGGAAGTTTATAAAAACGTTATTCGCTTTTCAAATTATACTTTCCGCAGAAACGTTTGCAGAACAATAAAAGTCTCAGTCATTTTTTGACGGGTCTATGTAGAGTCAATTCCAAGTAAAGAAACAAAACACGCATGGCAAAGATGCGGTGCTCTTTTTCTTGCAAATCTATCCCTTTGTCTGTTGTGGAGGTAATTCACAGCAAGAAATAGAAGAAGAAGAAAAACGAAGGGCAGAGCGGAATTTTATTATGCAGGAAGGTTGCCTTCTTATCATTACATCAAGCTAAAAACCGAAAAGATGTAACCTACTTTAACAAAAAAAAAATTTGTCATCATTTGACGGATTGATGAAGGGACACCTTAAATAAGTATTTTTATTAGTAACAGCAGATTCATGATTACTTTTCGGTATCAATAGCAACGCACGATTCCCATGTAACGGGCGTTCCCTAGTAACGTATAAAGGGAAAAAGTTTGAAGCGGTCAAACTGCTTTCGTTTATTGTATGTGGGAATTCACAGCATCTAAATTCCCGTTTTTGTATGTAAACTGAGAAGGCGGGTAGAGAGGTTCCTTCTTTTTGGTGTAGGCGTTATTTAAGCAGCCCCGTCCAGTGGAATTCTCTTTCAATCTCGCCCGCGTATTGGTGGCGAGTGAGGCAGAAGAAACCTTTCCCGTCTCTCCAGATCTCCGCGGTGAGATGAGCTGCTGATAGCTCGCCAGAGAAGATGAGACGCGAAGAGATGTCTGTCCTCTACACACTAGGTGGCGTATTACTTGGGTTGCCAACCTATTTAGAAAAAAACAATTATATATGCCTTTTGAAGCGAAAAATATAAAGTATGTGAAAAAAAGTAACTTTAAATTGCGGTATTTATTACCTTAAATACACATTTTTTCGCGCTTACGGGACTATAAATTGTTGGTTTCATTTCAAAGTGTTATACTTGGTATACATTCTAAATCTAGAATCATAAATAAATAAACAATTCATTTTTAATGAAATCTAAGGTTGCTCTGTTTCCACCATATTGTATTCATTTCGTTTCGTCATAAGCACTAATATATCGTTTGGAAATTAATAACGTTACTTGAATTGTATTGTTTACCAGAAATAAAGCATTCCCGCGTACTTTATGGTTGGGATAAAGCATACAGACAAAAATTAATATATCATACTTTTTATTAAATTTAGCAACCCTACGCCTGTGGCCATTACGGCACAATTTCACATTAAATTAGGCCTACGATTTATTCAACAAAAGATCATGCTCACTATATTCTGAAAATTAATGAAATATGATATTGACTGACTTACCTGTCTAGTTCCAGCTGACGCAATAGTAAAACTCACAGAGCATAGAATTTGCAAAGATTTTATTTTGAGGAGCCGTTCTTACTCAGTTATATGTTTTCTCCCACAAGTCTTTATAAGTTTTCAATTGTTTAGGTTTCAATTTTGATTTCCTTCGAATTGCGGGTGAATCACTTACCACTATCACAAACAGATTCTGAATTATTTGCTGTTTTAAATAATGTAAAAGAAAAATAATGTAGTTGAAAACTCCAACCTCGAAACGAAGAGAAACAGAACGCGAGTTCTCCGCTTGTCAATCACATGACTGACATCTACCGTTCCGTTCAGAAATAACGGCGAGCGAAAACGAATCGACACAATGTGGATAGTTAGCTCTTGTTGCCAGGCCAAAGGGCGCCTGGAAAAAAAAAAATCCCTTACCGATAGCAACTTTTTCTTGCACGAAGTTGTGGAACTAGCATAAAAGCATCCTTTTCCATGGATTTTATAATCGTACTTAACTCGAAATAAAGTACTTTCGCATACTTTATTGGCAGGAAAAAGTATAACGACAAAAATAAAGTGCGATATTTTATTATAAAATATGACTGGGAATCCTACGAATAACAGTCAGAAAAACAGTGAGTCACTGTTTTTTTTTATTTCACGAGGAAAAAAATGTCTTGAAGGTACAGGTTGCAAAACATTAAAGAAGTTGTAAGGTGAACTAAAAATTCTCCCTCAATTTAACTGAGGAGGAAATGCAGCGGATGTGACTGGAAATATTATTATCATTTTTTGTAAGGAATTTACGGGTCAAGGTCATTTATGTCACTGTAACCGGGAGAGAGATCTGGAAGGAAGTCCTCCACGAGCTTCTGAAAGAAATTCCCGGCTGTTCTCTGGACTGATTAATACGGAGGAAAAACGAAAACGCAAATCTGCTTGATTCCGCTGTGATCAGATCCGTGTCGTGTCGAATGGCAAACCTGGGCCTTAACCACTCATCCAACAGGCTCGTTATATTTGTTTCTTGTATGCCGTGGGAGAAAATATTGCAAAAACGCTGACTCTGTCGTTCCAAAATGAGCCATTTATACATGAGTAGTTCTCTAAGTTTAGAAAGACCATGGAACTTTGACAAATGCCGCTAAAAAGATTTAACTGACTAAGGTTTTCGTCTGTCAGTCTTAGATTTGCGAAATGTAATAATCCAGAAGGCTTACCTCTAGAATTTAGGTTGACGTTCACGTTTTGTTCCGTTGGTTTTTTTTTTTTTTTTTTTTTTTTTTTTTTGTTTTTTTTTTTTACTTTTGGCTTTACGCTTTGTCGACGTCGAGGTCATTAGAGGCGGGATGGTATCGGGGACAAGCAACGGGAATAAATTCGATCATAGCATTTTTAATGAAGCATCCAGGTATTCGCCTGGAGTGAATTGAGGAAACCACAAAAAACACAAATGTGGATGTCCCGTTGGGGATTTGTTTGTTCGCTACACGCCAAATATATTCACACAACACGTAATGAACAGGTGACATTTTGTTATTTCCAATATAAACAGCCAAAGATGGTATTTTTTTTACAGATTTGGGCCTCATACGTCTTATTCACTGAATCTCAGACTACTTTCTGTTTCAGCTTATATAACTGGTGCTAGCCTAGTCAGCTAAAACAAATAAATTGAAGCTAAAATATTTTAATCAGGCGTTTTGGCTTTAATTGCATTTTCATAGACGCTCACTGCAGTAGCACATGAACAACCGACTATCTTCACCGTTACCGAAAAGTTTGTTTCCAGGCAATAAAAATCCGCCCTTTTTCAAAGTGGAATTCCTCATTTGCCATATACGTATATTGTCGCTATAATGACTCCCAATTACCGAGCGTGGTGGTGTAACGGTTAACGTTCTGGCCTCGCATTCGGGAGGACGGCGGTTCGAATCCCCGTCCGGGCATCCAGATTTGGGTTTTCCATGGTTTCCCAAATCACTCCAGGCAAATTCCTGGATGCTTCCTTCAAAAGGCCAAGGCAGAATTCCTTCATATTCCTTGCCCCCCATCCTTTCCGTATCTAAAGACCTCGCTGATAGAGAGACGTTAAGCAGATAAAAAAAAGACTCCCTATTAGTATCTGCTCCACTTATAAAAATCCCTTACCGCATGACGTATCCAAGTCACCAGACGGCATTCAATCTTCCAGTGGTTAGAGGTCATGATATTTTGGCTCATCAGTGAATTTTTGGTTACAAAAGACGCTAATGAGTATATATATATTGTGTGACCATTGTCAGTATAATCGACACGACGTATTTCTACAAGCTGTTGTAGGGCAGTTTTAGTAGTTTGGAAGCATGACTAAAAGAATAGAAGAAACCATAAGGAAATAAATGAAAGAGGAAGATATGCGCGAGGATTTTTCAAGAGTTTTGTGGGGATTGCAGGAAAATACACGCAAACTGAAGAATATAACACGAAAACTCAAGAATATAATGATTTTGATGTGTGAAGAGAATGGAAGAGTGCAGAATATTAAGGAAAAAGCTAGAAACTAACCTTAAACGAAAGGTATATAGAGATAAATTTATAGATGGTAGAAAGAGCTGAGATTGAAAGAGGAATGAAGTGGAATGCAGTGGAAGAAGTGTGTAGGTGGACTAATAGGAAACGATAGCGGGAGTTATGTTCCAAGCAGCCCCGACCAGTGGCTGGGAGTCATGATGTTCTCGACCTGCCTCGTATTTCGTATTAGTGGACTCCGGAACGCTCATCTCCGCCGCCGCGGATATTGCAGTCGACTCCACCTGTCTCCGCTTCCATCAAACACCGGCGACAGGAGAAGGATGCATGCTGTAATACTGAGTTTGCAGACATTGCGTATTATTGTAAGCCTTCTGTAAAATAAATGTTATTACAACCCCCCGAGCAAGTCTAGTGTGAACAGTGAAAATTTAATGAGCACTGTGATGCAAGAAAAATTTCTTTCACGCTACATACACTTTATCTAGTCACAAATCAGTTTTACGTCATAAATAAACATTTTGCACTGTTAAAATGAGGATCAGAAGAGAGAATCATCCGATAGAATGAGTATGTGTCAAAACTGACCTATAATACCACCAATATTCAATCTGTAAGCAGAGGAAGCTAACAGCGAAGTGAAAGGAATATTTGAATGTGCGATAATGATGCAAGGAGAAAACTGCGATTTGAAAATGATTGGCTGTTCGAAGGGCTAGACAACGGAAGGGGATTTTGAGGTGAGTATCAAAGTAAGCGGAACATGACCTTGAGACACCAGTAGAGGCTAAACAGGGTGTAGTATACTGAGAAAAGTGAATATAGCTTTATGACCCTGAATGATGTGGACAGGTTCTTTCAAATAACCATTCAAGATTTAGGATTACTCAGATAACAATAGATTTATGAGTTGAACCAACTTATCTGTTTACGGCTCTTTCACTTTGCAACCAACGTGATTACAGATGAAGAAATAGAGACTCAACCATCAGCCTTTTCAGCGACTTCAGCCAACGTCACTAACAGTTTTGCGTTACAAAATTTTTTATATAATCATAAGCTGTAAGATCGACAGAATAACCTGGTCATTACGGTCAAAACCAGGTGGCTGGTAACAATGATTTACTTGATGTATTGTGGAATTGCAGCCTACTGCCTGTTAATAACAACATTTTACTGGAATTTGGATCACTTGTTGGTCTGTCTCCACATGATCCACCTTTTTAAACTGCCAGAGACCCATCAAACTAAAGGTAAGACAAAAATCAAATCTGAAATTTCTTAACATAACATTGGACACGAAACAGTGCATGCACTACCTGGACTTTGGGCACTCACATATCAGTTCTACGTTAGGTTAACTACGTCAAATTATATACGTGGTTTGAACTGTAAAAAGTTGAAGTGTTTGTTTTATTTTTACCTAGCGTGTTTGTCGCATGAGATACGTAACGCCATGTCGACCACACTGTACCCCATACCGGGCGCACGTTTTAATTACAGGCCGAAGCCTGTGCACCGGTAATTAACTCTGCCAGCGGGTGAGTGCTCTCGTTCCGCTGATTGGCGCAGCCTACTCAACCACGGCCACTCTTGTGGACGGACCGCTGTCCGCCACACGCACAACTCCCGCCCTCGCAAGCACAGGTTGCTTCATCAAACGACCAGCACGAGGGTCGCCGCCTGAAAGAACGGCATGTTTTCACCAAACAGCCTGACACCAACATTTGAGAGGGTCTGCGGACTAATTGGAAAGCGCTGGACGTGCGGAAAAAATAATTGGTCGATCATAACACGAAGTGAAAACAGAAATGAAACTCTTTGTGTAACTTCACGTGCGTGTTACAATGTTCCCAAATTAAAAAATAATTTAATGCCAACAATACATTTTCTGCGTTTTCTCGTGTAGTGGAGTGAGAGGAGACGTTTTCTGGTGGCGCATGCATTTGCAATTCGAAAAGCAGATTTCTGTTTCAACTGTTCTCATGTAGGGTCTCACAAACAAATAAAGCACAAGATGTCAGATTGAAGCTTCAACTCTTCAAAAATGACAAATCGAAATTCCATCTAAGAAAACTTCACTTATTTGGTTTTTCTCATTTATCAATGAATAAAAGTTACAAAACACTTTTTTTAATTTTTATGAAAACTGTAATTATAATTTCTGTAATACCTCTCAAAGGTCCACATAAATTCGTAAAACTAATTAAAATGTCAAAAAAAAATAAAGAATACTACATTAGATGATATGTCATTCACGGAACAAAGGTAATAAGAATTAAATTTTGTTGAACTACTGCATCTGTTATGCTGTGTTCAAACCAATATGGTGATTTTCATTCAATGTTAACGGTAGTAACTTTTTTTTATGAATTATGATTAAGTTTTTATTCTCTGTTCTAAAGATTTTATCTCAGGCACTAGTGCCTACCTTAGGCTACTGTAGTATCACCAGATTATCACTAGTCGTATTTTTTGGAGATTCCTTTAAGGCTTCACAACAAATGAAGCAGTACAACAGATTTCACAGCGTATTACAATGCTATAAGTAATCTCTCAGTTTATGCCATTGCCAGGAAGGCGAGTTTTTGCACTAATGGGAAACAAAGGAATTCTCCACGTGTATTACAGTATTTATAAGGAGCAGAGATGTTTTACATAAGTGTAAAAGAATTATTTAAGGAATTTTATTGTGGGACTTGTTACTGCATCTAATAATTGAGGGAAGGAATTGTATAGGAAGACACAGATTAGAATGTTTGGTACAGGTAGTCGAGGCCGAAAGTATGTTTAGATGAAGAAATAATAGGAAGAGGGGGAGGGTTCTAATTAATCAGTCAAGAAACTGATGACCAAACAAAAATGAATGGAGCTATCACTCTGAACAAGCTGTAAAATGACCATTTCAGATACCTATGTGTAGTAGAAGTAACAAAACTTGAAGAGTATAAGTGAAGGAAAATGAGTAACTTGAAATGTGATATAAAGACGGCTAGAGCACGGCACAAGTACATGGATGTGTGCAACACTGGTAAGAGAATTGTACAGTAGTGTATGAGGAGGAACGGTAAAAAAACAAAGACGCTGGAAAGGCCTCCAGACAGAGCCGATCAGTGACTCAAAATTGTTCGAAATCATGCTGATGTTGATTCGCTAAGAGTTCCAACCAATACTTCACTTTGCCAGAAGATAGAGTTTGAAGGCGGTTCCGAAACATCAGATTGACGAACTCTCCCGGTGGGAGGCCCGAGAACTTTTCATACAATATTTCAGTTTCTTTGTCACAAAAAAACACAGAAATTCTGTTCTTACTTCCCTGAGACTTTTTTATCCGTAATGTCACTGTTGCTACTTATCCGATTACATTCGACGTTAGTTTACCAATCACTAGTTTTTGCAATCGTTTACAAGGTATTTCATTTTAATATTATTTTCAAAGTCCTACCTGTCAGCATACATCTTAATTTGTATAAAGAGCTGGAAATCCCTAGAGACAAAGCGTTTACCATTATGCGGACATACGAGCATAACAGCATTAGATACAGGCTTCTGTATTCCGACATGTTTTCAGTGTCACTCAAAGAAAACAAAGAAAAACACAAAAAGGATAAGCCTAAAGGACGGCGAGGCTGATTTAAAACTA